>CM037020.1:13495287-13862288 GCA_020875875.1 Dioscorea alata | reverse complement strand
AAACTAAGGATATATCTGGCAAGTACGGGTTAGAAATAAGTCCACCAACTAGGCTCCTATACATTTATGCACTAGCTTCATCAAGGTTATCACAAAGTTGTAGTTTTTCACCATTGTTTATGGAAGTGTTGTAGGTTTACATTGGATCATATTAAACTTCTTAAGGAGTTTTTTTGCATAACACTTTTGAAGAAGAAATATTCCCATCTCCTCCTGCATTACTTCTAATCTGAGAAAGTGTTGCAACACTCTTAGATCGGCCATTTCAAAGCTCTCCATCATCCTCAGCTTGAAATTGTCATCTAGTGATTGAGGGGTCCCCATGTAGGTTATATCATCTACCTAGAGACAGACCAATAGCAATTCATCTTCTCCCTCTGTCTTCTTGTAAAGAGTAGGTTCACTAATAACACCCTTTCGAGTGTGCCCCGAAAGTGCACGGGTTGTCGAAGTAATAATATCCCGGTGAGTGGGTAATCAAATCCACAGGGAGTAGTGATTCAAGACAAGAGGAATTGCTACTTAGCTAGTGTGGAAATAATGGTGGTGACAGAAAGCAATGTGTGTGTGCAATATAAGAAAGAGAAATATGAAAGAAAGAAGAGTACAAGCAAAAATTAAGGAGGAAACAATCAATGCGAATATAGGGTACCCGGACAAAGTTCCCCTAGGACTAATGCTTCTAGTGCAAGACTAGTATTATACCTTCTAATTGATGTCTAATGAGTCGTGGAAATCCTTAAGCACATGGTCCCAAAAATAAGGTCAACCGTGACTCGCTCCAACACTATGCCTCGGTACTAGGATTCACAACAACTCTTCACACTGTTGATCACTCAACTAAGCCCCAGAGGAGTCCATCTCCTAAGCCGCACACTATGTGAAACTGCTTGGGGTTCTAGGGATTCCAAGTGATAGACCTTGTTCCTAAGTGTACTTCTAACCCTTTGGTCCAGGTGAAAGAACCGTTATCTCAGTTAAGCCCTAGTACTAGGATTCACTACAACCCTTCACTCTTTTGCTTGCGCAACTAAGCCCTAAGGGAGTTCATCTCCTAGCATTTTACTCTAGTTCGATCGTAAAGAACTCTTGGAACATAAAGGTAGGAAAAATCACGCCGAAGGGGAAAAGGGGACGTTTCATTACCTCTCGACTCACTCTCTCGTCTCTCTCTAATCTCATGTAGTCTAATCCTACAAAAGTTGTCACACCTTCCAAGGATAACCTAGATGACTCTCAACTCTAGTGTCACAGCTAAGGGAAAATCAATATAATTATCATGGAAGATTGGAACTCAATTAAAAGCATCAATTAAGAAACCATAATAAAAGTCATAGAAATAATATCATCCTAGGGTTTACAAGTCTGAATACCCACTAGGGGTTTAGCTCTCCATGGAGCTATACAAAATCATTGAAGTGTATGTATAAATAAGCATAGAAAACATGAATAAAACCCCCTTGTGATGTATGGCGATGGTTTTGAGAAGCCGCTCAGTCTTTTCCACCAAATCCCTTGTCAAACCTAGGGCACGACTCACCGAATCGATGCTGACAAAAACTCCCCCAATAGCTATCTTCCAAATAATGTCAATGTCGATGCCATAGAATGCTCCAAAAGCCCTCAAAAATCCTCTCCAAACCCTAGCCGTGAGCTCTCCAGAAGTTGGGCTAAAGATAGGTCGAAAAGTCCCCAAATAAATCTGAGTCACGGGATTTTAAAGGCTGAAATCAGGCATCCACACGGCCATGTAAATTTTTTGGAAATTAATTTCTGGTGTGCAGTAAACAGTAAACTGTTACATTGATTTGCTACAGTACTCACGCCCGAGTTATTCCCAACTTCATGTTCTTCATCAAGGCCATTGTGTTGGGCACACAACCAATGGTAAATCATGTCGTTTCTTCTTTTTTCCTTATTGACGAAGTTCTTCAATGTTACACGTGCTAGACTTTGAGTGTGACTGCCTTTGTGTCCCTTCAAATCATAGAACAATTCAAGTACATTGGAGGTTGGCACACAACCACAAGTCTAGAACCCTTGCCTTGATCCAAGAAACTCCCCAACAAACATGGACATGACCTAATTTTGCTCCTTTTCCTCTAACTCTTCTCCACAAACTTACATGCACAAAAGAACACAAATGCACACTAATCAATAATAAAATCTGAGAAAAGTAATGCTCAATGTAAGAAAATAATACTTCATATTACTTAAACACGAGCACTTATCATTCACTATCACATCTTTTAAATCTTTGCTGAAGAAAATGCTAATCTATTTTGCTGTACTTAGTCATGGGTGCCTGTTTTAATCCATATAAAGCATTTCTAAGCCAATACACCTTGTTCTCCCTTCCTTCAAGCTCAAAAACTTCAAGTTGCTTGATATAAACCTCCTCTAATAACTCACCAGTTAAAAAAGCAAATTTCACCTCCAGTTGATACATTGGCCACTTCATTTAAGCAGGTAAGGCAAGGAGAAGTCTCACTATTTCAAACCTCACAACTGTAGAGAAGTTTTCATTAAAGTATTCCCCATACTTCTGAGAATACCTTTTTGCTACAAGATGGGTTAAGTTTTGTACCTTTGTACAGCTCTATCTACACCCACCTTTGTCTTGAAGACCCATTTCATACCAACAAGTTGCTTCCCTTATGGTAAATCAACGAGATACAGGGTCTTGTTCCTTTGAATCATAGAAAGGTCTTCCATTGTTAGTAGCTTTGACTGTTCAACAATCGGATCCCCACAGTTGACCATGTAGCTTCATCCTTACCAGGAACCTCTAAAATTTTCATTATACTTCCTATCTATCAAAAATTATTGAAAGAATGTAGATTGAAGGTGAAGAAAATGAAATATATTTGATGCTAGAGTGGAGATTGAAAATGGAGAAAATGATGCATATTTTCAATGTATATCTCATTGTACATGAGAAGTTCTATATAGAGAACTTGTAAAGAGCTATACAATAGAGGTCAATTATATAAGGGAATAGCTATATATGAGATATGTCATACATAACATAACGCAAAAACATCATAAAAACTAATCAAAGGAATAATGATAGTTACTTTTCCATTATCTCAAGCATCTAAACGCCTTCCTTCTATTCAAAATGGTGATTGAAAATTCACAAAGAATGAGAGAATGAAATTTTAAGAAATAGAGTTTCAAACTTAGAGTTACCAAACTAGAGGTCATAGCTTTTATCACTCAGTTTTTGGTAAAAATGTTTCACCTTTCTTTCAACTTATACATTGGCCTTTTATTCATGACTTACCACATATTCTAAGGAAACTTAATTAGCATCTAAACTAAATTATAGTTCAAATCATAACATTTTATATCTATGTTAAATACTAAAGTTTCAACTACTATAAGAGCTCGTTTGGATGCATAATAAATTTTTCCATAGGAATTTTATTCCATAAGATTCGAAGATAATTTCTGTGGAAATTATTACAGGAAAAATTCCTACGGAATGGTGTTTGGGTATACACAGGAAACTTTTTTCTATGAAAATAATTTTGTACTAGAAACAACAAACTAAGAATGATTCTACCTTTAGCCTCAAGTAAAACTCCACCAAGCATTCTACATTTGTACTAGAAACATAAGAATTGATTCTCAAACACAAATTGTCTTGCAATAGTTTGTATAGCTAATGCACAAGAGTTCTACTATCCATTATAAAAACAACAAACTGAAAGACACCAACTTAAATAACATTAAGAATGTTATAAATACATATTTGAGAATAAAGAATACAACTTTCACTAGATTCCTAGTACAAACAAATTCTAACAAAGAATTTTATCAAAGACAATAACAATAGCCGATTATTGACTTCAGAAAACAAAAAGCAAAAGTTGAGATGAGAACATTACTCCTTTTTGTTCTCCTTGTACTCAGAGTCAGAAGTAAGGCCAGAATCATTATCAACATCCACTGAGGCAATGACACCTGCAACAGCATACCCATAAAAAAGCTCTGCAATCGTGGTTTCAGCTCCTTATTATAGAACTCCTCATACTCTGGCCTGTCTCCTATTTTCTTCTTCATCTCCACCACCAACAGTAAACCTGAAAGCTCAAATATCTCCACTGCTATTGTAAGTGGCCCCTTTTCCCTTTCCCTTGTGGACTCCAAAATAACTCTACACTCATTCTTCCTTACTATAAAGCTCACGATTTTAGCATTTTTCTTCCAATTTTGCGATAATCTTCGACACTGGTTCAAATGAAACAAAGCCCTTGTTTCCTCATCCCTCTCCTCAAAAAACCCTGAAAGATCAAAACCCCATGAGAATGATATGATATCAAAGACATTCAAGCTAGCAGGCCTTGGCAATCCTAATCCATGCCTCTCTACATCTGACAATGTAGGGCGGCATGAAGTCACTGATGAATCAAAGTTAGACTCTGACTCATACATCTCCTCCCACGAAGGTAGCGACATAGAGTCAATGCCATCCTCAATGGGATAGAATTTATCATCTTCCATCTAATACCTGAAATGCTTGAATCCCTTTTTGAACAATTCGCTTTGAATTATCTCCTAGATGGTGATCCTAGTCTATGGATTGATATAAAACAAGCGAGAGAGGAGCTTCACTAGGTTATATGAGAACCATCATGGGTGGCGGAATGTCGACCTTACCAGTGTCATAGCCACAATGATCGAGCACCTCTAGCGCGATAGGTGCGAAGGTACCACAGAAGGTGTGAAAGAGCCCATCTTGCCTGATTTGGTCTGATACTGCTCTGATAGCGAAGTTGGAGACCTTGAGATCACCATTAGTATCATCTTCTAGAAGATTCTTAGGTTTGACGTTACCGTGGAAGATGTCAAGTACGCGGCAGAAGGAGATGACAGAGATCAGCTGCTGGAAGTACCGGCAGGCAGTGTCCTCATAAAGACGACGTTTAGCCATAAGGGAGAAGGAAGCAATGGTTGCATAGTTTTTTGTTGAAGCTACACTCAAAAGACTGCTTGCTTCTCAAAAAGAAGTCCGCCCGAAAGGTAGAGGAAAAAATTTTGGATACCATCTCTTTTTCAAATTAATATGAAATCATATGATTCCATAGTAATTTTACACTGTAAAAATAATGCCCAAATAGCCTTTATTATAATTTCCTATATAATACTAAATTCCATAGGAACCACCACCATTCCTATGGAACTTAGTGGTACCCAAACAGCCCCTAATTCTTATATAAACATGTTAGGAATGTGCATTGGCAACTAACACTTCATTTAATGCACTTCCTTTACAACCCCAATCATTTCTCCAAGATAAGAGTACTAGCCTTTCTTTCAGCAATGCCTTATTAAGTATATTAGCCAAATGATCTCGTGGTTTGCAATATTTCAATTCAATTTCTCATTTCCTAATAGCTTTCTTTATGAAGTGATATTTAAAGGCAATGTGTTTAGTTTGGTCACAACTTATTAGATTCCTTTCCTACAATAATAGCTAATTTATTATCACAATGCAATATAATACCTCCATCTTACTCGCACCCAATGTCTTCAAGAATTCTTCTTAACCAAATGGCTTGTAATGTAGCTCAGCTGTTATCGCATACATTTTTTAGATGTGGACTATGCTTTAATATTTTGTTTTATAAATCCAGGTGTATACAATGGAACCAAGAGTGAAAACACATTCTATGTACATTTTATATAATCTAAGAATCTAGTCCAATAATTATCTATATAGCCAATTAGACTACATTCTTATAATGATTTATAAAGATTCCAAAGTCAATTATGCCTTATAGATATCTTCACACCTTTTAGGAGATCCAAAATGATTCTGACTTATCTCTTGCATAAATTTGAAAAGAAAACTTGTACTAAACATAATATCTAGTTTGGTGGAAGTAAGATATAGTAGACATCTAATAAGACTTCTATAAACAGCTGCATTTGCTTTTTTTCCCCCACTCCATTGTTTTTCTTCTTGACATTCACAACTAAGGATGCGGATACAGTTTACATCCATTCCTTCTAAAGCTTTTGAGAATAACTTTAATGTACCTTCTTTGAGAGATAAATGTTCCTTCTTTCGTTTTAATTACCTTGATACTCAAGAAGTAATGTAGCAACCCCTATATCTGTCATTCTATAAATCTGGAATATATTTTGCTTAAATTCATATATGAGTTTACAATTGTTTCCTGGTAATAAAAGATCATCAACATTGATTGAGACAATAAGTATGCAATCTCCTTTGTGCAGAGTATATAGAGTAGGCTCACTTTTACTTCTTTCTAAAACTCTTGGGAGAAATAATGATAATTTTCATCGGGCTAATGCATTCATTTTTTTTTAAGTTGATTAAAATTTTATGCATTCTTTTACGACTTGAAATGGATTCACCACAAGTCTTCATTTGATTTGTTATTTCCATAAATCAAATGAAATAGTCATTCATGTTTTAAGACTCATTCATCTTCAACTTTTCAAATTCTCTACATAAGGAGTGCAGTTTGATTATGATAGGGACTAATGTCACCTATGACAGCTAAGTGCAGTTGTCGATCAAGTAATATATTGTGCTAAAAACAGGGTTGTAGATCCATGAGGAACTAGAGAGTATAAGTACTAATTCACAGATTGTCAATTAACCTAAATAAAATTGTATGTATTAAATCTGAAACAGAAGCTAAGAACCAAAACATAATTAAAATCATGGAAAATTAAGCATGTAAGAAGAGTGTTTGATTAGGTTCAAGACAAGGGTGCACTAGATTTTGTAATATACTTGAGCCGAGAGAGTTCCAAAATCATATTGTTTCCTTTCGCAAGATGAACAATAACTAGTCACATACATTGCTGATACAGCTACTCTATGACTGCGTTGCACTCAGTGAACTTTATTTAGAGAAGACATGGATTTAGTAAATAGCCAATCCCTCTCTCAAGTCACTACTACTCTGATGCCGCCAGAGTGATAGTTGGTAGTCTATTGAAGGTGTAATTGCCAGTCTAAATGAGTAGGCTTTAGTAAATGAGAAAAAGAGGACAGTGCAACCTGCATAAACTAATGGCATGATGGTGTTTGCCTGGCATACATTCAGATGTGTTAGGCAAGTATTGGTTGGTGGATCTATGTTTGTGTTCCCAAATTAAACACCAAATGTTAAGGCTAAAATAAAGGCATACAAGCTTCCAGGGATTTCTCAAGATAGGGATTCTAAAATGATTGACTTTTTTACCCGGTGAAAAGTATTGTTTTAATTGAGTTAGTGGAGATAGTAACTGAACCGAGGTTTCTACTGAGGTGGAGATTGGTTCCATTAGGTCAAAGCCCATTTCAAGACTCCCTAATGTTTTCAGCTTGACCATGGTCTACCCAATGGGTGATCCAATCCAAAAACTTAACACCATGAAACCAAAGGCAAAGGGATGCTTGAGGACTCAGCCTTGTCTGTTAGGAGAGGTTTAGAATTCCTGGGACCCTGAGTTGGTGAAGCAAATTATCCAAATAATGTGTTATCCACCATTAATGCAAGCTAATATTTACTAATCTTGAGCCTCATCCAGGGTGTTATTATTTCTTAATTAATCTTTCATAATAATCTCTGATATCTACCTTTACATCTCATATAAGTTGTACTTATCTTTTAATATGTTGTTTCATAACCAGTTAGACATTTTGATAGTTGACCTGACAATTCTTCTAAAAAACTTATTTTTAAATAAAAATATAATTAAATATGAAAAAATAAAAATTTTATAATTTATCAAAATGTAAAAAAATATTTTATAAGATGATGATGATCAAAATAAATATATTGTTTACTTATTATTAAAGAATTTAATGTTAATATACTCTCCCACCCCCACATCACATTATTGTCAAACCTGCCATAAATAGGTTATATATAGATCAACTTGATTATGACATGATTATTAAATGGATTTGGCGGATTGACATGATTACAACATAAACATCATTATGTTATAAATGGGTCTACATAATTATAACACAAAAATGATTAGTCTAACCTCAAACCCAACTTAACTCACATATTATACCAAATGGGCTATATATAAGAACCCTTTATTTGGTGGCCGACAGAATTAGTGGATATTCTAAAGTCAAATAAATGATGTTGTCAGTGTTAATCTTATAAGAAAAAGAATTAGATAGCTTTTGAAATTTATTTATTTATTTGTTATTTATAATTATTATTTTGTGGCAAATAGGTGGCTAGCGCACCCTATTTAAAAAAAGTCAATAATGTGCACAGACATGAAGCACACTCAACAAGCACATATGCTTTAATTTGAATGGATTTTGGAGTTTAATTTTGAGCCATCTAAAAATAAATACATTAAGCAAAGGACTCGGTGCCACTAGGTGAAGAGGCTATTGAGTTTTGACATTTTTTACTAAAAATATTATGAAGGCAATATTGATTAGAAAGTAACTTTTTTGAGTAAAGAAAAGTGTACGTTGATCAAATCCATGAAAAATTATTTTCTAGTGTTGGGTAAGTTAATACGTTATTGAGAATGTTACTAATTTATTAATTTATATTTAAATTAGTTAATTAATTAATTCATATAAAAGTTAATATTTAAACATACCAAATGGAATGATATCAAAACATGAACACGCTCTTATTTTTTTTGTTAATATTTATTTATATTTTGAAATTTCCAAACAAATTATAAAAGAATAAAAATAAAGAGGAGAAAAGAAATGAGAAACGGAGAGAAAGGAGAAGAAAATAAATTGAAGATACAAACAATACAAAAAATATAAAAAAAGAGAAGCGCAATTTTGTTTTGATTGAAGATGAGGATATTTTAAATAAAATACATTTTTGTAACTTTTTTTATCAATTGGAAAAGTAATTTATAATGGAATTTTTTTTAAATCAAAGAAAATAGTTCTATGGGCTCACTAACTTTTCTAACAAATAAAAAAAAAAATTAAATTATCGAAAGTGATTCTACAAAATTTCTTTCGGTAAAAAAGTGAGATCTTTCCATCGTGTTTAGTGAGCATTTTTGTTATTTGCATATGTTTATAACTTGACATAACCTGTATCGGGTGGATTTTTTTATTTTTATTTTTTGTTTGAGTGATATGTATGGTTTGCTTGCGGAAACTAAGAATGGAGGGATTTGTTTTTTTCTCCTAGAAAAGATTCAAATATTTATTAAGAAAATATTTGGAGTATTTGCTAAATAAAATAAAGGCAACAAAAATTAAGAGTCAAAGAACCAGTATATACTATGAAAGCAATTTTTCAAGGAGACTCAACATAAGGGAGATATGCATTGTCCAACCCCAATATAATTTTATTTAAAAATATTTTATTATTATTAATAAAAAATAAAAATAAAAAATAAAAAATAATAATAATAATAATAATAATAATAATAATAATAATAATAACAATAATAATAATGCACAAGAATTTAAAAATGTTTGACACACATGGCTCCACAAGTTTTATAAGTTTTATATACTTTCATGACTACATATATAGGATAACTGATCAATAATAAAACAAGAGTATGAGTCATTTATTTATAAGATAAAATCTAAATTTAATGATCAAATATGAAAATTTTAGAATCAGAAAATTACTTCATAAGATTTTCGAGTTTGCATCAAAATTAAGGTAGAGTTGAGCATAATATGCAACTATAGAAAAATTTCGTAATGTTACATGAAGACACATAGACATTTGATACTAATTAAAAGTACCTTAGTTGGTGGTAATATTTTCTGAGAATGAATGCCCTCATAAATACTAAAATTGAAAAAAATAAAATAAATACGAAGAAAAAATAAGAACTCTTCAAAGATTATAAAGACGACATTATTAATTCATGATTCCAACAGTTTTACATATGTGATAGCTAATTAGTTATAAAATAAAATATGCTATATATCTGAAAGCTAATTGATTATAAAATAAAATATACATCAACTTATCAACAAGGTGTAAGATCCTAACTTAAAAATCAAATCTTAATGTGTCCCATGCTCTCAAAAAACTTTTGCCGCCAAAAACTCATGATGTTCATGTGGAAGTATTAATTTCTGGAAGTATTTTTAGAAAAATTAAGATTGTCATATATTATAGTATTTCTAAAATTATTGCCTCATATACATCTATAAACTCAAAATAACTAGTTTTAGATGATTAAGTGGAAAGTATGATGTGCAATACAAATTTTTCAACAGCATCCTTGATAGTCGCCATCATTCTTTAAACCTCCTCTACAAGGTGAATTTTGATAATGTACATGATTAAGACTAATATATATATATATATATATAGACACATATATATAGCAAGTTGTTATCCTTACAATCATAAAATAACAATTTTTTGAATTTGCATATCCATGAAATCTCAATATTTATTCAATAAATCTATGAATTTATCCAATTTAAATTATAAAAATCCATAATATCTCATTGGGCATTGGTTTATATATTTTTACTAAAAGATAATAATATCTCATTATTATTTTAAATTTATAATAACATTTAATTATTTGAGTTATTTCTAATAATATATATATATATATATATTCTCATTGAGTTGGATATAGGAATCAATAATATGGTCAAAATTTATTATAAAATAAACTAAAAAAATAAAATTAGTTTGTTTGTCTATGATTAAGAAAAAATAGAAATTATCTTAGATTTCAAAATAACTGTTTTTCAAAATGAAAGATTCCATGATAGCTCATTAATATTTAGAATTTATAATAATTTTTAAATAATGAAACTATTTTGACTGAGTTGGGTCAAAAACCTGTTATTCATAAAATAAATTTAAAAAGGAATCTAAAATTAGTTTACTTTTTAAAATTACGGTTTGGTCAATTTTTTATTCAAGTAATTACCTTTAAGTCCTTCTATACTTTGCACATGCTTTAAAAAACCCTTGAAATTTGCTTATCCCTCAGAGCTCCCTCCTTTTCAATAAAATCCCCATCAAGTCCAGATGTAAGTGGCCATGGAAATGACCTCTTTGCCCTTTGTTCATCTTCATCCTCCGTCTCTCCTTCTCCTCCTCCCCACCTTACTCCATTGATGTCGAAACCTTTTTCTGGAAGTTGTCCCATCACTATGGCATCGCTTGTCTCTCCTACCTTTCTCAGATCCTCATCGTCCACTAGCTATCTCAGTCTCATTCTGTTTCTGAAGCTATTCAGGAGCTTACTTATGCTTTTCCTATTTGCAATGTGAGTTTCTCTGCTTCTTCTTCTTTCTTGGTTCATGAATTTAATGGAGAAGTGAACAAATTGGTTGATGTTATTTGGGGGGATTAGGAAAGGTTGTGGATGAAGAGGAGGTGGGAATTTCATCTTCGATCGCGATTGAATGTGGGTTGAGGTGTGCTATGCTCACTACAACAAAATTTATAATTGGTAACAAATTTAATTTTGACATATTGGTTTTTCGTCACAAAAAGAATACATAACGTGACAAAATCATTATTTAGGCACTCATTTCTTTTGTTTGAGAATTTTATGTGATGATATTTTAAATTGTCAAATGATATTGTTACAAAAGGTTTAGCTCCAAATGCACTTGGATTTTTAGTGACGGCTTAAATATTAAGTGACAAATATAGTACGTCATTAATAAAATATTTCTTTTGTGACAAATTTTAAAATATCTTGTTTTTAAACTAAATTTTATATAATGTCACTAATATTAACATATATTATCAATGACAATTTGAATTTTTTCATATATCTTGATTTATTTTTATGACACATAGGTTTGTCACCAATATATAAATAATAATGACATTATATTATTGTCACAAATAAATATCGCATTAAGTGATGATATTGGATAATGTCACTATTTGTTACTAAATTTAATGACATTAATCATCTCTTACTAATAAACTTTTTGATAGTCAAATGCTAAATGTCATTGGAAGATAAAAATATTAAATGACATAAACATTCTTTTATGCTTTACTATTAATTTAGGATAAAAATATAATAAAGTTATTTAGATAAATTGAAATAGATATGAGTAAGGACATAGCTAAAACTTATTTAGGTGGGTCACGTAAAACGTCAAGGGGCCAAACAACAATTTTCTTTTATAAATATTTTTATAAAATATAATTTTCGATATCATGCATAACAATTTGTCGAAGGTAAGCAAACAACAGACTATAAATTTTTTATGCTATACAAACCAATTTAATACCAAGAGGTAACGGGACAATAAAAAAAAAAAAAGATTGTCGCAAATATTGTTTCTTAAAAATATAATTTTTTAAACTATATATATCAATTTGTACATTTGTTACATTTTCAAACAAAAAATTGTGAGGAGGGGGTTGTAGCATTTGAATATTAATTTTTATTTCATTTGATTTATTTTAAATAATTTATTTCTTATTTGATTAGGGTTTTGATTAAAAAATACAAGACATTCCAAAAACTAAACATAGGATTATGATTTTATTTCAAAAATAGGAGCATTCTAAAAAGAAAATATAGGATTAGTGTTTTGATGTAAAAGCTAAACGTAGCAGGCATTACGAAAAAAAACATAAGATGATGGTTTTAATTGAAAAACACTAGACATTCCAAAAAGAAGACATAGGATTGGTGTTTTAATATAAACATAGGAGAAATTCTGAAAAAAAAAATATGTAGTAAATTTTTTGGTAGGTTACTTAAGTTTAGGGTTATTTCTTTTAGGTAACCTATCTTTAATTTGTATCAAAAAGGTCACTAAATTTATGTTTGTGTTTCATTGGCAGGTCAGCGCAACTAATACAAACGTTAAATACTGATGTGGTGGCCGACTTACACAGTCAGCTTCCTTAACCCATTATTTAGTTTAGCTTAGCCAGCTTAGCTTGTTTTATAACCCTAATCAGCTAATTATTGCCAAGTCAGCCATAGACGCGTCATGAAACCCCTTTTATCTCGAGAAAGAAAGACAGACAAGACATTGGAGTCCAAGACACGCCTTCTTCTTCATATCTGAAAGGGAGACAAGGACGAAGAGGGCCAAGAGAAGAAGGTTTCAGTTGGGGGTTGGCACGAGGGAAGAGGGTTTCGGTAAGGTGTTGGCACGAGAGAACAGGGTTTCGGTGGTTTCGGTGTGGGGTGTTGGCACGAGGGAAGAGGGGCTCGGTGGTTTCGGCGTGGGGTGTTGGAGCGAGGGAAGAGGATTTTGGTGGTTTTCGGTGTGGGGTGTTGGTGCGAGGGATGAGGGTTTCCGCGGGGTGATGGCAAGAGGAGAAAAGTGTTTTAGTGTGGTGTTGCATCTATTGTTAACCTACAATTTTCTTAAACCTATAGCTGGTGTTGCATCTATTGTTAACTGCAGCTTAATGGAATATATAATTTTAATTATTCTTATTAAAGTGCAGATTAATTGTAAACCTGCAACTATTGTATAGGATTGTTTTTTTTTTTTTTTTTTTTACAACTGCAGCTATCAAGAAGTTTGTTTTCTTTTTTCAAACTTGTATTTTTTTTAAACATGGTTCTATTCCTAAATTTCAGAATTTCAGACCCTGTAATTTTTTTCTTAAGATAAATGTCTCATTTCATTTTTAATGTATGTAGTGAGTACAATTTATCTTGTTTTCATCAAATAAATGAAAACCCTAACAGGTATGCATCAATGTTTACAGGAAAACCAAAAAACATCAACAATCATCAAAAGAACAGTTGCTAATTTGTTGACACATAAAATCAGTGACCTTTTTGAAACAACCACAAACTTAAGTAACCTGCCAAAAAATTAACTCCTCCATAGACACATGTTTACAAGAAAACAACATTTCATTCCAATATACCCATGTCTACAAGAAAATAAAAAATCATCCAAACAACTTCTGACCATAGACATAAACCCTAGATATGAATCCTGAGTAACAAATCATCCCCGATTTTGCCAAATGAAAATCAATAGTTATAACATTATACGAGTCAATAAAAATGTCGAAATTAGGCACTCTAACTGGTCAAATTGTCACTTTGAAGCATCGTCCCCTTGCCGGCATGGCCTTACAGGCCATTTCTTTGCTCATAGTGGCTCTCTCGTCATCTTTGGTGTGGTCGCTGATAGATTGCACATCATTTCCGAAAAAATGTAGAACGGGACTGACCCTCTTCCCCTCCAACGCTCGATGTTCTCCTCTGCCCTCAGATCGTAAGAGAAACAAATTAAAGAGATCATGAAAAAGATGAAGAAGATCAGTTGGGTGACACGTGTAAGGCTGACTTGGAGTTAATTAGCCGACAAGGATTATAAAACTAGCTTCGCTGACCAACCTAAAACTAAACATGGGTTAAGGTAGCTGACTGTGTAAGCTGACTGCCACATCAGTATTTAACAGCTGGATTAGTTAGGCTAACTTGGTGGTGAAACACAAACATAAACTTAGTGACCGTTTTGATACAAATTAAAGATAGGTTACCTAAAAGAAATAACCCTTAACTTAAGTAACCTACCAAAAAATTAACTCAAAAAATATGATTAGGGTTTTAATTGAAATATAGGAGACATTTCAAAAAGAAAACTTAGGATTAGAGTTTTAATTGAAAACAGAAAATAGTAGACATTAGAAAAAAAAAACATAGGATTTGGATTTTGACTATAAAAAAAAGCAGGCATCCGAAAAAAAAAACATACCATTAGGGTTTTCATTCAATAATAGAAGAGATTCTGAAAAGAAACATAGGATTAGTTTTTCGACTAAAAACCAAAAAATTGGAAACATTCCAAAAAGAAAACATAGGATTATGGTTTTAATTGAAAAATGAGATACATTCCGTAAAGAAAATATAGGAGGCATTATGAAAAGTAGACATTTGATTAGGACTTTGATTCAAAAATAGAAAAAATTATGGAAAGAAAACATAGGATTAAGGTTTTGAATGAAAACAAAAAATATGAGACATTCCGAAAAAAATAGATAAGATATTCCAAAAAGAAAATATAAGATTAGCGTTTTGATTTAAAATAGGAGATATTACAAAAAGAAAACATAGGATTCAAAGGTAGAACACATTCCGAAAGGAAAACATTGGATTTGGGTTTTGGTTCAAAAATAGGAGATATTCTGATAGAAGACATATGATTATGCTTTTGATTGGAAAATAAGGGAATTATGAAAATAAGACATAGGATTAGGGCTTTGTCTCAAAGATCAAAAACATTCCAAAAAGAAAACAAAGGATTAGAGTTTTGAATAAAAAATAGGGGATATTCCAAAAGAAGACATCAGATTATATTTTTGTTTGAAAATAGGAGACATTATAAAAAAGAAAACATAGGATTTGGATTTTAATTGTAAAATAGGGGACATTACGGAAAGGGAATATAGGATTAGGGTTTTGATTGAAAAATAGGAGACATTACGAAATGAACATATAAGATTAGGGTTTTAATTAAAAAATAATAGACAGTCTAAAAAGGAAACATAAGGTTAGGGTTTGATTCAAAAATAGGGGAAAGTCCAAAAAAAAAATATAGGATTAGTGTTTTGATTAAAAAATAGAATACATTCCGAAAAGAAAACATAGGATTATGGTTTTGATTAAAAAACAGGAGACATGGCGAAAAGAAAACATAGCATTAGCGTTTTGATTCAAAACTGATAAATGGGAGACACTGTGATTAAAAAGCATGGAATTAGAGTTTTGATTGAAAATAGGAGACATTCCAAAAAGTAAACATATGATTAGGGTTTTACTAAAAAAAATAGGAAGCATTCCAAAAAGAAAATATAGGATTAGTACTTTGATTCAAAACCAAAAAATAGCAAACATTACGAAATGAACATATAATATTAGGGGTTTAATAGAAAAATATGAGGCATTAAGATAAGAAGATTTAGTATTAGTGTTTTAATTGAAAAATAAGAGATGTTCCGAAAAGAAAAACATAGTATTAGGGTATTGATTGTAAAATAAGAGACATTATGAAAGTAAACATATTATTAGGGTTTTAATTCAAAAATAAAAGACATTCCAAAAGGAAATCATAGGATTAGGGTTTTGATCCAAAATAAAAATAGTTGACTTTAGGAAAAGAAAATATAGGATTAGGGTTATGATTGAAAAATCACAGACATTCCAGAAGAAAACATATGACTTGATTGAAAATTAGCACACATTCAAATAAAAAACATAGGATTTGGATTTTTATTGAAAAGGAGCAGACATTATGATAAGAAAATATAGGATTAGGGTTTTGATTAAAAAATAAAAGACATTCTCAACAGAAAACATGGGATTAGGTTTTCGACTGAAAAATAGGAAGCGTTCCAAAATGAAATGTAGGAGACATTCTGAAAAGAAAAATATAAGATTAGGGTTTTTATTCAAAAATATGAGACATTAACAAAAGAAAACATAGCATTATGGTTTTGATTAAAATATAAAAGACATTACCAAATGAAAACATAGGATTAGAGTTTTGGTTCAAAATAGGAGGCATTCAGAAAAGAAAACATATGATTAGATCTTTGATTCAAAACCGAATTATGGGAGACATTCCTAAAGGAAAACATAGGATTAGGATTTTGGTTAAAAAATAGGAGACATTCCCAAAAGAAAACAAAATATTAGAGTTTTGTCTCAAAACCAAAAAATAGTAGAAATTATGAAAGAAAGCGTCGGATTAGCATTTTGATTCAAAAATGGGAAACATTCTGAAAAAAGAAAACATATGATTCTTGTTTTGATTCAGAACTAATAAATAGGAGGCATTCTAAAAAGAAAACATAAGATTATAGTTTTGATTAAAAAATAGGAAACTTTCCAAAAATAAAACATAGGATTAGTGTTTTCATTAAAAAAAATAGTAGATATTAAAAAACACATAGGATTAATTTTTTGATTCAAAACCAAAAAATAGGAGACATTACAAAAAAAAATAAGATTACTGTTTTGAGAAAAAAATAGGTGACATTCAGAAAGGAAAACATAAGACTAGGGTTTTGATTTAAAACCTAAAAATAGTAGACATTTCAAAAAGCAGACATAGGATAAGGGTTTTGATAAAAACATAGGTGACATTACCATAAGAAAACATATTATTAGAGTTTTGATAAAAAAAAAAATAGGAGACACTATGAAAAGAAAATATAAAATTAGGGTTTTGATTTAAAACTGAAAATAAGAGACATTCTAACAAGAAAAACATTGGATTAGAGTTTTGATTTAAAATAAAAAATAGAAAATATTCCGAGAAGAAACATAGGATTAGGGTTTTGATTGAAAAATAGTAGAGATCTGGAAAAGAAAACATAGCATTATCATTTTAATTCAAACAAAAAAATAGGAGACATTCCAAAAAGTAAAACGTAGGATTAGGATTTTGTTTCAAATTGATAAATTGAGACATGAAGAAATAAAAACATAGGATTAGGGTTTTAATTAAAAAATAGAGAGGTTAGGAAAAAAACTTGTGCATAGTATTAGCGGTTTGATTCAAAAACATGAGACATTCCGGAAAAAAAACATGGGATTAGGGTTTTGTTGAAAACTAGGAGACATTCTTAAAAGAAAACATAGAATTAGGGTTTTCATTCAAAACCGAAAAATAGGAGACATTTAGAAAAGAAAACATGCGGTTAGGGTTTTCATTCGAAAAAGAAAAATAGGAGATAATTCAAAAAGAAAAACATAGGATTATGGTTTCGATTAAGAAATTGGTGACATTCCGAAAAGAAAACATACGACTAGGTTTTTGAATAAAAAAATAGAAGACATTCCATAAAGAAAATATAGGATTAGGGTTTTGATTCAAAACAGATAAATAGGAGACATTATGAAAAAGAGAACATAGCCATAGGGTTTTGACCAAAAAAAATTGGAGACATTCAAAAAACAAAACACAAGATTAAGGTTTTGATTCAAAACCAAAAAAAAAGAGGATTATGATTTAAAAATAGGAGACATTCAGTAAAGGAAGCATAGGAGTAAGGTTTTCATTTAAAAATTGGAGACAATTCGTAAAGAAAACATATGAATAGGGTTTTGAATAAAAACAAAAAATAGGAGGCATTACGAAAAGAAACATAGGATTAGGATTTCGATTGAAAAATAGGTGGAATTCCGAAAAGTAAATATAGGATTCAAGTTTTTGTTCAAACCCTAATAATAGGAGACATTCCGAAAAGAATATGAAGGATTAGGCTTTTGATTAAAAAATGATGAATAGGAGGCATTCCAAAAAGAAAACACGGTATTAGGGTTTTTATTAAAATCTGAAAAAATAGAAGACATTCCGAAAGGAAAACATAGATTTAGGGGTTTGATTAAAAAATAGGAGACATTTTGAAATGAAAATATAAGACTAAGGGTTTCATTCAAAATAGAAAAATAGAAAATATTCTGAAAAGAAAATATATGATTAGAGTTTTGATTCAAAACAGATAAATAGGAGACATTATGAAAAAGAGAACATAGCCATAGGGTTTTGACCAAAAAAAATTGGAGACATTCAAAAAACAAAACACAAGATTAAGGTTTTGATTCAAAACCAAAAAAAAAGAGGATTATGATTTAAAAATAGGAGACATTCAGTAAAGGAAGCATAGGAGTAAGGTTTTCATTTAAAAATTGGAGACAATTCGTAAAGAAAACATATGAATAGGGTTTTGAATAAAAACAAAAAATAGGAGGCATTACGAAAAGAAACATAGGATTAGGATTTCGATTGAAAAATAGGTGGAATTCCGAAAAGTAAATATAGGATTCAAGTTTTTGTTCAAACCCTAATAATAGGAGACATTCCGAAAAGAATATGAAGGATTAGGCTTTTGATTAAAAAATGATGAATAGGAGGCATTCCAAAAAGAAAACACGGTATTAGGGTTTTTATTAAAATCTGAAAAAATAGAAGACATTCCAAAAGGAAAACATAGATTTAGGGGTTTGATTAAAAAATAGGAGACATTTTGAAATGAAAATATAAGACTAAGGGTTTCATTCAAAATAGAAAAATAGAAAATATTCTGAAAAGAAAATATATGATTAGAGTTTTGATTCAAAACAGATAATAGGAGACATTCCGAAAAAGAAAACATAGAAATAGGGTTTTAACTAAAAAACTACTAGACATTCTGAAAACAAAACACAAGATTAGGGTTTTGATTAAAAACCAAAAGATATGAGAGTTTTGATTTAAAAATAGGAGACATTCAGTAAAAAAAACGTAGGGTTAGGGTTTTGATTTAAAAATTGGAAACATTGCATAAAGAAAACATAGGATTAGTGTTTCAATTGAAAAATAGGTGACATTCCAAAAAGTAAATATAGGATTAAAGTTTTCATTCAAAACAGAATAATATGAGACATTCCGAAAAGAATATGAAAGATAAGGCTTTTGATTCAAAAATGATAAATAGGAGTTGAGAATGTTTGTTAAACCACCACACTTGAAAGGATGGTGAGAGTTTTCTATTTATAATCATTTATATAATAAAGGTAACTATTACAAATCAAATCATATAAAACAAGAGATGAAGGAAAATCAAATCAAATCAAACAAGAAAGGAAGGAAAGAATAAATGGATACAAAAGATTAGCCTATAATCAAGAGTCATTTATGGTAAGGCTCAATTAAAGGCTATGTATCTTCAATATCCCCCCCCCCCTTCCCTCACCCGCGCAAGCTAAGTGTCGGATTGGAATGAACGTGAGGCTTGGATCGGAAAAATTCAAAAAGATGTCGAGAAACACTTTTGGTGAAGATGTCAGCCACCTGGAGATGGGAAGGGACATGCTGGGTGCAAAGTTTGCCGGCAATAACGAGTTCATGAAGGAAATGGTAATCTAATTCAACATGCTTGGCCTGCTTGTGCGAAACGGGGTTGGAGCTTAAAAAGATAGCACTTTTGTTGTCACATAAGAGTAGAGGCTGTTGTGGAATAGGGATCTTGAGGTCATGCAGAAGATGCATAAGCCAAAGAAGTTCAGCAGCGGTTATGACAAGAGCACGATACTCAGATTCACAGCTGGAGCGTGAGACAGTAGGTTGCTTCTTTGCACTCCAAGAAACTAAATTGTTGCCAAGATAAATACAGTAGCCGGATGTGGAACGACAAGTATCGGGACATCCAGCCTAGTCAGTATCCGATTAAGCTACCAGCGCACCAGGAACAGTGGATGGACAAAAGGTAAGGCCAAAGTGGAGTGTGCCCTTAACATAGCGAAGAATACGCTTGACAGGGAATGGAGAAATCTCCAACCCAGTAACCTTGGGGTCGTAATCATTGTCTTTGTCACAATAGGAGACCTCAGTCTCATTGGCGGAGCAGAGAATCAAGCCATCAAGACAAGAGCAGAGACGAGGAGGAAGCGCGCATCGATCGCCATGGCCACGAACTCCTTCGAACTCTCGGTGGTTGAGAATGTTTGTTAAACCACCACACTTGAAAGGGTGGTGAGAGTTTTCTATTTATAATCATTTACATAATAAAGGTAACTATTACAAATCAAATCATATCAAACAAGAGAGGAAGGAAAATCAAATCAAACAAGAAAGGAAGGAAAGAATAAATGGATACAAAAGATTAGCCTATAATCAAGAGTCATATATGGTAAGGCTTAATTAAAGGCTACGTATCCTCAACAGGAGTCATACCAAAGAGAAAACATGGCATTAGATTTTTGATTAAAATCCGAAAAGATAGGAAACATTCCAGAAAGAAAACATAGAATTAGGCTTTCGATTAAAAAATAGGAGACATTCTGAAATGAAAACGTAAGACTAAGGTTTTCATTCAATAGGACACATTCGGAAAAGAAAACATTGGGTTATGGTTTTGATTCAAAACTATGAGCCATTCCAAAATAACAACATAGGACTAGGGTTTTGATTCAAAATTGAAATGGCAAACATTACAAAAAGAAAATATAAGATTAGTGTTTTGATTGAAAATAAGAGATGTTAAAAACGAAAATATAGTATGAGGGATTTGAATGAAAAATAGAAGACTTTCAGAAAAGAAAATATATGATTTGGGTTTTGATTCTAAAAGAGAATATATTCTAAAAAGAAACCATAGTATTAGGTTTATGATTGAAAGCCGAAATATAGGAGATATTCCAAAAAATAGGAGACATTCTGAAAAGAAATATAGGATTATGATTTCAATTGAAAAATAGGAGACCTTCGTAAAAGTAAACATAGGATTATAGTTTTGATTCAAAACCAAAAAATAGGAGACATTCCGAAAAAAATACATAGGATTATTGATGTACTCTTCACAAGTACACGAATCGTTACATGTAATAGAATGGTACCCCCTACAGGATAGGGTTGTCTAGCCACAGGGCCTGGACTTCTAGTACTAGTTAATCCTCTAATGTCTAGCGAGTCAAAGGGGTTAGCTGAAGGGTTAAAAGGTAACAAGAATAACAAGATAAGGATGGAATTAACAGGTAGACTTGTATCAAGTTTTTAATAACAAGAAAACAATGCCCCGGCACGATTCCTCTGTGCTCAAGATATTGACTTGAATCTACTACCTAGCATGATACATTCTAAGATCCTTGTGGGTGCTCCAAAGCTTTGTTGCAGCTATGGCTCTCAAATATGTCAAGGGCTGTAAGTGTAACTGCAAGCTTCATACACGTTGAGTTTTGCAACTACGCTAGTCAATTGTAAATACGAGAATCCACATATGTTAAGTTTTACACAAGCATCTACACAAATCAAGCACATCAAGTTATGCAAACACATGATAAACATAAGAATACTATAAAACTCTATAGGCAAAAGAAAACAAGTATTCAAAGTATCAAGAACAACATAGTTCAACATCCCGTGGGACTGTGAAACGGTTAGCTAGTTATGAATTGATACAACTGAGAAGAAAGAATGAGAGAACTAGGGTAAGAATTCATGATCTTCCTCTTTACAAATCTCATCTTAATTATGCTTCAAAAGCTTCATGGATGAGCTAGCTCCACTTCATTTGAGCCTCCAACTCGACCTTGATCAATTTTAATGGTACGGTGAAACTTGATCTTCACCCTCATTAATGCTCTCCCGGTGGAGAAGAAAATCCCCGAATAAAAGATGAGGAGAAACCCTAGAATATGGAGTTAAAAAGGGTGTTTTCAGGCTTGATATGGTCTAAGCACGGTTATGCTTAAACAGTGCTCTTCTGTGAGACTCTGAGTGAATTGACTAAGTATCAGCTAGTGATATTCACTGGGAGAAGCACGGTCATGCTTCACCCGTGCTTCGCCTGAGTAGGACCGTGTAAGGAGCATTTTGGGCGTGCTTCCCTTTTGAGCATTTGGTGCTTCAATTCTAGAGATATTCACGGGGACAAACACGACCGTGCCTCGACTGTGCTAGGCCTGGAAGCATCCTCCTACATGCTTAGCTACTCAAACAACTTCAAATAGAACAAATCACGGGGATAAGTCATGATCATGCTCTATTCGTACTTGCCTTGGACACTTAGAAAAATATTCATTCTTTGCTTGTTTTGTCCTCGAATTCCCTCCTAAATGGTTTGAGCAATAATTTCCTGTACCATGAAAAAAAAACACCCAGAGCATCGTCAAATACTGACACGACCCCTTGCGTGTATACCCCACAAGTGCACGGGTTGTCGAAGTAATAAAATACCCTGGTGAGTGGGTAGTCGTATCCATAGGGAATAGTCTTTAGAAACAAGCGTTATCACTATTTTAACTATAAATGGAATCGATGGTAAGAGAAATCAATATATATATATATATATATATATATATATATATATATATATATATATATATATAAGAGAGTAAAAGAGTGCAAAAAGGGCAATAAAGGTAGGAGATAATAGATATAAAGATGGGGTACTCGGACAAAGCTCCCCTAGGACTAATGCTTCTAGTGCAAGACTAGTATTATACCCTCTAATTGATGTCTAATGAGTCGTGGAAATCCTTAAGCACACGGTCCCAAACCTAAGGTCAACCGTGACTAATCCCACACTATACCCGGCTCTGGACTTCTCTACGACCCTTGACTCTCGATGACCTGTCATTTAAGCCCAAGGGGAGTACATTATACTAATGCCTAGCACCGTGTGAAATTGCATGGAGGTCTAGGGATTTCAAGTGAAAGACCATATCCCTAGTTATAGTTCTAATCCTTTGGTCTAGGTGGAAGAACCCTAATCTAAGTTAAACCCCAGTCCTAGGATTCACTCAACCCTTCGCAAGGGAGTTCATCTCCTAGTACTTTACTCTACTTAGATCGCGATTAACTCTTGAGATATAGAGGTAGGGAAATTCACACCGTAGGGGAAAGAGGACATTCTGCTACCTCTCGACTCACCCTCTCAACCCTCTCCAACCTTGTGTAGTCTAATCCTATAGAGATTGTCACATCCTCAAAAGATAACCTAATATATTCTCAACCCTAGTGTCACGCCTAAGGGAAAATCTCATACAATCGGTATGCAAGATTAGAACTCAATTAAATTCATCAAATTAATAAAGCATAATAAAAATTATAGAAACACAAACATCCTATGGTTTACAAGTCCATATACCCACTAGGGTTTAGCTCTCCATGGAGCAATACAAAATCAATAAAGAGATTTAGAACATATGCATAAAAACCATAAAGACAACCCCCTTGTAGATCGTATCGATGGTCTTGTGGAACCGCCTAGTCTTCTCCATGAATCCCTTGTCAAGCCTAGGGCATACCTTGCCGAATCGATGCCGACGAAATCTCCCCCCAATAGCTTTCTTCCAAAGGATGTCGATGTCGATGTCGTATAATCGCCTCCAAAGACCTCCAAGTACCTCTCCAAACCCTAGCCGAAAGCCCCCCAAAAGATAGGTAAGAGATAGAAGGAGGTCCCCAAATAGATCTGAAAATGGACTATTTATAGGCTGAAATCGGAGTTCCACATGCCCCTATGGATTTTCCACATGGGCCTGCAGAATTTCCATACGAAGTGTGGATTCTCTGTTTTTCTGATTTCGGCCGACAGTGAACAATACCTTGCTACATTGTTTTGCTGCAGTAATCAGCTACAGTACTTCGCCAAAATGCTCCTGAATTCATCGTTCTTAATGGAGGCCGTTGAATTGGGCACACAATCAATGTTAGATTATGTCAATTACTTCATTTCTCTTCATTGGCAAAATTCTCCAATGCTACACGAGCTAGACTTTTGTGAATGTGACTGCCCTTGTGCCCCTCCAATGGAGTTTGGCACACACCCACAAGTCTAGACTCATGCCTTGTTTCTTGCTTGGTCCGAGAACTCCTCAACAATGGCGAATATAAGTTATTCTTGCTTCTTTTTCTCCAAATTGGCTCCACAACCCTACAATGCACAAAAGCACACAAATGCACACACATTAATGATAAAATCTGATTAAAGTAATGCTCAATGTAAGATAATAATACTTCGTATTACTATAACACGAGCACTTATCAAATACATACAAAAGTCGTTTAAAAACAAGCAAAAGTATGAATTGGGATTAAGAGAAACATGATATGAATTGCAGTCATCAAATACCCCCACATATAAGTTATTGCTTGTCCTTAAGCAATCACATATCGCTCAATAAAAGAAAAGATAAGTGCATTACTTCTGATCTCAAGAGAATAGAAAATTCCCAAGCGGAGTGGGAATGATGAAGGTTAAAAGAAAACAAGAATGCTCAATAAAAGGCTACAATCTTACTTCAAAGACCTCATGTGTGTGTAAATCCTAAATTGAGTGCCCCATGATCTCAAGGAATCAACCTAGCAAAACTGGACCTTATTTCAACCAAACAAAGTGGGTAGTAGCTTCATACACCCTGGAGGTAGCCTTTTCTCTCCGTAGGTCATCAGATGTACACATGTGATGCCCAAAATTTGACTACTCAATAGTGGCTTTCACTCTTCGAAGGTGATAGCTCTTTCTACCATCGTTTAACATAACAACTTTAAAATGACCGGTAGAGCATTCTAGAAGGAATCCAACTTGCCAATCTGTCTTCTTTTTTTTTTTTTGAAATACTTCCTCCTAAGGTAAAGGTTGTCATCCTAACACAAGTGGCTCCACAATTAGGGCAAAATAATGAAACTTTAGGTCTTCAAAGTAAGAGTGAGTCTACAATTTAGTTCTAGAGAAGCAACTAACACACATGTGTCCCTCTAGTTTTAAGAATTTCTATCAAAATAATTAGAGATCATCCTTAGTTAAGCACTCATCATAAAAAACGTACATGAAAAACCCTCCCCCACACTTAAACAGTGCATTGTCCTCAATGTACAATTACAACCGGAAAACAAGAAGTTTGGATAAATAGAAATAAATCGGGGGTTCAATATCTTTCCAGAACGTGGAGAGTGATGTGCCAGCTTTCCTCAAGTTCTCTATCCATCCATTCAAGCCCACAAATGCTAACATGGAGAGTGATGTTGCCGCTGTCAACATACTTTTAAACTCCAAGCAACCACACAACCCCTGAGATGAAAGTGGAAGCACATAAGTGAAGCTCAATATTCCAAACAACAAAATGAAAATAAAGAACTGAAAGTGCATATGAAAAACACCAAAAATAAACAAACCAAAATGTCAGTTAAATAAGGAACTCCCCTTACTAACTAAACTAAAGCAAATCCAACAAGACAGAAAAGAAAATACAAGTCTAAATAATGAAATATGAAAAGATAAGCGGCTAACAAAATATCAGAATGAGGCACACTTAGTAAGAGGAGAGGACCCAATATCGCCAGAAGAATGAGAGCCAAAGTCCTCGATCCTGTCAGTGGAAGCTCTCTTATGTAATAGTGATCGCATAAGGAAGGATAGCTCTGGAGAGAGATGGACTCCCAGATGGGCTATGATCCAGACCACACTCTTCTAAAGCCACCTGAACTATGAAGAAGAACAAGCGACCGAATCAGTACGGTGAGAGGTGGTGTGTGGCGGCAATGGTGATCTCTGTTAGGAAGTAGTGGCAGGGGGAGGTGATGCAGGTGCAGCAGCAGTAGTGGCAAGTGGGGTCAAGGTAGCCACATTAGGAGAATTAATAGGATTGCTGACTCTGTACTCAGTCCCTCTGGAAGTGTGTATACGCAGCAGCATCCCCATCGACATCAGGGTCTCAAGGGACATGGAGGTGACTCCACCCACTACCCTCATCTGATCGGTCCCCTGAATAATTCCCATGCCTCTAGACAGGCGAGTGATGTAGGGACCGACAAATAGAGCTCCAATACGGGAATCAATCCCCTGATGAGCCACAGATATCTATCCCATATGCAAATGAAATCTGTCCAACATGCTCAGCAGAAAATCAAAGTCACATCGATTGACGACACAGTACTGTCACGACGGCCTATCAGAGTGTGACTGAGTATAAAATAAGCATATCAGAGCGCTAAGGATCTAAGTGCCATAGCTTTCGACTGAAGGGGGCCATATGCAGGATCAGTACTGAGTCTCCTCCATGCATCCTCCTAAGACTCTCCAGTCAGGTGAGAAATCAATAAATCATCATATGCAAGAGTTCCACTAAACTTTGCATCATAAAGTCCCAGACAATTGGAGAACTCAGTCAAACTCATCCTGTACATCGTATCGAATAACTGAAACTGGATGAAATCTGCCTGATGAAATGTTATAGTACCTTGAGAGAGCTAGAATGTAGTCAACTGCTCATAGGTGTTGTCAGTGATCATAAAAAGCTATCTCCAAGATCCACTATTAAGCAACTATTGTACCTCCTCATCCAGTCCAACCTGTCTGAGTATATCCCAATCAATCTCCCTTAATTCACCATAGCAATGATGGGAGAGATGTGTATAACGCTCCTGGTGTACCTAAGTGTGAAATACGGGTGCAAAGTTTGTGTCAGAAGTAGGTTCCTCAACTATGGCCCTCTTGGAAGAGAATAAGGAAGTGATATGTTTCCTTGACATTATCTGTCAAAAGAAACAAGTTAATTAAGTCCATGACATGACTCCTTCCATGTATCCCGCAAGTGCACGGGCTCGTCGAAGTAATAAATTTACCCTAGTGAGTGGGTACTCGAATCCACAGGGAATAGGGACTTAAGACACGAGATTTCACTATTTAGCTATGCGGTGTATGAAAAGTGATAATAGAATCGATGAGTGAATATGGAAGCAAATATAATAAAAGGCAAGAAATTAAATAGAGAGATAGAAGGCAAGAAAGTGCAAGTAGAAGTGAATAGAGAAGGACTAGTAATGGATGAAATAGGGTATCCGGACAAGCTACCTCTAGGACTTATGCTTCTAGTGCAAGACTATGCTATTATACTTTCCTATTGATGTTAATTGAGTTGAGGATATCCTTAAACACACGGTCCCAAACCTAAGGTCAACCGTGACTAACCCGAACATTATGCCCTGGCATTAGGATTCACTACGACCCTTGACTCTCGTTGAACTGTCAACTAAGCCCCAGGGGAGTCAATCTTCCTAAACCTCACACTACGTGGGATTGCTTTAAGCTCTTGGGATTTCTAGTGATAAAACCTGTTCCTATGTATAGTTCTAACCCTTTGGTCCAGGTGGAAGAACCCTAGTCCAGATTAAGCCCCAGTGCTTAGGATTCATGTCAACCCTTCATTCTGTTGCTTGCGCAACTAAGCCCCAGGGGAGTTTATCTACCTAGCAATTTACTTTATCTCGACCCCTAAAAAATCAAGGAATACGGAGGTAGGGAGAAATCACACCGGAGGGTAAAGGGGACGCTTCGCTACCTCACGACTCACCCTCTTAACCCTCTTCAATCTTAAGTAGTCTAATCCTATAGAAGTTGTCACACCTCCAAAGGACAACCTAGATTGTTCTCAGCCCTAGTGTCACGGTGATAAGTGCTTGTGTTATAGTATCGCGAAGCGCTATTATCTTACATTAAGCATATCTTTTATCAGGTTTTATCACTAAATGTGTGCATTTGTGTTCTCTTGTGCATTGAAGGTATTGTGGAGCCTAATTGGAGAAGAAGAATGAAATTAGGTCGCGTTCGCCAATGTTGGGATGTTCTCGGACCAAGCAAGGAACGAAGCACGTATTTGGACTTGTGGATGTGTGCCAACCTCTTTTGGAGGGGCACAAAGGCAGTCACATTCACAACAAGTCCAATCCGTGTTACTTAGGAGAATCTCGTGAAAGAAGAAGACTTGAAGCAATCGGCGCGACCTACCGTTGCTTGTGTGCCCAAGTAATGGCCTCGATGAAGAACAATGGACCCGGGAGGCGTTTCGGCAAGTTACCAAGCCTGTTCAGCTGAAGATTAGTGTTCCAGAGAAGTCACACGGGCGTGTGGGAATTCCACAAGGCCGTGTGAGCCATTTTCCAGCCAGACAGAGAAGTCACACGGGCGTGTGGAAATTCCTCACGGCCGTGTGTTTTGCAATTTCAGCCATCCAGTGAAGACACACGGGCGTGTGGAAATTCCACACGGCCGTGTGAAATTAATTTTTCAGCCGAGACAGAAGCTTCACACGGGCGTGTGGAAATTGCACACGGCCGTGTGAAGCCCCTGATAAGTCCAATTTTAAAGCCGCGATTCAACAATATAAAAGGGGATTTTTGCTACCTTTGGAGGGATCTTTGGACCTATCTTTTCCCCAACTTTCTGGAGTGCGGCTAGGGTTTCGGAGAGGGCTTTCGTGGAGGTTCTAGCGCGTCGTCGGCATCGATTTCGAGGTTCGACGTTTGCACAAGACCACGTCCACACTAATTCGAGGGGGTTTTTCATTGATGTCTATGTTTTATGCTTTATTTCTCACGTTGATGAACATGTATAGCTCTATGAGGAGCTAAACCCCTCGTGGGGTATTCGGACTTGTAAACTTTAGGGTTTCTTATGTTTCTTTGACATTGATTATTATGCTTTCCATCATTGATGAATAAAATTGAGTTTTTAATCTTGATTATCCTTTCATATTGTTTTCCCTTAAACGTGACATTAGGGTTGAGAGCAATCTAGGCTTTCCTTTGGAGGTGTGACAACTCCTATAGGATTAGACTACTCAAGATTAACGAGGGTTGAGAGGGAGAGTTGTGAGGTAGCAATGTACCCCTTTCCCCTTCGATGTGATTTCTCCCTACCTCCGATTCCTTGATTTAATAGCGGTCGAAATAGAGTGAAGCAATAGGTAGATAAACTCCCCTAGGGCTTAGTTACGTAAGTAATAGAGTGGAGGGTTGTAGTGAATCCTATTTGCTGGGGCTCAATCTAGACTAGGATTCTTCCACCTGGACCAAAGGGTTAGAATTACGTATAGGAACAGGTTTAATCACTAGGAATCCCTAGAGCATAATGCAACTCCACATAGTGTGAGGTTTAGGTAGATGGACTCCCATGGGGCTTAGTCATCTAGGTGACAGAGTGAAGGGTGTTGTGAATCCTAATACCGGGGCATAGTGTTGGAGTTAGTCACGGTTGTCCTTAGGTTTGGGACCGTGAGTCTTAGGATATCCTCGACTCAATTGACATTAATAGGAGAGCATAATATTATAGTCTTGCACTTGAAACATAGACCCTAGAGGTAGCTTGTCCGGATACCCCCCTTTACTCATTGTTAGTCCTTCTCGATTTTCCTACTTGCACTTCTTTCTTCCATCTCTCTATTTAGTTTATTGCTTTGCATTATTTTCACTCATCAATCTTATTATCGTTCTCCGTATTCTGCATAGCTTAACTAGTGAAACCTTATATTCTATCTCCCTATTCCCTGTGGATTCGACTACCTTCTCACCAAGGTAAATTTATTACTTCGACAAACCCGTGCACTTGCGGGATACACGCAAGGGGTCGTGTCAAGTTTTTGGCGCCGTTGCCGGGGAACAGGCGTTTTAGATATTTGTTTTTCACTATTTTAGCTATTCACTTCGCATTCTATTTCATATTTTCTTTACCTATCATTGTTCTTATTTTTCTTTTCTTTGTTTTCGGCTCCAGGTTATGACCCGTGGGAACCCTTCAATACTTGTTGAAGGAGACCCAGACATTGGAAGAAGAACACATCGTAAAGGGAAAGAACCTGCACAAGAAGCATCAAATCAAGCCGATATTGAGATAGAAGGGTCAGAGACAATGGCAGAACAGAACGAGCAGCAGCGAACGTTGTCCGATTTTGCTAGACCCGCAGTTATGGGGACCCAATCAAGCATCGTGAGGCCCCCAATTACAGCAATGAATTTCGAATTGAAGCCGTCGTTCATTCAGATGTTGCAACAGTCCGCACAGTTTAATGGGTTAGCCGATGAAGACCCTAATAGTCACATAGAAAATTTCTTGGAAGTGTGTGACATGTTGAAGATAAATGGAGTGACGGACGATGCAATTCGATTGAGAGCCTTCCCATTTTCATTGAAAGGAAAAGCAAGGCATTGGTTGCACTCATTACCTAGAGCCTCCATTACTACGTGGGAGGAAATGGCCGAGGCATTCTTGGCTAGATACTTTCCACCGGGGAAATCTGCAAGACTCCGGAATGAGATATCTTCCTTTGTACAGATGGAATTGGAGTCTCTATTCGAGACATGGGACAGGTTCAAAGAGCTTCTTCGCAAATGTCCGCAACATGGATTTCCCGAGTGGATGATTATTCACACATTTTACAACGGGTTGAATCTGAGTACAAAGCAACTCTTAGATGCGGCGGCCGGAGGGACTCTTGGAAGCAAGACTCCCGGTGAAGCTCGGCACCTTGTAGAGGAGATGGCTATGAATAGCTATCAATGGAACTCAAGGGATAGGAAAAAGGTTGCCGGAATTCATGAGGTTGATGCGGTTACATCGTTGGCAGCACAAGTGGAATCGTTGAGTAAGAAGCTAGATGCTCTAGCTTCGCCAAGAGTTGCGGCCATCACTACTTGTAACGGTTGTGGGGGAGGACATGCTTCAAGCGATTGTCCTATTGCTATTGGAGGCACTAGTGCGGTAGAGCAGGCCGATTTTGTGGGGAATTCATATCGAGGACAAGGCCAAGGTAACCCGTATAGTGGTACATACAATCCGGGATGGAAGAACCATCCGAACTTCTCTTGGAGCAATCAAGGACAGTCACAACAGAACAAAAATAGTGCACCACCGGGATTTCAAAGTCAACAAGCTCCGAATTTAGAAAGCCGAGTGACCGGGTTGGAGGGAAAGATGACTGACCTAGAGAGAGCCCTCACACGGTTCGTTTCTTCTTCGGACGTAAGGTTCCAATAGGTGGAAGCTACTCTTCGTAATCACACCGCCTCCCTACACAACTTGGAGAACCAAGTAGGGCAAATTGCGAAGACTTTGGCGGAGAGACCTCAAGGTAGTTTGCCTAGCAATACGGAGACCAACCCAAGAGAACAACTAAAGGCAATTACCTTGAGAAGTGGTAAGGAGGTTGAGGGACATCTCCCTCTTGAGAAGACTAAGGACTCACCCGAAGTCGTGGAAATAGAGGATGAAGCACCAAAGGAGAAAGAGGTGGCACCCCCATCTTACAAGCCGAGAATTCCCTATCCTTCACGATTGAAGAATGACCAAGACAATGAGCAATACAAGAAATTTCTGGGTGTCCTCAAGCAATTGCACATCAACATTCCATTCGCGTAAGCATTAGCCCAAATGCCCAAGTACGCGAAGTTCTTAAAAGACCTCTTGACCAATAAGAGGAAGTTAGAGGAAAGTGCATCCGTCATCCTCGATGCAAACTGTTCGGCAGTGCTACAGAAGAATATGCCAAGCAAGAGGAAGGACCCCGGAAGTTTTATCATACCGTGCAATATTGGTGATATGGGTGAGGAGATGGCACTAGCCGACTCGGGGGCAAGCATCAATGTCATGCCCTACACGTTCTTCCAAAAGCTAGGCTTGGGCAAGCCTAGACCTACCCGGATGACACTTCAGCTTGCAGATAGATCGGTGAGGCATCCGAGGGGTATTGTTGAAGATGTGTTGGTGAAAGTGGATAAGTACATTTTCCCGGTCGACTTTGTAGTGCTCGATGTAGACGAGGATGTCGAGGTGCCGCTGATCCTTGGGAGGCCGTTCTTGCGCACTTCCAAAGCTTTGATAGACATGGACGGTGGAGAGCTCACACTTAGGGTTGGGGACGACAAGCTCACTTACCGCCTCACCGAAGCCATGCGACATTCTCTTGATTTTGATGATGCTCTATATTATCTTGATGTCACTGATGATTGCATTGATGAATATATGCAGGATATGTTTAACCCGGATCCATATGAAGGGTGGCCGGACCAAGACATGGAGACTGAAGAGGAAGAAGTGCTCGCGCTTGTTTCAGTTGAAACAGACATCAAGAAGGAGAAGGAGCTTAGAAAGAAAGTCCTTCGGAGATTGAAGAGGTCGAGACGTCGCCACAAAAAGAACCCCAACAAGAAAGGGGATGAGCATTCACGGAGTAAGGGTGTTTCACCCATGTGTGGTAACAAACTCGATAATTCTCCCTCTACCTTGCAACGATTATGCAATGCATGCTTTCAAATTATAGGGAAGAGGGAAAATTCCACTCATGAACCTCCGTAAGGTAAGACAGGTACGTCAAGCTAAGTGACGTTAAACAAGCGCTTCTTGGGAGGCAACCCAAGTGTTTTGCAGTTTTTCTAGGACCTAGTTTAGTTTTAGGATTGAATAAAAGTCTTAGTAATGGTGTCCAAATTTTCATGTGCATATGCTGAGTTTTCATGTGGATTTTCGATTATTTACGTGTGCCTTAACGTTAATTGATGAAGTTTGAGTCGGTTGAGTGTGTTTTCGATAGTCTCTGGTCGTGTTTTTATAGTTTATACAGGCTCTAAGTGTTTTAAAAGAGTTTCTGAATTTTTCTGAGAGTCTGTACAATTTTCTAAGTAAACCAGAGAAAACACACGGCCGTGTGGAATTAACACACGGCCGTGTGTTACCAATTGGAGCTCAACCAGAGAAGACACAGGGGCGTGACTTTGCCCCTGTGAAAAACTTCAGAAGGGGCACACGGCCGTGTGGAATTAACACACGGCCGTGTGAAATTTCGCAGAACTTCAACTCTTTTCAAGAGAGTCCACAGGGGCGTGTGGATGCCCCTGTGAGTGCCACTGTGCTAAGGCACACGGCCGTGTGGGATTTCCACACGGCCGTGTGAAAATTCTGCAGGAATTCCCTTTCATCCCGAGAAACCACAGGGGCGTGTGTGAGCCCCTGTGGGAGAGCTTGTCAAGGCACACGCCCGTGTGGATTATTCACACGGCCGTGTGAAACATTTATTGTTTCTCGGGCGAGTCAGAGAAGCCACAGGGGCGTGTGAGGTGCCCCTGTGGACGGCCTTGTGTTCTTGGCCAAGTTGGGCACACGGCCGTGTGGATGTTTCACACGGCCGTGTGAAAATTTTTCAGAGAGCGTCTGTGTTTTCCCGAGAGTCCACAGGCCCGTGTGGGTGGCCCTGTGTAGACCCCTGTGGAGGCACACGGCCGTGTGGAATTAACACACGGACGTGTGAGGTAGTTCAGAGAATGACCAGAGTGCGCACAGGGGCGTGTGTTGGCCCCTGTGAACCCTAATTTCTGAGGCACACGGCCGTGTGGTTACTTCACACGGCCGTGTGAATTTCCAGAACTTCAAAAGCCGCGCGTTTTTCTTATAGAAATCACTTGTGCCTCTTCATTCTCCACTCTAAACTTCTCTCCTACCCTCTCTATCACTTCCCCGACTTTCTCTGAGGTTTTTGAAGGAATTTGTTCGAGTTTTTCGGCCGTATTACTTTGTTTTTCATCTTCACCGCCGGTGAGACCTTCAGTACCTTTTTCTTCGTCAATTCTTGATTCAATTCGTTCTTTTTTACAATTTGGCTTGGTTTGAATGTTTACATTACATACGAGCATGCTTAGAATGAAATTAGAACGAATTTAGATGTAAATTGTGGATTTTTAACCCCACGGCCGTGATGCTTTGCCCGTCAGAAACTCCACACGGGCGTGTGGAATTAACACACGGCCGTGTGGATTTCTGCAGATTGGTTATTTTGAACTGTTTTTTATTGTTTTCTTTTCCAATCTTACAAGAATGTCTTCTAGACCCAGGAAATCGACAGGGAAGCGCCCCCGTGAGCCCACACCTCCTCCAGCAGAGACAGAGTTCAGTATAACCGAGCATCAGGTTCGGTTCGAGCGTTTATCAGGACTCCGTTTTGGAAAGACGAGATATTTGGACTTGAGTATAGTGAGGAGTATTCAGGGGGGAGACAGCGTCGCAGATGAGATTGGCGAGCTGCTCTCAGTCGGTAGCTGGGAGAGATTGATGGTTATCCGGGACTCGGTGATCCGACCGCTCACCTTAGAGGTCCTGGCGTCGTTTGAGTTCGACCGGGGGTACAGCAGTTTCACAAAGGGCACCACAGTTCAGTTCAGAGCCCTCGGTCGACATTACAGCCTCAGTATGAGCCAGTTTTCGATCGGGATGGGCCTCTATGAGGAGGCATTTACCGAGACTGAGGAGTATTCTTTACTTCCTACCGACTACCCAGGTACCGTGACACCGCAGCAGGCGTATAGCAGACTTTGTGGTCAGGGTCAGTACGAGCCGGGTGTCTCCAAGGCTTTATGCCTTTCTCGACCTGCCTATAGATGTCTACACGCAGTTATGAGCAGATCTATTAGTGGCAGGGGAGACAGTACTGGTGTTCTGAGTCGCCAGGAGCTCCTCTACTTGTATTCGATGGTGGAGAGTGAGCCACTCCACCTGGGGCACATTGTGGCCGACTACATTCGCCATCAGGGCCAGTACCCCAGGGTAGGAGTTATCTTTGCAGGCCCCTACATCACCAGACTTCTCATTGGCCTGGGGCTCAGAGATGGAGTCAGGGGAGCAGAGAAGACAAACGTACCAGTTCCCTTGGGCACAGATACCTTGAGGATGATGGGTATGATCCGCAGAGGTGGATCAGGGACGTATACCTGGATTATACCCCATACAGAGCAGGGCGAGGGGTCCCGGGTAGCATTGGAGCCACCCCCGCAGGACACAGAGACCGAGGTACCCCCCACCGCGCCGGAGCCACCTCCGGTGCAGATGTTTTCACCATCTCGAGGCCAGGACAGACTGGAGCGCCTCAAGAGCGCAGTGGGGATCCTACAGACCGAGGTGGCCGAGGTTAGGGCCACACAGATTTCACAGCACCAGGAGGTGATGGCGCAGTTCCAGAGCTTGCGACAGACCTTCGAGCAGATTGTCGCCTCCTCCTCCTTCCTTCGTGGTCCGACCTCGGGTGTCCACTCCACCATCTCCATCTCCCTCAGCACCAGCAGCTCCAGCATCACCAGCAGATCCAGAGCCTCCAGTAGCACCAGAGGCCACCACTCAGGACACCGACGCTGAGGCGTCTTAGATTTTAGATTCTTTTCTTTTATTTGTCATTTCTGTATATCTTTACTTTATTTTGGACTTGTAGTACTCAGAAAGGATTCTCCTTCTGAGTATAGCTTTTATTTTGCTTTTTCTTTTTATCTCGAGTTGTATTCATTGCTTTACATTTTATATACTCGAGTTTTATTGAGCTTTACTGAACCTTCGTTTATGTGTGCGCAGATGGTCTTGGATGTAAGGATTTTGAGGAATAGTCATTGACACGGTCATGGAATCATGTGTGCTCCACGAACCATTGAGACTCAACTCTCAATGACCTAGCTTCATCAAACGCAACACTTGGAGTTCAGGGAAGTAATGTTTCAATTGCCACTTCCACACTAATTGCTTTTATCGTTTTCACTTATTATTGTGCTTATATGCGTACATTGAGGACAACGTACATCTTAAGTGTGGGGGGGAGTTCACATTGCACACACCTTTACTTGTGCGTTCAATTGCTTATGCTAATGTAGCCTATGGCGGTTCACCTCAGTTGCAACGGTTGTATTCTTATAGTTTAGGAGAATTTTCAACATTGTATCCTATCATACTCTAGTTTTCACTTGAATTTTAGGGAATTTTTGCTCGAATCATCTTAGTACACAACTTACTCTTGGAATCTTTTGGAAACTCAATCTTGAAGTTTTTTTTTAAGGACAAGTTTATCATCGTTCTTAGTTTTACTTTGGAAAATGCAAAAAAAAAAAAAAAAAAAAAGTATATGAGTTTGTAAATATTAGCTTTGTTTTGATTATGCATTTGGGGTGGAAAGAGCTACCTCCTATGATGTATGAAGCTACTCTCATAAGTCGGATACAAGTTATGCCCTAATGAGAGAAAGAGCTATCTCATGGGATGCGTGAAAGCTACTACCCCGGTAGAAAGAGCTACCTCCTCGAAAGAGTGAAAGCCACCTTTGGCGGCCGCCTAGGAAAGGGCTACCTTCAAGGATGTGTGAAGCTACTACTTCCACCTTTATTTTTATTTATTTATTTTTTATCTTTGTATATAAATAAGTCCTTTTTAATCAAAGTTTGAGGAGTACTCGTTGGTTCTCTTGAGTAAGATCGCACACACCAACACGCTTTCGAGTTTTCATCCTTTTTTATTCAAGTTTTTAGCTAGAGCATTGATAACCTTATGCAATGTTTTAATTTTCCCTTACTTGTAGAATGCTTCTTTTGCATACTTTTGGTGAACCTAAGGCCAAGCACTTTCAATTGTTCTTCCCAAGTACTTTCACGTTCTATTTTGCTTGAGGACAAGCAAAAGCTTAAGTGTGGGGGGGTTTGATAAGTGCTTGTGTTATAGTATCGCGAAGCGCTATTATCTTACATTAAGCATACCTTTTATCAGGTTTTATCACTAAATGTGTGCATTTGTGTTCTCTTGTGCATTGAAGGTATTGTGGAGCCTAATTGGAGAAGAAGAATGAAATTAGGTCGCGTTCGCCAATGTTGGGATGTTCTCGGACCAAGCAAGGAACGAAGCACGTATTTGGACTTGTGGATGTGTGCCAACCTCTTTTGGAGGGGCACAAAGGCAGTCACATTCACAACAAGTCCAATCCGTGTTACTTAGGAGAATCTCGCGAAAGAAGAAGACTTGAAGCAATCGACACGACCTACCGTTGCTTGTGTGCCCAAGTAATGGCCTCGATGAAGAACAATGGACCCGGGAGGCGTTTCGGCAAGTTACCAAGCCTGTTCAGCTGAAGATTAGTGTTCCAGAGAAGTCACACGGGCGTGTGGAAATTCCACACGGCCGTGTGAGCCATTTTCCAGCCAGACAGAGAAGTCACACGGGCGTGTGGAAATTCCTCACGGCCGTGTGTTTTGCAATTTCAGCCATCCAGTGAAGACACACGGGCGTGTGGAAATTCCACACGGCCGTGTGAAATTAATTTTTCAGCCGAGACAGAAGCTTCACACGGGCGTGTGAAGCCCCCGATAAGTCCAATTTTAAAGCCGCGATTCAACAATATAAAAGGGGATTTTTGCAACCTTTGGAGGGATCTTTGGACCTATCTTTTCCCCAACTTTCTGGAGTGCGGCTAGGGTTTCGGAGAGGGTTTTCGTGGAGGTTCTAGCGCGTCGTCGGCATCGATTTCGAGGTTCGACGTTTGCACAAGACCACGGCCACACTAATTCGAGGGATTTTTTCATTGATGTCTATGTTTTATGCTTTATTTCTCACGTTGATGAACATGTATAGCTCTATGAGGAGCTAAACCCCTCGTGGGGTATTCGGACTTGTAAACTTTAGGGTTTCTTATGTTTCTTTGACATTGATTATTATGCTTTCCATCATTGATGAATAAAATTGAGTTTTTAATCTTGATTATCCTTTCATATTGTTTTCCCTTAAACGTGACATTAGGGTTGAGAGCAATCTAGGCTTTCCTTTGGAGGTGTGACAACTCCTATAGGATTAGACTACTCAAGATTAACGAGGGTTGAGAGGGAGAGTTGTGAGGTAGCAATGTACCCCTTTCCCCTTCGATGTGATTTCTCCCTATCTCCGATTCCTTGATTTAATAGCGGTCGAAATAGAGTGAAGCAATAGGTAGATAAACTCCCCTAGGGCTTAGTTACGTAAGTAATAGAGTGGAGGGTTGTAGTGAATCCTATTTGCTGGGGCTCAATCTAGACTAGGATTCTTCCACCTGGACCAAAGGGTTAGAATTACGTATAGGAACAGGTCTAATCACTAGGAATCCCTAGAGCATAATGCAACTCCACATAGTATGAGGTTTAGGCAGATGGACTCCCATGGGGCTTAGTCATCTAGGTGACAGAGTGAAGGGTGTTGTGAATCCTAATACCGGGGCATAGTGTTGGAGTTAGTCACGGTTGTCCTTAGGTTTGGGACCGTGAGTCTTAGGATATCCTCGACTCAATTGACATTAATAGGAGAGCATAATATTATAGTCTTGCACTTGAAACATAGACCCTAGAGGTAGCTTGTCCGGATACCCCCCTTTACTCATTGTTAGTCCTTCTCGATTTTCCTACTTGCACTTCTTTCTTCCATCTCTCTATTTAGTTTATTGCTTTGCATTATTTTCACTCATCAATCTTATTATCGTTCTCCGTATTCTGCATAGCTTAATTAGTGAAACCTTATATTCTATCTCCCTATTCCCTGTGGATTCGACTACCTTCTCACTAAGGTAAATTTATTACTTCGACAAACCCGTGCACTTGGGGGATACACGCAAGGGGTCGTGTCACACGGCTAAGGAAAAACAATTGCAAGAGATAATTAAAATTGAAACTCGAATTTATTCATCAATAATGGAAAAGCATAATAGCAATGTCATATAAACATAATAATCTAGGGTTTATAAGTCCGAATACCCACGAGGGGTTTAGCTCCTCATGGAGCTATATATGTTCATCAAAATATAAAAGAAAACACAAACTAAAGGCATTGATGAAAACCCCCTTGCGTATGATGTGGCCGTGGCCTTGTGCGGCCGCCGGACGTCGGTGACGATGCCGATGACGCGCTCCAAACCTCCACAAAGTCCTCTCCGAAACCCTAGCTGCACTCTCCAAAAGTTGGGGAGAAAGTTAGGTCAAAAGATTTGTAAAAAGTCTCCAAATTGGGCTTTTATAATGTTGAGTCGCGGCTTTAAAAGTGGACTTACCAGGATTTCACACGGCTGGGTGGAATTTCCACATGCCTGTGTGAACTCTCTGGTTTTTTGAATTTCGGCTGAAAGTGAACAGTAGCTTGCTACATTGTTTTACTGCAGTAACTTGCTACAATGCTGATGCAGTACTCTTGCCGAAATACTCCTGAATTCGTTATTCTTTATCGAGGCCGTTGAATTGGGCACACAATCAATGATAGACTGTGCCGATTGCTTCAAATCTCCTTATTGGTGAAGTTCTCCTATGCTAGCATGAGCTAGACTTATTGTGAATGTGACTGCCTTTGTGCCCCTCCAAAGGAGGTTGGCACACATTCACAAGTCTAAGCTCATGTCTTGTTCCTTGCTTGGTCCAAAAACTCCCCAACAACGGTGAACACGATCTAACTTGTAAGATATGCTCATTGTAAGATAATAACGCTTCGCGGTGCTATAACACAAGCACTTATCAGTCCAAGATTGAAAAACTCAGGGCAAGCATGGTCGTGCAAAGATCAAAGCGCGATTGTGCTTGGCAGGGAAGCAGGAGCATGCTGCCCAGTTATAAAGCTCCGTGGAAACAAAGGAGCACGATTATGCTTCAATTGAAGCTCTACTAGATGCAACGAGAGAAGTAAGAAAACACCCAATTGCAAGAATAGGAGACAAACAAGCATTCATAAACAAAGGAAACATGAATTGCACAAGATAATCAAAGCAATGAAAATAACAAACTGAAGTTGAAGAAGATGATGGGGCAAAGAGTAACCACTAGTGAGAACTGTGATAGAGATGGCAAAACACTCAAGAAGGAGGGAAGATGAGGGGAAAGGAGAAGACTGGAAGGAAAACCTGTGCTGAAAAACCAACCGATGGTGCAATTTTGAGAATGAAAGAGGAACTACCAGGGGTAAGCACCGTCATTCTCACCCTGTGCTTCCTCCCCCTGATTATCTTGGGAAAACTCCCCAAAAATCAGGAAATGGAGCACGAACATGCAAGGAGCGCAAAAACTGTGCTAAATGGAGAGTACAGTCGTGGTTGGCCCATGCTTATCTTGTAATGCTTCAGAATACTGAGACAGAAATAATCATGACCTGAACATGGCTGTTCCCTGCTTTATATTTTTAAAACACAGAAACGCGAATGTTTGCCACAATAAAGCACATGTTGAAGATAAATCACTCGCTTATGAGATCAAAAGAAAAGAAGAATTGAATAGCTATGAATCAAAATGACAACAAAATAGACAAAAACACAAAACTAAAAACGATGAAGACTTGAATTGCCTCCCAGGAATTGCTTGTTTAATGTCACTAGCTTGGTATACCTATGTGCATAAAGGAGGTTCATGAAATTGTGACCTCTCCTGGCTACCTAAAATGTAGTATCGTGAATATAGAATCAATGAATTAATCAAACTAATCTCACCAAAATTTTGTGAATTGGAATGGTTGGAAATGGGCAGTGAGATGGATGGCTTCTCCTTCTTAGTGGACATCCTTTTCCACCATTTCTTGGCATGGGAAATTTTTTTTAGTAGAGTCTGTATCAAAGGTTCCCCCGCGACAACAAGTTCATAGTAGTACACTTCCTCCACCAAGTCATCTGGTTCACCAGTTTAAGAGGTTCATCCTCAAATAATTCTGATAATTCATCTTTCATGAATGTGTCCTACATATACTCAAACACGAACTCATCAACCATGTTAATATAATAACACGTGTCATCAAAATCCATAGTGTGTCTCATCGAGTTGCGGAGTTTAAAAATGACTTCTTCCTCTCCCACTAAGAGTGCCATTCGACCATCTTTCATATCGATGTGGGTCTTTGAGGTTGCCAAAAATGGTCTTACCAAAATGAGTAGCACATCTACCTTCTCATCTACATCCAGAATTACAAAGTCCATTGGAAATATAAACTTGTCCACCATCACCAAAACATCTTCAATAATGCGTCTTGGTTGATGGGTGGATCAGTCGGCTAATTGCAATGTCATTGTGGTGGCCTTTGGTTCACCCAAACCCAATTTCTGAAAGATACGATAAGGAGTAATGTTGCTGCTTGCCCTGAGATCGGCTAAGGCTTTTTCATCCACAATCCCTCGAATCGTGCATAGAATTATAAATCCCCCATAATCTTTCTCTTTCTTGGGAAGCTTATTGGTGATCAAGGCTGAGAATTCTTCACTAAGTGTTACTGAAGACATTTCTTCAAGCTTCCATTTGTTTGTGAGAAATTCTTTGAGGAATTTTGCATATTTAGGCATTTGTGCAAGAGCTTCAACAAATGAAACATTTATGTGTAAAGTCTAGAACACACCCAAAAACTTTTTGTACTACTCCTCATGTTGATCTTTCTTTAATTTCACAATGTAGGAAAGTTTGGGTCAGTACTATGGTAGATCGGCTTTCCGCTTGCTCTGCTCCTTCTCGTTTTCCTCACTATTAATTGGAGTTTTAGTATCACATTCAATTGTCTGACTTGCTCTTTCAATCAATTGAGACTCAATAATCTCAAGCTCTAATTCTTTCTCAGTAGGGCCTTGAAGCTGCTTACCACTTCTTAAAGTCATGGCCTTGAGAGATTCCTTGGTATTAACTTCCATGTTGCTAGGGAGAGAACCTGAGAGTCTTTCCTCAATCAGCTTGGACATCTGAGCCATGTGATGTTCTAGGTTTCTAATGGTGGCATTTGTGTTCCTCATCATTTCTTCAATCCCTTGAAGAGAAACCTCATTATCCTTAATGTACTGGGTTAATAAAATTGTAAGCTCATTAGAAGGTCCCGGTGGAGGGGATGGTTGTACATTCTGTTGTGGGAGCCAAGGCTGTTGTTATGTCACTTGCCCCTGTCTTGGTTGACTCCAAGAAAAATTCATGAGATTCCTCCAACCTGCATTGTATGTGTTACTGTATGGGTTATTCTGATATCTTCTGTTCTGCCCAACAAAATCTACTTGTTTAGTCTGCTCAACAACATCAAAGGAACAAGAACCACTAGGATCACTTTGGGACCCCCAACTGTCACAAGGAGGTGTAGAAGCTTGAGAGATAGACTGCATAGTATCCAACCTCTTTGTAATTGCCTCAACCTATGCTGCTAGAGTAGTAATGGCATCCACTTAATAAATCCCGGCGGTCTTAACTAGTTTGTTCCTTTCAGAACTCCACTAATAGCCATTACTTGCCATTTGCTCAATCAAATTATAAGCGGCACTTAGTTGTTTACTACATAAGGACCCTCCTGAAGTTGCATTAAACATCTGTTTGGTGGCACAATTTAGCCTATTGTAAAAAATTTGGATTTGCATCAATGCTACTATTCGGTGTTACAGCCATTTCCTTAACATCTCCTTCTGTCTCTCCCAAGTGTTATACAAAGATTCGGACTTACCAAAGCAACAAATCATAGCTGCACACCTTACTTCCATTGAAGATAACCCGGGCATACCCTTTACCCAACCAAGCTTGCTGGTATGGAATGTTGACACCATGTTCCCGTAACATGTCCTTCTAAATATCGATGACTTTGTACAAGGGCTGGTCCTTAAGCTTCTAAATAACACTAAGGCAAAATCACCACCTTTTCAATTCTTTACCGGGCATAATTGTCATGTCACCTCACCCTTCAAATTTCTTCAACTATAGATTCATACGACTCAATTCCTCTAGATTCAAATGCAACTCATATTACCATTTTCATTCTTGAACATTTTTACATAGGTTCCCATCAATGCCTTACTTTTTAAATGTGCATACATCTCTCCCCCTCTTTATCTCCTTCACATAATCCCAACATATCATAAAAACATAAACAACCACTCCCATATCCAAACTAAATAATTATATAAGCATAAGTCTCTCACATGATTAAATATCATTTGCCAGCATGCTCAAACACTTGTAATTTACATCCATAAATAAACATGCAAACACTCTTCACATGTGATGATTAGCATCATCATTGACATTTAAAAGAAACTCTCAGGCATCACTAACTTCAATCTCTACAAGTGTTCTATCAAACACTTGCACTAAAACCACAATGACATTTCATCGAGCACTTTACAGGCATCAAATAAACCTCTAGATTAGCATACCCATTTCTATGCCCCCATACAACATCTACAATGTAAAACATCATCTTCTCATAATTCTTACATTCTAGTAATTTAACACAATCCACCATATATATATAAATACATTTCCTTATCTCTTGATTTCAAGCCAATTCCACAAGTTATGCATATTATCACCCACACATGAGATCAAATAAACACATTTAGAAATTTTAACTCATATTTAGTAATAAACAAGGAATCCACACATGTCATTCTTTCATACGTATGAGTGCTTATACAAACTAACAACTAGGTCCATCAATACCATTGAAGCCGTTAACAATGAAATTAAATCAAACAATTCTCACAATTATGTCCCCGAATACTTGTATTCAACACTTAGAGGCAATTTATCAAACATCTTGTGTGCATCAACCCAAATTCCATTTCATGGACTCTAACATAACTCATGAATATGATTTCTTTACATATTATTCTTCACTTATATAATTCACAATAAATCTAACTCGCAAGGTCTTAAATTTTCATGAACCAAATTAGCATCAAGTATGATATTGCATCAAAACAATGCCAAGTTTCCAATCAACGTCATGCCAAATCAACACCAAAACATGCAAATATAATATACAAGAATCAAAATAAATCAAGAATGATTTAGTTAGCCCACTCACCTTTGAATCTTGTCTTCTCATCCTCCTTATTTCTATTGACCTAATGAAAACAAGAAAACAAGGAGATGAAAGATCCAAAGTTCACTATGGTTAAGATCAATCAATAAACCTTGAAATTTAACTAACCACAATGTTGATTACCTACAATCATCAAGGGGGAAGAGGATGAACAAAGAGGGAGCTAGGGTTTGCAGCTAGGCATGAAAAGGAAATGGAAGAGAAGGGCTGAAGTTTTTAAAGAAATTTTTGGGTTGCTACAGAACTCGTTGCTACAGTACCAAATAAAAAAATAACATTACTAGAATTTGAGAAGAAGAAAGAAAACACCAAACAAAGAAATTAATTTTAAATTCTTTTTTAATTTATTTTATAAATAATAGGTTTTGACCATATTCACAATTCTTATACCCAACTCAGTCAAATATATATATATATATAAATGTTATTATAATTTTAAAATAATAATGAGATAATATTATAATTTAATAGATAAACCAATATATGATGAGATATTATGGATGTTTTGAATTTAAAATGGATAAATTAACAGATTTATTGATAATGAGATTTTATGTGATCTATAAATAAAAAAATTCCTATTTTAAGATTGTTAGGATAGCCGGTTGCTACATATATTGTTTCATTAGTCATGACCATGCTCATTATCAAAATTCACCTTTGGTAGAAGAGAGGTTCCAATGCTGACTTTGATTTACAAGTTTTTTCAACATCATCCTTAACAGCCTCACCACATTTTAATTGTGGTTGGTGAGACTATGAAGGATGCTACTGCAAAAATTTGTATTGCACATTATCCCTTCCTTTTAATCATCTATAATTGTTTTTTTTGGTATATATGAGTCAATACTTCAAGAAATACTATAATATATGAGAGAGTATAACTAATTTTGTCAACCCTAGTTTATTTTGTAGATAATGTTGGAGCACAATAAAGAAAATAATAGAGTACAACACAATTTTATAACTCTTTTGCCCTAAAAAACCTACAATATAAAATTTTCCTAAAATACAAACTAAGCTGAAAAAACAAATTAAACTATCTTTGGTTTTCGTAAAAACCAATGAATGTATTTTTGGTTTTATAAGAAACTTATGAATGCTAATCTGCCTCTAGTTTCCTCTAAAAAGGATTTTCTATGTGGTCCGACTAAAACTTTTTATTAATTAATCATAAACAAATATTTTTTGTTTAAAGTTATGAATAAATTATTTTGGCAAATTATTTATGAAAATTTCATTTTTTACCTTAAATAGTTTTTATAATTAATTATTAACAATATATTTTGAAATTTTTAAAAATATTAATTATGTATGATTAAGTATTTTTGTTGAATTATTATTATTATATTTTGTAGCCAAAGTGTATCCGATTAAGCATCAAATATATATATTTATAAAAAAAATTAATTGAATTGATCTAAAATTTAAAAAAAATTACTCTTAAGTCCCTACAAAGTTTCATTTTTTCTCTGCAGTCCCTCTTAACATTTTCACTTCCCATATGCATATAGTCCCTCCATTTTACACAGTGTCCTTTTCAATCCTTGCCGTGGCATCCGTTACTCGGTTTTCTTTGTAATGGCAAAAATGCCCCTCTTTTCCTCCCACCTAGAAACTTTTTAGTAGGCTCACGAGTTTGTGGAAACTTTAGATAATACACAAATAATACATAGAAAGAGGATATTTTACACAGGAAGAAACGTATATTACACAGAAAAACCCAAGACCCCCAAATAATACACAGGAAAGAATGAAATCTATTATCATTCTAAACACCGCCAAAAGTTAGATTCTACACAGGAAACCCAAAAAAATACACACGAAAAGCATACAATAACAATCTACAAAAAGTCGAACGACTTCTCCCTATCTTTTTGTTTAGTTTTGGCTTACAGGAAGGCTCACAGGTTTGTGGGAACTTCGATCGAAAGCTGGTTGGCAACATCTATCAAAGAAAGTCATCAGCGATAAATATTTGATTACACTACCCAAGCATCAGCAAGCTATAAGAACCCAGCATCTAAATGAACTAGACACTTTGATCTATTGTGATTCTGCATAATGTCAAATATCTCAAGACATTATCTTTAGCTTAGCGCTATAAATTACAGCGTCGCTCAGGAGGCCATGCATACACAAGCATGTGCAAAACAAAACTAAGTTATACACAAAATTCAATTCACTCAGACAATCAAATACCAACAAGTTTTCAAAATTAATAACATAAAAAAATAACCAAATCAAAGGATTGACATCCAGACTCACCACATTAATAGCATACACATGCTTCCCCTCCTCACAAACATCAAAACTCAAGCAAACAAATGAATTCTCACCCACACAACTCCCATCCATACTCAAGAACTTCATACCATATGAATTTGCATAGTTTGAGAGTATTTTTTATTTTATTTATTTTATTATTTTTTTACAAAAAAAATGGAAATGAGTTTTACAAAAAAATGTATTTAAATTTTAGCAAATGAATTATCTCTATAACATATATATATATATATATATATATATATATATATATATATATATATATATATATAATAGTTTTGACTCTCTAAAACTTTTATATTATTACACAGAGGAACTAAATTAATATTTTCATTAATTATTTTAAAACTTTAATATTCAGTTGTAATTGCAGGGATAGTTTTGTCTTTTTATTGTTTTGTTAAGGCTATAAATAATCTACAGTATAATTATTTTCATTTTTCATAGCTTCGGTTATTTTATTCAATTTTGTTGGTTTTAGTTGCAAAAGGTTGTTATGTTACTCTCTCTCTATATATATATCATCAAATCAATAAATATAGATTACCTACTATAGTAGTTTTAGCTGGCAACATCATTCCACAAGTCATTTAATAGATACAATTTTATTCGGATTTAATTCACTTCATCGTAACATCTGGAACTCCAATTTTAGACTGCATTGCATATTATGAATGTCTAATGAGTATCTGAGCACAAACTCTAATGTCTGGCTATGTTAGAAAAAAGCAAAATAATGGAAAAGCATAATAGCGATGTCAAAGAAACATAATAATCCTAGGGTTTACAAGTCTGAATACCCACAAGGGGTTTAGCTCCTCATGGAGCTATACAAATCCATAAAAATAAGAATAAGAAAACAAATTGAATGCATAGATGAAAACCCCCTTGTGTGAAATGTGGCTGTGGTCTTGTGCGGCCATTGGACGTTGATGTCGACGCCGATGACGCTCTCCAAACCTCCATGAAGTACTCTCTAAACACTAGCCGCTCCTTTCTAGAAGTTAGTGCAAAGAAGAACCAAAAAGATATACCAGAACAGTATCCAAAACGGGCTTTTATAACGTTGAGCTGTGGCTTTAAATTGCAAAAATCGGGATTTCACACGGCCGTGTGGAATTTCCACACGCCCGTGTGAAGTTGCTATTTTGCTGATTTTCGACAGACAGTGAACAGTAATTTGTGACAGTATTTTCGCTACAGTTCTGCTACAGTGATTGTGCCGGAAATACTCCTGAATTTGTCGTTCTTCATTGAGGCCGTTTAATTGGGCACACAATCAACGGTAGATCGTGCTGATTGCTTCAAATCTCCTAATTGGTGAATTTCTTCTTGTTAGCACGAGCTAGACTTATTGTGAATGTGACTGCCTTTGTGCCTCTCCAAAGGAGGTTGGTACACACTCACAAGTCTATGCTCATGCCTTGTTCTTTGCTTAGTCCGAAAATCTCCCCAACAATGGTGAACACGATCTAACTTCGTTCCTTTTCTCCAATTTGCCTTCACAACCCTACAATGCACAAAACTAAACAAATGCACAATTTTTGGTGATAGAATCTGATTAAATCAATGCTCATTGCAAGATAATAACACTTCGCATTACTTTAACACGAACACTTATCAAATCCCCCCACACTTAAGCTTTTGCCTATCCTCAAGCAAAATAGAACGTGAAAGTAATTGGGAAGAAAATTGAAAGTGCTCGGCCTTAGGTTCACCAAAAGTGTGCAAAAGAAGCATTCTACAAGTAAGGGGAAATCAAAACATTGCATAAGGTTATCATTGCTCTAGCTAAAAACTCGAATAAAAAAGGATAACAACTCAAAAACGTGTAAGTGTGTGCGAATTCACTAAAGAGAACCAACAAGTACTCCTCAAACTCTTGTTGCAAGGGCTCATTTATATACACAAAGTAAGGAAGTAGTAGCTGTTGGATTATATCGCAAAAATCAAAGATATCATCAAAAACATGCAGAAGCAATAATAAACTTGTGATATAGTCTAATTGGTTTAATGAACACCATAATTTTAATTAATTAATTACAAAGGCCTAGAATATTACCTCGTAATGTTTGAAAGCCATTTTTGATGTGTTGAATTTGTTTCTTGGACTGCCGTAGATTTTTCTAGCGTTGAACGAAGGTCCCACACCTCCAGGTCATACGCCGGGATTAGGAAACTATCTTCTTCTTTTTCTCCAAAAGGCGGCTAGAGTTAGAGAGGAAGAAAGAGCTTGGGGATTCTCACACTAGAGAATTGATTGATCTTCTAGGGTTAGAGAGGAGTCATATTTATAGAGACTTCATAAAACATGATAAACATTATTCAATTATGAGTCCTATTCAAAATATGAACCTTCATAATATGATAAACATCATCATAGAAGTTCTATTAGAAATATGAGTCCTAATCTAACTAAAACCCTTTTGTCTTTTAGTCCTTATAATTTTGAATATCTATTCAACTCCATCGAATTTAAATCAAAATTTCAACTAAAGACAAAAATCCTAAACCAATTTACAATTTAACTTATCCCATGAAGTAAAATTGTAAATTTACAATTTTACCGCTGCACTCAAAACAAGATTGATTCTTTATCCCTTTAAGCGTGACTACCTAGGTTCATTCCAATTGGCAATGGGAGGATACCAAAGAACGTTGGTGACACCTAGCCAGCCCCGTGGCCCCACATCGTAACCCAACTGAACACGAATGAGTACATCATTACAAACCTTTCCGATTATGATTACCATATGTGTATAAACCTTTCGTTCTTGTATCCCAACCAAGTGAGAGCCATGGTAATTGTTAAACTCACTGAACTCGATCATATGCAAATAGCTATAGTAATTTGAGATTACCAAACTACTCTTTGTGTCCCACACGATTAGTTTGGCTGTCTTGGCCAAATTCTTCTAATCTCACATACTTATAATCGCATAGGATACTAACTCATTTACTTCCTAGAGAACGAATTCCTTCTTGGTGATCACTCACAACTGCTATTTGCCCGACATAGTCGCACTTCGAGGTTGGCCCACCAAAAGGTAAACTTAGCCTAACGACTCTAGTAACACACTAGACGTCACAGGTACATTTTGATCATGATACCTCAGGTCTAAGGTCCACTCATATGATCATAACCAACAATACCAATCATTGACTGTCAAAGAGTAAAACCCATGTGATTGGTTTGTTATGAGTCATGTTCGAATGCATCAATCCCAATGATGCATTTATGACATATGCTCCCACTATTTCATAGTGTTCAACTGGCACTCTTTGTCAAAGTACATGTCATACAAATTCTTACTAACCATTAATGCCCTATTAAAGGTTCTCTGATTTGCGAACTGTTTAAGTGTATTAGAACCAAACCCTTCTAGTGCTCTCCTTTTTATCCCACAAAAAGTAGAAGGTTTAACTTAATACACATGGACTGTGATATTCGAAACTAATTACAATGCCATCACAAGATTTATATGAATATCAAAATAAGTGCCTATATAATCAATAATAATGTATAATACAAATAAAATGCCCTAATACAAGTATCCTCGTTGGTATTCGAGGGTATAATCCTAACAATCTCCCACTTGTACTCAATGCCAACCACCATGGTTTCGTACACCCATCTTCTCAAGATGTCGATCTAGCACGACTTGTGATAGTGGCTTGGTGAGTGGATCAGCTAAGTTATCTGTTGAGGCTATTTTCTGCATGGCTATGTCGCCTTTTCCAACGATCTCTCGAATGTTGTGGTACCGCTACTCAATATGTTTGGATTTACTGTGAGACCTTGGTTCCTTCGCCTGTGCTATAGCTCTTATTATTGTCACAATAAAGTGATAACAAGAACTTCAGATTTGGAACCACCAGATGTTCTATCAAGAACTTCTTAATCCAAACAACCTTCAATGCAACCACATATTCAGTCTCAATGGTTGAACTTACAGTAGTGCCTTACAACTATTTCATCTCACTACTTCACCATTAAGAATGAATATAACTAAACCCTTAAGTGGATTTCTAGTTATCAATATCAGACTGAAAGTCCAAATCTGTGTAACCATCCACACTTAACTCTTCATTGCTATAGATTAGAAGCATATCTTTAGTCCTTAAATACTTCAACATACACTTCATAGCTATCCAAAACTCCTTCCCTGAGAAGCGCATGACCCCACAAACCAATAGGCAAATCTATGCATAGAACGAATCATGTCCAACAAGGTTTGATTCCTATGCTCAACTATCCCATTCAGTTTGAGGAGTCGCTGGTGGTGTTAGTTGTGAAACTATCCCATGTTCTTAAGTGAAACTCAAAATTCATATACACGCCAACACAATCCCATCGTAGTATCTTTATATAATCACCAATTTGATTTTCCACTAAATCCTTATACTCTCTGAACTTATCAAAAGCATTTGACTTGTTCTTCATTAAGTACACATAACCACACCTACGATGAACGTCGGTAAAAGTTATGAAATAGGATAAATCTGTGTGAGCCATATCATTGACTAGCAAAAAAACATCGGTGTGCACTAAATCCAAAATTTGTGCTACTCTCTTAGGATATCCAATGAAAGGGGATTTGGTCATCTTGCCAAAGAGAAAAGACTCACATGTTGGATATGGATACAATCCCAATGGACCTATGTGGTCATCCTTGTCCAACTTATGAATCCTTCGTTCTCTAGCTTGACCTAATGCCATACAAGTTTTGATTTATCTCATGCCTACCATGTCTTTTACTTATAACATTCACAACACATATTTTCTGAACATTTAGATAATATAATCCATTTAGTAAAGAGACATTGCCAACTAATTTGTTTTCAAAATAAATATCACAATTAGTTTTACCAAATTTAAAGAGATATCCTTTTCTGACTAAAACCGAAAAGAAATAATATTATTTAACCCATTTGGCAATACTAAACAATCCTCTAAAACTAAGACATGTTCAGAATATAAATAAATAGAAGTAGATCCTATGTGAGTTGCTATGACACTATGTCCGCTTCCCACGTTGATCATAACCTCTCATTCACCCAGCTTCCTCCTTCTTTCCAGATCCTGATTCATAATACAAACATGAGCACTAGCTCTTGAATCAAGAATCCAAGAAGTAGAAAATACAGAAATTGAACAATTTGTTTTGAAAACAAATCGTTCCATACCTGTAGTGCCATCTGCTCTAAGTTGTGGGCAATCCCGCTTCCAATGACTAGCCTCACCACAATGGAAACACTTGCCCCCTTTCTTGGAGCTCTCACCCTCATGAGTCATACATTTCTTCTTACCAACTCCCACAGCTTTGGGAGCCAAAGCATTCTTCTTCTTGGCCATCTTTTTCTTCTTGGGCTTTGAGGGCCTAGAAGTTGAGATAGTCAAAGCAACAGCATCCTTCCTTTTAGTTTTCATTTAAGATTGAGTACTCACTCGCTTGTTAAGAATACCCGCCAGTGTGCACTCAATATCATTCATGTTAACATTAACAATAAACTGAGAGAAGGAATCACGAAGAGACTGCAAGATGAGATCAACCTGAAGGTTGTAGTCCATGGAAAAGTCAAGAGCTTCCAACCACTCAATTATAGAGATCATCTTGAGGACATGCTCTCCAACTTCACCACACTTATTCATCTTTGCCCTAAAAAGCTCCCTCGATATTTCATATCGAGCAGTCCAACTATGCTCTCCATAGAGCTTCTACAAGTGTAACAGTACCGATCTTGAATCACTTATCTTCTCATGAGAGCTTTGCAGATCACTGCTCATGGAGGCTAACATATAGCTCCTCACTCGCAAGTCATCCGCAAGCCATTTTAGGTAAATGTCTTGTTCTTCCTTACTTGCCTCGGTTGGAGGTTCGGTAGGAATATCGGCCTCAAGAATGTACCCGATTCACTCTAAATTAAGGACTATCCTCAAATTCCTGAGCCAATCTACATAATTGTGTCCGGTAAGGACATTTTTCTCAAGCAAAATATTAAGTGGGTTATGAGTCATATTGAGAAATAAACTGCAAGAAAATAAATGCCAGATTATTAGTTTATTTATATTATAGTCAAGTTATATTTAGGTATTTAAATAAAACTTGGCTCCCACTACATATTTTGCAAATCTACACTCCCGATGTAGAAATCAAAAATCCTCGTTGGTGGGATTTCGTAGGGAGTGATTGTGTTCTTTATTAAATTCAATGGAGCTCAACTCATACAGTATAATTGCTCCACTAGAGTTAATAAAGTGGCGTCTCATGCCAACCTATTCCATAGGCAGTCCAATCAATTTTGGCCCATAGTTTACCAAGCCTCAACCTATACAGTTTAATTGGCCCGTAAACTATCTAAGTCAAGCCGACCAACTTCTGTCAATCTAACAATTGAATTCCACCCCCTCAACCCATACAGTATAATTGGGGAGGAATTTGTTTCGATTGACGGCATCCAATGCACTAAAGGTTCTTAAAATTATAAGCTAATACATGACCCCCTCATACAGGGAAGATATCATGCACCCTCATATTTCTAATCACCCAAAGCTTGGTGGAGAGCCAGGACATCCCGTGCCCTTCAACTTAGTGTTTTATTTTTGGGAGAATTTATGTTATTAATTAGGTCTTACATTACATCACTCATACATGTATTAAATATGACATACATACATATTCAAACCATCACATGCATACGATCATGAATATCTAAGATTAACCTAATTTAATAGGTTAATCTAAAAATAAAATACTAATCTATTACATGGCTTTGTGCTCCATACAAAAAGACTTCACACCGGGCTTCTTGCTCCACGTATTCTCGGACTCTTCTGTCACTTGATTATATTTTCTAAAATTTACAAATATGTATCCCAGATACAATCTACTTTTGTAAAACTAAAGAAAATTACATTGGACACAACATGTCACAAATACATTAACGTAAAATAAAATAAATTTAAAAAACCCTAAAATTCATGATCGTATGCCATCCATCCATTCAACACATCAAAATAAAATAAAAATTATAATAATCATAAATAATATTGGTGTGGAGCCAAATTTATTTAAAATAAAATAAATAATAAAAATAACAAATATAATAATAATTCAATAATATAAATAATAAATAAATAAAAAGAAATAAACATGTGGTGGCCCACGCATGGCACAATGCTCGCAACACAAAGCATTTGCTGCGTGGGCCCCACGCAAATTTTATTTTAAATTTATATAAAGTTATCATTGTTCTAGCAAAAAACTCGAATAAAAAAGGATAACAACTCAAAAACGTGTAAGTGCGCGAATTCACTCAAGAGAACCAACAAGTACTCCATAAACTCTTGTTGAAAGGACTCATTTATACACACAAAGTAAGGAAGTAGTAGCTGTTGAATTATATCGCAAAAATCAAAGATATCATCAAAAACATGCGGAAGCAATAATAAACTTGCGATATAGTTTAATTGGTTTAATGAACACCATAATTTTAATTAATTAATTACAAAGGCCTAGAATATTACCTCGTAATGTTTGAAAGCCTTTCTTTGATGTGTTGAATTTGTTTCTTGGACTGCCGTAGATATTTCTAGTGTCGAACGAAGGTCCCACGCCTCCAGATCACACGCCGATATTAGAAAACTATCTTCTTCTTTTTCTCCAAAAGGCGAGTAGAGTTCGAGAGGAAGAAAGAGCTTGGGGATTCTCACACTAGAGAATTGATTGATCTTCTAGGGTTAGAGAGGAGTCATATTTATAGAGACTTCATAAAACATGATAAACATTATTCAATTATGAGTCCTATTCAAAATATGAACCTTCATAATATGATAAACATCATCATAGAAGTTCTATTAGAAATATGAGTCTTAATCTAACTAAAACAACTTTTGTCTTTTAGTCCTTATAGATTTGAATATCTATTCAACTCCATCGAATTTAAATCAAAATTTAAACTAAAGACAAAAATCATAGACCAATTTACAATTTAACTTATCCCATGAAGTAAAATTGTAAATTGACAATTTTACCCCTGCCCTCAAAACAAGATTGATTCTTTATCCCTTTAAGCGTGACTCCCTAGGTTCGTTCCGATTGGCAATGAGAGGATACCAAAGAACGTTGGTGACACCTAGCCAGCACCACGTCGTAACCTAACCGAACACGAATGAGTACATCATTACAAACCTTTCCGATTATGATTACCATATGTGTATAAACCTTTCGTTCTTGTATCCCAACCATGTGAGAGCCATGGTAATTGTCAAACTCACTGAACTCGATCATATGCAAATAGCTATAGTAAGGTGAGATTACCAAACTACCCTTCGTGTCCGACACCATTAGTTTGGCTGCCTTGGCCAAGGTCTTCTAATCTCACATACTTATAATCGCATAGGATACTGATAAGTGCTTGAGTATACATGTTTTATCCACTTGTTTTACATGCATTGAGCATCATTTTACCATGGATTATGTCTCATAAAGTGTATTTTGGTGTTCTTTTATGTAGTTAGGTTGTGAAAGTATTGAAGGAGGAAAAGGAAGCATAGATGGGTTATCAAGACCTATTGTTGGGAGTTTTTGTACAACACAAGTGTCAAGGCACGAGAGAGGATCATGCACATGAGGGTGTGTGCTAACTTCCAGAAGAATTCAAGCCAATTTGTGTGATGGAAGGGCACAAAGCAGTCACACCTTCATGTCCCTTCTTGTGTGAAGATACCTAAAGCTTCCAAATGATGGTTCGATGGAAGTGTGCCCGACCATGTGGCCTCAAGATAAGAGAGTTTGGATCGCGTTTCACGAAGAGTACTGTAGCAAAATACTATTCATTTTACTGTAGCAGAAAATCACTGTTCACGCGACCGCGTCAAAATCCCATACGCCCGCGTGGGAATTCTGCAGCCCACGCGACCGCGTGGGATCTCACGTGGTCGTGTGGAGGCACGTGACTGACGCGTTTCAGGCTTATAAATAGCCCTTTTTGCCGATTCTTTTGGTATCTTTTGTGTGGCTTTTGAGAGGCGAAGCGGCTAGGGTTTGAGGAGGAGGTCTTTGCCGAATTGGAGGGCCGTTCTTCACCAACTTTGATAGTTCTTTCCTCCGTCATAGCATCGAGGGAGTCATTGGCGACCTAGCTTCGGAGAAGGATCCTTCAAGACGTTGAGCGACCCATCAAGGCCATCATCACGAATTCAAGTGGGTTTACTTCAATGGTTTACATTGCTTTTCATTGTGTTATGTTTTGCTTTGTAATAAGCCCCATGGAGGGTTAAACCCTAGTAGATACTTGGGCATGTGAACCCTAGGTTTCGATTCATGTATTGACTTTCTTTATGATTTCTTTTAAGTCCGAGTTTATTTGAGTTTTAATCTTGTTTAATCATTGCTTGCATGCCTTATTGATTCGTATGGTTGTTTGGTATGTTTGATTTGTTTCCTTGGTGAGAGAGAGGTCTCCATTAGGGATTAGAACATATAAGGTTAAAGAGGGTTGAGAGGGTGAGTCTTGAGATAGAGGAGTGTCCCCTTTCCCTTCCGATTGAGTGTTTCCTATCTCCGTATTCCCTAAGTTTTATGCAACCATATGGGGTGTGAGGCGTGAGATTGATAGATTTCTCCGCCGGGACCTTTGTAGGGGGTTAGGGATCTTCCGCCTAGAAGTAGGGTTAGATCTAATTTTAGGAATCGGTTTCACTCTTAGGTATCCCTAGAACTCATTGCGGTCATATGGGGTGTGAGGTGTTGAGATTGAGCGATTTCTCCGCCGGGACCTTGTAGGGGACTAGTATCGATGGCCTGGAGGCAGGGACCGATTATTCTTGGATTACCTCGACTCATAGAACTCGGTTAGAAGCATTTAGTTAGTCTTGCACTTCATGATAGAGCCTAGGGGGAGCATTGCCCGGGTATCTCATCTTCATTGATTGAGATCTCCCTTTATTTACCCTTTGCCTATTCATCTCTGGTATTAATTTCTATGCACACTAGATCACCACAAAATCACATTAGTCGTTAGGCTAGATTGCAGAGAAGAAGTTACTACTAGTAGCCCTGTTCCCTGTGGATTCGACTACCCTACTCACCGGGTATAATTATTACTTCGACAACCCATGCACTTGCGGTACACACACGCAAGGGGTGTGTCAGATACTAACTCATTTAATTCCGAGAGAACGAATTCCTTCTTGGTGATCACTCATAAGTGCTACTTGCCCGACATAGTCACACTTCGAGGTTGGCCCTTCCAAAAGGTAAACTTAGCGTAACGACTCTAGTAACACACTAGACGTCACATGTACATTGTGATCATGATACCTCAGGTCTAAGGTCCACTCATATGATCATAACCAACAATCCCAATCATTGACTGTGAAAGAGTAAAACCCATGTGATTGGTTTGTTGTGAGTCATGTTCGAATGCATCAATCCCAGTTGTGCATTTATGACATATGCTCCCACTATTTCATAGTGTTCAACTAGCACTCTTTGTCAAAGTACATGTCATACAAATTCTTACGAGCCATTAAAGCCCAATTAAAGGTTCTCTGATTTGCGAACTATTTAAGTGTATTAGAACCAAACCATTCTAGTGCTCTCCTCTTTATCCCACAAAGAGTAGAAGGTTTAACTTAATACACATGGACTGTGATATTCAAAACTAATTACAATGGCATCACAAGATTTATATGAATATCAAAATAAGTGCCTATATAATAAATAATAATGTATAATATAAATAAAATGCCCTAATACAAGTATCCTCGTTGGCATTCTATGGCATAATCCTAACAAGTACTCCTCAAACTCTTGTTGCAAGGACTCATTTATATACACAAAGTAAGGAAGTAGTAACTTCACTCAACCTCTAAGGTAGCCCTTTCCTAGGCGGCCGCCAAAGGTGGCTTTCACACTTTTGAGGAGGTAGATCTTTCTACCGGGGTAGTAGCTTTCATGCTTCCCATGAGATAGCTCTTTCTCTTATTAGGGTATAACTTGTATCTGACTTATGAGAGTAGCTACATACTTCATAGGAAGTAGCTCTTTCCACCCCAAATGCAAAGCTTAAACTAATATTCACAAGCTTACAAGTTTTTTTTTTGTAAGCTACATAGATCTTCAACACTCACTAAAGTAATACTAAACTAGTCCTTAAAACTTCGAGTTCAAGTTTCCAAAAGATTTCAAGAGTGAGTAGTGCAATAAGAGGTAATCGAGCAAAAATTCCCTGAAATTCAAGTAAAACTAACGCATGATAGGATACAATGCTAAAAATTCTCCTAAACTCTAAGAATGCAACCGTTGCAACTAAGGTGAACCGCCACAGGCTACATGACCATAAGCAATTCAACGCACAAGTAAAGGTGTGTGCAAAGTGAACTCCCCCCCACACTTAAGATGTACATTGTCCCCAATGTACGCAAGTAAGCACAATAAAAATACAAAGTTGTAAAACAATTAGTGTGGAAGTAAGCAATTGAAACATTACTCCCCTGAACTCGAAATGTTGCGTTTGATGGAGCTAGGTACATTGAGAGTTGAGTCTCAATGGGTTGTGAAGCACGCACGGTCCCATGACCGTACCAATGACTATTCCTTAGATTCCTTACATCTAAGACCATCTAGGCACACACACACACACAAGGGTTCAGTATAGCTCAAGAAAAACCAAAATAAAGCTCGAGTATATAAAAATATGAAAATGAAATACAACTCGAGACAAAATAAAGCAAAATAAAGATAAACTCAGAAGGAAGAACATTTCTGTGTACTACAAGTTTAAAATATAAAAGAAAAAGTACAACTAAAGTAAAAATAAAACTAAAACTACGACGCCTCAGCGTCGATGTCCTACTATGGAGCCTCTGGTGCTGTTGCAGGCTCTAAAAGTGGTGGGTCTGCTGCTGGTGGAGCTAGAGAAGGTGGTGGAGTAGGGGCTTTGGGCTGGACCACGAATGGTAATGACACGGCCTTCTTAAGTAGACGCTGTATAGTGTCAAGTGTCTCATCGTCTCCGTGTGTTGTGCTGTGTTTGCAGCCCTAACCTTGGCCAACTCTGTCTGCAGAAAACCCACAGCACTCTTGAGACGCTCGAATCTATTCTGGCCTCGAGATGTAGAAAATATGCACACTGGAGTTGGCTCCGGTGCTGTGGGTGGTACCTCAGTCTCTCTCAGGACCGGGGGTGGCTCCAATTCTGCCTGTGACCCCTCGACCTGATCCACCTTTGAGGCTGCTGTCTGGGGGATGATCAATATATAGACTCCTGGCCCTGATCTGCGGACCATCCCCATCATCCTCAAAGTCTCTCTGCTAAGCGGAGCTAGGGCATAAATCTTCTTGGCCCTATGCACTCCGTCTCTGAGACCCATCCCGATGATGAGTCTCGTGATGTAGGGCCCTGAGAAGATCACTTCCACCCTAGGGTACTGGCCCTGGTGGTGCAGGTACTCGGCTAAGATGTGCCCTAGGTGGAGTGGCTCGCTCTGAACCATGGAATGCAGGTAAAGCAGCTCCTGTCGGCTCAAAACGCCTGTACTATTCCCCCGGCCGTTCACTGATCGGCTGAGTATTGTGTGAATGTATCTATAGGCCGGGCAAGACAGGCATGTAGCCTTCGAGACCCCCAGTTCATATTGCCCGTCCCCGCAAAATGCACTGTAAGCTCTCTGAGGTGTCAAAATCCCTGGATAGATCGTGGTCAGTAATGAGTACTCCTCTGTCCTAGTAAATGCCTCATCGTAAAGGCCCATCATAACTGAAAACTAAGTAACGCTCAGACTGAAATGTTGACCGAGAGCACGAAACTATATGGTATCCGTATCTGTAAAGCTGTCGTACCATCGGTCGAACTCGAAGGTCGATAAGACCTCGAGTGTAAGTGCTCGAATGGCCGGGTCTCGGATAGACAACAAATGGTCCAAACCACCTACTGCTAGCAGGTCCTCTACCTCGGCAGCAATAGTGTCACCCCCTGTATTTCTCTTAATGCTCGTAGAGGCAAAAAATTTCATTTTTACATTCTAATTCGTTCTAGATTCCTTCTAAGCATGTTCGCATATACTTTAATCGTTTAATACAAGCGAGATAACTTTGAAATCGGCCAGAAAACTCCAAATAAAACCTCTAGAAAACTCAGAGAAGGTTGGGGGAAGCGATAGAGAGAGTCAGAGAGTGTCTAGAGTGGGAAGGGAAAGAGGCAAAAGTGAAATCTAAAAGAAAACACGCGGGTTTTGAAGTTCTGTGAATCCACAAGGCCATGTGCCTATGAAATTAGGGTTCACATGGGATCACACACGCTCCTGTGTGCACTCTAGTCATTCTCTGGACTACCCCACACGGCCGTGTGTCTTCACAAGGGAACTTCACAGGGGCACTCACATACCTCTGTGTGCTCTCGGGAAATCTCTCAGGTCTCTGAAAATTTTCACACGGCCGTGTGGAAATTCCAAACGGCCGTGTGGAAATTCCAAATAGCCGTGTGCCCCTTCTGAGGTTTTTCACATGGGCGAGTTCATGTCCATGTGCCCTCTCTGGTTGAGCCCTAAATGTTGACACACGCCTGTGTGTAGTCTCTAGTTTCCTTAGAAAATTTCATAGACTCACAGAAAAACTCAGAAACACAAATATGATACTTAGAGCCTGTGAAAACCATCAAAACATGACCAGATACCATGGAAAATATGCTCAACTAACTCAAACTTCGTTAATAATCGTTTAGGCACACGAAAACATCAATAATCCACAATAATATCGCAGCACATGCATTAAAAATTCTGGACACCAAAACTAAGACTCTTATTCATGCTAACACTAAACTAAGTCCTAGAAAAACTGTAAAACATTGGGTTGCCTTCCAAGAAGTGCTTGTTTAATGTCACTTAGCTTGACATACCTGGTCTTACCTTACGGTGGCTCATGAATGAAGGTTGCCCTCTTTCCTACAATCTGAAAGCATATAGAACATAATTTTTGTAGAATAGAGAGAGAGTTAGCGATTTTGTTACCACACAAGGGTGAACCACCCTTACTCCATTATTGCTCATCCGCATTATTCTTGGGTCTTTTCTTGTGTCGCCTCTTCTCTCTCTTTAGTGTTCTTCTCATTTTCTTCATGAGTCCTGGTTCCGGCTTGACTTCCTTCTCGACTAGACCAAGTAATAGCACTTCTTCTTCGAACTCCACATCTTGGTCCGGCCACCCTTCATATAGATCTGGGTTCATCAATTCCTACACATATTCATCAACACATTTATCAGTAGCATCAAGAAAGTACAAAGTGTCATCAAAGTCAAGAGAATGTCTCATGGCTTCGGCGAGGCGATAGGTGAGCTTGTCGTCTCCAACCCTCAACGTGAGCTCTCCACCGTCCATGTCTATCAAAGCCTTGGAAGTACGCAAGAACGGCCTCCTAAGAATCAGCGGCATTTCGACATCCTCATCGTAATCAAGTACTACAAAGTCCACAGGAAAGATGTATTTATCTACTTTCACCAACACATCTTCGACAATCCCTCTCAGATTCCTCACCGATCTGTTCACGAGTTGAAGTGTCATCCGAGTCGGTCTAGGCACGCCCAAGCCTAGCTTTTGGAAGAAAGTATAGGGCATGACATTGATGCTTGCCCCCGAATCGGCCAATGCCATCTCTTCACCCAAGTTGCCAATGTTGCATGGTATTATGAAACTCCCGGGATCTTTTCTCTTGCTTGGCATGTTCTTTTGCAATACGGCCAAGTAATTGGCATCAAGGATCACAGATACAATCTCTTCCAATTTCCTCTTGTTGGTCAAGAGGTCCTTCAAGAACTTCGCATACTTGGGCATTTGGGCTAATGCTTCCGCGAACGGTATGTTGATGTGCAATTGCTTGAAAATCCCCAGAAATTTCTTGTATTGTTCATTCTCTTGGTCATTCTTTAATCATAAAGGATAGGGAATCCTCGGCTTGCAAGGTGGCGGTGCCACCTCTTTGTCCTTTACTGCTCCTTCCTCTACCTCCACAATCTCGGGTGTTTCTTTTGTCTTCTCTAGAGGGAGATTTCTCTCGACCTCTTTTCCACTCCTCAAGGTAATTGCCTTCAATTGCTCTTTCGGATTGGTCTCCGTATTACTAGGCAAACTACCTTAAGGTCTTTCAGCCAATGTCTTCACAATTTGCCCCACTTGATTCTCCAAATTGTGTAGGGAGGCGGTGTGATTGCGAAGTGTAGCTTCCACCGATTGGAATCTAGCATCCGACAAAACAATAAACCTCGTGATTACTTTCTCTAGATCGGTCATCTTCCCCTCTAGTCCGGTCACTCGGCTTTCTAGGTTTGGTGCTTGTTGACCTTGAAATCCCAGTGGTGCATTATTCTTTTGTTGCGACTGCCCTTGATTGCTCCATGAGAAGTTCAGGTGGTTCCTCCACCCTGGATTGTATGTTCCACTATACGGGTTGCCTTGGCCTTGTCCTCTATAAGCATTGCCAACAAAATCGATCAGGTCCACCGCACTAGTGTCTCCGATAGCAATAGGACAATCACTTAAAGCGTGACCTCCGCCACAACCGTTACAAGTAGTGCTGGTTGCAATTGTTGGTGAAGCTAGAGCATCTAGCTTCTTACTCAATGACTCTACTTGTGCCGCCAATGATGTAACCGCGTCAACCTTATGAATTCCGGCCACCTTCTTTCGGTCCATTATGTTCCATTGATAGCTATTCATAGCCATCTCTTCAATAAGGTGCCAGGCTTCACCGGGAGTCTTGCTTCCTAGAGTTCCTACTGCCGCTGCATCTAAGAGTTGCTTGGTACTCGGATTCAACACATAGTAAGAGGTGTGAATGATCATCCACTCGGGGAATCCATGTTGCGGACGTTTGCGAAGGAGCTCTTTGAACCTATCCTATGTCTCAAATAGAGACTCCAATTCCGTTTGTATGAAGGATGAGATCTTGACCCGAACCCTTGCGTGTATCCCGCAAGTGCACGGGTTTGTCGAAGTAATAATTTTACCCTGGTGAGTGAGTAGTCGAATCCACACGGAATAGGGTATTAGAATACGAGATTTCACTAATAAAGCTATGCGGAGTGCGAAAAAGCAATAGTGGGATCAATGAGTGAATATAAAATCAAACAGAATGAAAAGCAAGAAATTAAATAGAAAGATGGAAGATGAGAGAATGCAAGTAAAAGAGAATAGAGAGGATTACTAATGAATGAAATAGGGCATCCAGACAAGCTACCTCTAGGGTCTATGTTTCTAGTGCAGGACTATACTATTATACTCTCATATTGATGTTTAATTAAGTCGAGGATATCCTAAGACTCACGGTCCCAAAACTAAGGACAACCGTGACTAACCCCTACACAATGCCCTGGTATTAGGATTCACATCACCCTTCACTCTGTCGCTCGCACGACTAAGCCCCAGGGGAGTATATCTACCTAACCCTCACACTAAGTGGGATTGCTTTAAGCTCAAGGGATTCCTAGTGGTAAAACCTGTTCCTATGTGTAGTTCTAACCCTTTGGTCCAGGTGTAAGAACCCTAGTCTAGATTAAGCCTTAATGCGTAGGATTCACTTCAACCCTTCACTCAATTACTTGCGTAACTGAGCCCCAGGGAAGTTTATCTGCCTAGCACTTGACTCTATTTCGACCGCTGTGAAATCAAGGAAACGGAGGTAGGGAGAAACCACGTCGGAGGGGAAAAGGGTACATCGCTACCTCACAACTCTCCCTCTCAACCCTCTTCAATCTTAAGTAGTCTAACCCTAAGGAGTTATCACACCTCCAAAAGGCAACCTAAATTGTTCTCAATCCTAGTGTCACATCTAAGAGAAAATAATAGCAATATGAAATTAAAATTGAAACTCAATTTTATTCATCAATAATGGAAAAGAATAATAACAATGTCAAAGAAACATAATAACCGTAGAGTTTACAAGTCCGAATACCCTTAAGGGGTTTAGCTCCTCATGGAGCTATACATGTTCATCAATGTAGAAAAGAAAGCACAAAGTAGAGACATCAATGAAAACCCCCTTGCGTATGGTGTGGCCGTGGACTTGTGCGGCCGTCGAACTTCGGTGACGATGCCGATGACGCGCGCTAAACCTCCACGAAATCCTCTCCGAAACCCTAGCCGCACTCCCCCAAGTTGGAGAGAAAGATAGGTCAAAAGATATATCAAAAGGTCTCCAAAATCGCCTTTTATAATGTTGAGTCGCGGCTTTAAAATCTGACTTATCGGGGGCTTCACACGGCCGTGTGGAATTAACACACGGACGTGTGAAATTTCTGTCTGCTGAAAAATTAATTCACACGGCCTTGTGAACTCTCTGGAATTCTGAATTTCGGCCGAAGTGAACAATAACTTGCTACATTGTTTTGCTGCAATAACAAGCTACAGTGCTGCTGCAAGTCCATCGTTCTTCATCGAGGCCATTGAATTGGGCACACAATCAATGGTAGATCATGTCGATTGCTTCAAGTCTCCTTCTTTGTGAAGTTTTCCTAAGCTACACGAGTTAGACTTGTTGTGAATATGACTGCCTTTGTGCCCCTCCAAAGGAGGTTGGCACACACTCACAAGTCCAAGCTCGTGCCTTGTTCCGTGCTTGGTCCGAAAACTTCCCAACATCGGCGAACACGACCTAATTTTGTTCTTCTTCTCCAATTCAGCTCCACAAACCTTCAATGCACAAGAATACACAAATGCACACCATTTAGTGATAAAAACTAATAAAAGATATGCTCAATGTAAGATAATAACGCTTCGCGGTACTACAACACAAGCACTTATCAAATCCCCCCACATTTAAGGTTTTGCTTGTCCTCAAGCAAAAATAAAACGTGACAGTACTTGGGAAGAACAATTGAAAGTGCTCGGCCATAGGTTCACCAAAAATATGCAAAAGAAGCATTCTACAAGTAAGGGAAAATCCAAACAATGCATAAGGTTATCATTGCTCTAGCTAAAAACTCGAATAAAAAAGGATAAAAACTCGAAAATGTGTTAGTGTGTGCGATTTCACTCAAGAGAACCAACGAGTACTCCTCAAACTTTTGTTAGAAAGGACTTATTTATATACAAAAACCAAAACTAAAGAGAGAAGGAAGTAGTAGCTTCACACATCCTTGAAGGTAGCCCTTTCCTAGGCGGCCGCCAAAGGTGGCTTTCACACTTTCGAGGAGGTAGCTTCTACCGGGGAAGTAGCTTTCACGCATCCCATGAGATAGCTCTTTCTCTCATTAGGGAATAACTTGTATTCGACTTATGAGAGTAGCTACATACTTCATAGGTGGTAGCTCTTTCCACCTCAAATGCATACATAAAACAAAGCAACTATTCACAAACTCATATTTTTCTCTTTTTTTTTTCTTTTTCATTTTTTCCACTTATTTTTTTCATTTTCATCAAAAAAAATTTTCTTTTTCATATTTTTCTCTCCTTATATATGCATTTTCCACAGTAAAACTAAGAACAACGATAAACTTGTCCTTAAAAACTTCAAGATTGATTTTCCAAAAGATTCCAAGAGTAAGTCGTGCAATATAAGATAATCGAGCAAAAACTGCCTAAAAATTCAAGTAAAAACTAGAGCATGATAGGACACAATGTTAAAAATTCTCCTAAACTATAAGAATACAACCGTTGCGACTAAGGTGAACCACCATAGGCTACATGAGCATGAACAATTGAATACACAAGTAAAAGTGTGTGCAATGTGAACTCCCCCCCACACTTAAGATGTACATTGTCCCCAATGTACGCAAGCAAGCACAATTATAAGTAGCAAATAAAACAATTAGTGTGGAAGTGGGCAATTGAAACATTACTCCCCTTAACTCCAAGTGTTGCGTTTGATGGAGCTAGGTCATTGAGAGTTGAGTCTCAATGGTTTGTGGCGCACACACAGTGCTATGACCGTGCCAATGACTGTTCCTCAAAATCCTTTACATCCAAGACCATCTGCGCACACATACACAAGGGTTCAGTATAGCTCAATAAAACTCGTGTATATAAAATATGAAGCAGTAAATACAACTCGAGATATAAGAAAGTCCAAAATAAAAATAAAAAGAGTACAAAAAATGAAAATCAAAAGCAATAAACACGAAAACTAAGACGCCACAGCGTCAGCGCCCTGAATAGTGGCCTCTGGTGCTGCTGGAGGCTCTGGAGATGCAGGTGGATCGACTGATGCTGGAGGAGATGGTGGTGGAGGAGTGGGGTCTCTAGGTCGGACCGCAGAAGGTGCTGACACGGCATGCTCAAGAAGTCTCTATATGTTGTCAAGCCGTGCCATAGTCTCTGGATGCTGTGCCACCTGTGCGGCCCTGATCTCGGCCTGCTCTGCCTGTAGCATGCCCACTGTGCTCTCGAGGCGCTCCAACCTGTCCTGACCCCGAGAAGGCGAGAACATGCACACCGGAGATGGCTCCGCTGGGGGTGGCTCTAATGCTGCCTGGGACCCCTCGGCCTGATCTGTCTAGGGAATGATCCAGGTATAGGTCCCTGATCCTGCTCTGTGGATAAATCCCATCATCCTCAATGTATCTGTGCCCAGAGGAGCCGGTACACTAGTCTTCGCTGCCCCTCGCACTCAGTCTCTAAGAATCGTCCCGATCAGAAGTCTCGAAATATAGGGTCCTGCGAAGATCACTCCAACCCTAGGGTACTGGCCCTGATGGCGCAAATACTCTGTTAGAATGTGCCCTAGGTGGAGTGGTACCCTCTGAGCCATAGAGTATAGATATAGAAGCTCCTACCGGCTCAGAACTCCAGTGCTATCCCCCTGACCACTCACTGTCTGCTCAGAATGGCATGTACGTATCTGTAAGCCGGGCGGGATAAGCACGTGGCCTTCGAGACTCCTGGCTCATACTGGCCCTCTCCGCAGAAATCCCTGTAGGCCCTCTGCGAAGTGAGACTGCCCGGGTAGTCGGTAGGAAGATCCTCATACTCCTCTGTCTGTGTATAGGCCTCATCATATAGCCCCATATTGATCGAAAACTGGGTCATGCTGAGGCTAAAGTACTGTCCTAATACCCTGAACTGAATCGCGTCGAGAGTAGAGAAGTCTCTGTATGATCTGTCAAACTCGAATGAGGGCAAGAACTCAAGTGTCACTCCTTGAATAGCTGGATCTCTGATCCTCAGTAGTTTCTTCCAACCACCCACAGAGAGTAGCTCCTCAACCTCGTCGGCAATGCTGTCACCCCCCTGAATCCCCCTAACAACGCTCAGGTTGGGGTACCGTGACTGGCCAAACCGTAATGTAGATAACCGCTCCAACCTGACCCGATGCTCAGGTATACTGAACTCGGTCTCCTCTGGAAGGGGTGTAGGCTCGCGAGGACGCTTACCGGCCGCTTTCTTAGACCTAGAAGCCATATCTGCAAAGTTGCAAAGAAAATTTTTCAAAAATAAGTTCACAAACTCATTCTGCAGAAATCCACACGGTCGTGTGTTAATTCCACACGGCCGTGTGAAACTTCTGGCGGACAGAACATCACGGCCGTGGGCTAAAAATCCAAAATTTACACCTCAATTCATTCTAATTCTAATCTAAACATGTTCACATAAGTATAACGCACTCAAAACAAGCGAAATAAACAAAAAGAATTAATCAAATCAAGGATTGACGAAGGAAAAAGGTTTGGAGTTCATACCGACGGAGTGGATGAAGAAATACTTAGAATCTGCAGGAAAACTCCAACAAAAGCCTCAAAAATCCTTTGAGATGGTCCGGAAAGTAGTGGAGAGGAGAGGATAAGAGTTTAGAATGAAAATGTCAAGAGGCACGAGTGAAAACCAAAAGAAATCGCACGGCTTTTGAAGTTCTGGGAATTCACACGGCCGTGTGCCTCTGAAATTAGGGTTCACAGGGGCCGACACACGCCCTTGTGTGCATTCTGTTCACTCTTTGGGCTACCCCACACGGCCATGTGGAAATTCAACACGGCCGTGTGCTTTCACAGGAAGATCCACAAGGCCGACACACGGCCCCGTGGATTCACGGGAAAAATACAGGTCTCTGAAAATTTCCACACAGCCGTGTGCCCAACCTGGCCAAGACACAAGGCCGATCACAGGGGCACATCACACGCCCCTGTGGTCTCTCTGACTTGCCCGAGAAACACTAAGTGTTTCACACGGCGTGTGCCGTAGCACAATGGCACTCACAGGGGCACTCACACGACCCTGTGGACTCTCTGGAAAAGAGTTTAAGTTCTGCGAATTTTCACACGGTCGTGTGCTAATTCCACACGGCCGTGTGCCCCTTCTGAAGTTTTTCACAGGGGCAAGGTCACGCCCCTGTGTCTTATCTGGCTGAGCTCTATTTGGAAACACACGGCCGTGTGTTAACTCCACACGGCCGTGTGTTTTCTCTGGTTCACTTAGAAAAAATTTACAGACTCTCAGAAAAATTCAGAAACTCTTTTAAAACACTTAGAGCATGTACAAATCATGAAAACATGACCAAAGACCACAGAAAACACACTCAACCGACTTAAACTTCGTCAATTAACATTAAGGCACATGAAAACATCAATACTCCACCAGAAAAATCACAGCATAAGCACATGAAAATCAGGACACCAAATCTAAGGCTTTTATTCAGACTAAAACGAAACTAAATCCTAAAAAAACTGTAAAACCTTGGGTTGCCTCCCAAGAATCGCTTGTTTAACGTCACTAAGCTTGACGTACCTGGTCTTACCTTACGGAGGTTCATGAGTGAAGGTTGCCCTATTCCCTACAATGTGAAAGCATGCATTATATAATCTTTGTAGAGTAGAGGGAGAGTTGTCGAATTTGTTACCACAAAAGGGTGTTACAGCCTTACTCTATGAATGCTCATCCCCTTTCTTGTTGGGGTTCTTCTTATGGTGTCTTTTCGACCTCTTCATCCCCCGAAGCATCTTCTTCATACGCTCCTTCTCCATCTTGATGTCATCCATCTTGACTGGACCAAGTGCAAGTACTTCTTCTTCTTGTATCTCCATGTCTTGGTCCGGCCACCCTTCATATGGATCCGGGTTTAACATTTCTTGCACATATTCTTCTTGTATAGGTGTTAATTTTCACACGGCCGTGTGTTAATTCCACACAGCCGTATGCCCAACCTGGCCAAGACACAAGGCCGGTCACAGGGGCACATCACACGCCCCTGTGGTCTCTCTGACTTGCCTGAGAAACACTAAGTGTTTCACACGGCCGTGTGCCGAAGCACAGTGGCACACATAGGGGCACTCACACGACCCTGTGGACTCTCTGGAAAAGAGTTTAAGTTCTGCGAATTTTCACACGGCCGTGTGTTAATTCCACACGGCCGTGTGCCCCTTCTGAAGTTTTTCACAGGGGCAAGGTCACACCCCTGTGTCTTATCTAGCTGAGCTCTATTTGGAAACACACGGCCGTGTGTTAGTTCCACACGGCCGTGTATTTTCTCTGGTTCACTTAGAAAAAATTTACAGATTCTCAGAAAAATTCAAAAACTCTTATAAAACACTTAGAGCCTGTACAAATCATGAAAACATGACCAGAGACCACAGAAAACACACTCAACCGACTTAAACTTCGTTAATTAACATTAAGGCACATGAAAACGTCAATACTCTTGATAAGTGCTCGTGTTATAGTAATGCGAAGTGTTATTATCTTGCAATGAGCATTAATTTAATCAGATTTTATCACTAAAAAGTGTGCAATTGTTTACTTTTGTGCATTGTAGGGTTGTGAAGATAAAATGAAGGAAAGGAACGAAGTTAGGTCGTGTTTGGCATTGTTGGGAAGATTTTCGGGCCAAGCAAGGAGCAAGGCGTGAGCATAGACTTGGGAGTGTGTGCCAACATCCTTTGGAGGGGCACAAAGGCAGTCACATTCACAATAAGTCTAACTCATGCCAACAATGAGAACTTCACCAATTAGGCGATTCGAAGCAATCGGCACGATCTACCGTTGATTGTGTGCCCAATTCAACGGCCTCGATGAAGAACGACGAATCCGGGAGTGTTTCGGCATAATTACTGTAGTAGTACTGTAGCAAAACGATGCAGCAAAACACTGTAGCAAGTTACTGTTCGGCATTGTCACCGGCATCGTCACTGTAGCAAAATGAATCGTGGAGGTTTAGAGCGCGTCATCGGCATCGTCACCGACGTCCGGCGGCCGCACAAGACCATGGCCACACCATACGTAAGGGGGTTTTCATCTATGTCTTTACTTTGTGTTTTATTTCATACATTGATGGACATGTATAGCTCCATGAGGAGCTAAACCCCTTGTGGGTATTCGGACTTGTAAATTCTAGGGTTATCATGTTTATTTGACATTGTTATTATGCTTTTCCATTATTGATGAATAAGAATTGAGTTTCAATCTTGATTTTATTTTGCTATTGTTTTCCCTTATATGTGACACTAGGGTTGAGAGCAATCTAGGTTTTCCTTTGGAGGTGTGACAACTCCTATAGGATTAGACTATTCAAAATTGAAGAGGGTTGAGAGGGAGAGTTGTGAGGTAGCAATGTACCCCTTTACCATCCGGTCTGATTTCTCCCTGCCTCCATTTCCTTGATTTATTAGGGGTCAAGATAGAGTGAAGTGCTAAGTAGATAAACTCCCCTGGGGCTTAGTGACGCAAGTAACAGAGTGAAGGGTTGAAGTGAATCCTATGCACTGGGGCTTAATCTAGACTAGGGTTCTTCCTCCTGGACCAAAGGGTTAGAACTACACATAGAAACAGGTTTAATCACTAGGAATCCCTAGAGCTTAATGTAATCCCACGTAGTGTGAGGTTTAGGTAGATGTACTCCCCTGGGACTTAATCGTGCGAGCGATAGAGTGAAGGGTCGATGTGAATCCTAATACCGGGGCATAATGTTCGGGTTAGTCACGGTTGACCTTAGGTTTGGGACCGTGAGTCCAAGGATTTCCTCGACTCAATTAGCATCAATAGGAAGGTATAATAGCATAGTCTTGTACTAGAAGCATAGATCCTAGAGGTAACTTGTCCGGATACCCCACTTCATTCATTGTTAAATCCTCCTTAATCTCTTTTTCTTGCACTCTCTAATCTTTCGCCTCTCTCTATTTAATTTCCTGTCTTTTAGTATAGTTGTTCTCACAATTCACACACGAATCGATTATTACTTTTCCGTACTTCGCATAGTTTTAATAGTGAAATCTCATACTCTAACTCCCTATTCCCTGTGGATTCGACTACCCTCTCACCAGGGTAACTTTTATTACTTCGACAAACCCGTGCACTTGCGGGATACACGCAAGGGGTCGTGTCAAGTTTTTGGCGCCATTGCCGGGGAATAGGCGTTTTAGATATTTGTTTTTCACTATTTTAGCTATTCACTTCACTTTCTATTCCATATTTTCTGTATCTATCATTGTTCTTACTTTTCTTTCCTTTGCTTTGGTCTCAGGTTATGACCTGTGGGAATCCTTCGATTCTTGTTGAAGGAGACCCGGACATTGGAAAAAGAGCACATTGCAAGGGAAAAGAACCCGTGCAAGAAGCTTCGAATCAAGCCGATATTGAAACCGAAGGGTCAGAAGCAATGACAGAACAGAACGAACAGCAGAGGACCTTGTCCGACTATGCTAGACCCGCAGTAATGGGGACCCAATCGAGCATTGTGAGACCCAATCGTTCATTCAGATGTTGTAACAGTCCGCACAATTCAATGTGTTGGCCGATGAAGATCCCAACAGTCATATAGAGAATTTCCTTGAAGTGTGCGACATGTTGAAGATTAATGGAGTGACGGACGACGCAATTCGTTTGAGAGCCTTCCCATTTTCATTGAAGGGAAAAGCAAGACATTGGCTTCACTCATTACCGAGAGCATCCATTACTATGTGGGAGGAGATGCCCGAGGCATTCTTGGCTAGATACTTTCCGCCGGGAAAGTCAGCAAGGCTCCGGAATGAGGCATTCTACAAGTAAGGGGAACTCAAAACATTGCATAAGGTTACCAATGCTCTAGCTAAAAACTCGAATCAAAAAGGATGAAAACTCGAAAATGTGTTAGTGTGTGTGATCTTACTCAAGAGAACCAACAAGTACTCCTCAAACTTTGGTTAGAAAGGACTTATTTATATACAAAAACAAAAAAAAATAGTGATGGAAGTAGTAGCTTCACACATCCTTGAAGGTAGCCCTTTCCTAGGCGGCCGCCAAAGGTGGCTTTCACTCTTTCGAGGAGGTAGCTCTTTCTACCGGGGTAGTAGCTTTCACGCATCCCATGAGATAGCTCTTTCTCTCATTAGGGCATAACTTGTATTCGACTTATGAGAGTAGCTTCATACATCATAGGAGGTAGCTCTTGCCACCCCAAATGCATAATTAAAACAAAGCTAATATTTACAAACTCATATATTTTTTTTTTTCTCTTTTCATTTTTCCACTTTTTTTTTTTTTTCTTATATATGCATTTTCCAAAGTGAAACTAAGAACAACGATAAACTTGTCCTTAAAAACTTCAAGATTGAGTTTCCAAAAGATTCCAAGAGTAAGTTGTGTACTAAGATGATTCGAGCAAAAATTCCCTAAAATTCAAGTGAAAACTAGAGTATGATAGGATACAATGTTGAAAAATCTCCTAAACTATAAGAATACAACCGTTGCAACTGAGGTGAACCGCCATAGGCTACATTAGCATAAGCAATTGAACGCACAAGTAAAGGTGTGTGCAATGTGAACTCCCCCCCACACTTAAGATGTACATTGTCCTCAATGTACACATATAAGCACAATAATAAGTGAAAAAGATAAAAGCAATTAGTGTGGAAGTGGCAATTGAAACATTACTCCCCTGAACTCCAAGTGTTGCGTTTGATGAAGCTAGGTCATTGAGAGTTGAGTCTCAATGGTTCGTGGAGCACACACGATTCCATGACCGTGTCAATGACTATTCCTCAAAATCCTTACATCCAAGACCATCTGCGCACACATAAACGAGGGTTCAGTAAAGCTCAATAAAACTCGAGTATATAAAATGTAAAGCAATGAATACAACTCGAGATAAAAAGAAAAAGCAATATAAAAGCTATACTCAGAAGGAGAATCCTTTCTGAGTACTACAAGTCCAAAATAAAGTAAAGATATACAGAAATGACTAATAAAAGAAAAGAATCTAAAATCTAAGACGCCTCAGCGTTGGTGTCCTGAGTGGTGGCCTCTGGTGCTGCTGGAGGCTCTGGATCTGCTGGTGGATCAGCTGATGTCGGGGGAGAAGGTGGTGGAGGAGAAACCCGAGGTCGGACCACGAAGGAGGAGGAGGCGACAATCTGCTCGAAGATCTGTCGCAAGCTCTGGAACTGCGCCATCACCTCCTGGTGCTGTGTAATCTGTGTGGCCCTAACCTCGGCCACCTCGGTCTGTAGGATCCCCACTGCGCTCTCGAGGTGCTCCAGTCTGTCCTGGCCTCGAGACGGTGAAAACATCCGCACCGGAGGTGGCTCCGGCGCAGTGGGGGGGTACCTCGGTCTGTGTATCCGTCGAGGGTGGCTCTAAAGCTGCCTGTGTACCCTGAGTCTGCTCCGTCTGGGGTATGGTCCAGGTATACGTCCCTGATCCTCCTCTGCGGATCATACCCATCATCCTCAAGGTATCTGTGCCCAGGGGAACTGGTACACTCGTCTTCTCTGCTCCCCTGACTCCATCTCTGAGCCCCAGGCCAATGAGAAGTCTGTTGATGTAGGGGCCTGCAAAGATAACTCCTACCCTGGGGTACTGGCCCTGATGGCGAATGTAGTCAGCCACAATGTGCCCCAGGTGGAGTGGCTCACTCTCCACCATCGAATACAAGTAGAGGAGCTCCTGGCGACTCAGAACACCAGTACTGTCTCCCCTGCCACTAATAGATCTGCTCATAACTGCGTGTAGACATCTATAGGCAGGTCGAGAAAGGCATGAAGCCTTGGAGACACCCGGCTCGTACTGACCCTGACCACAAAGTCTGCTATATGCCTGCTGCGGTGTCACGGTACCCAGGTAGTCTGTGGGGAGCAATGAGTACTCCTCTGTCTCAGTTTATGCCTCATCATATAGACCCATCCCAATCGAAAACTGGCTCATACTGAGGCTGTAATGTCGACAGAGGGCTCTGAACTGAACTGTGGTGCCCTCGGTGAAACTGCTGTACCCCCGGTCGAACTCAAACGACGCCAGGACCTCTAAGGTGAGCGGTCGGATCACCGAGTCCCGGATAACCATCAATCTCTCCCAGCTACCGACTGAGACCAGCTCGCCAATCTCATCTGCGACGCTGTCTCCCTCCTGAATACTCCTCACTATACTCAAATCCAAATATCTCGTCTGTCCAAAACGGAGTCCTGATAAACGCTCGAACCGAACCTCATGCTCGGCTATACTGAACTCTGTCTCTGCCGGAGGATGTGTGGGCTCACGTGGGCGCTTCCCTGTCGATTTCCTGGGTCTAGAAGACATTCCTGTAAGATTGGAAAAGAAAACAATAAAAAACAGTTCAAAATAACCAATCTGCAGAAATCCACACGGCCGTGTGTTAATTCCACACGCCCGTGTGGAGTTTCTGACGGGCAAAGCATCACGGCCGTGGGGTTAAAAATCCACAATTTACATCTAAATTCGTTCTAATTTCATTCTAAGCATGCTCGTATGTAATGTAAACATTCAAACCAAGAAAAATTGTATAAAAGAACGAATTGAATCAAGAATTGGCGAAGAAAAAGGTATTGAAGGTCTCACCGGCGGTGGAGATGAAAAACAAAGTAATACGGCCGGAAAACTCGAACAAATTCCTTCAAAAGCCTCAGAGAAAGTCGGGGAACTGATAGAGAGGGTAGGAGAGAAGTTTAGAGTGGAGAATGAAGAGGCACAAGTGATTTCTATAAGAAAAACGCGCGGCTTTTGAAGTTCTAGAAATTCACACGGCCGTGTGCCTCAGAAATTAGGGTTCACAGGGGCTAACACACGCCCCTGTGCGCACTCTGGTCATTCTCTGAACTACCTCACACGGCCGTGTGTTAATTCCACACGGCCGTGTGCCTCCACAGGGGTCTACACAGGGCCACCCACACGGGCCTGTGGACTCTTGGGAAAACACAGACGCTCTCTGGAAAATTTTCACACGGCCGTGTGAAACATCCACACGGCCGTGTGCCCAACTTGGCCAAGAACACAAGGCCGTCCACAGGGGCACCTCATACGCCCCTGTGGCTTCTCTGACTTGCCCGAGAAACAATAAATGTTTCACACGGCCGTGTGAATAATCCACACGGCCGTGTGCCTTGACAAGCTCTCCCACAGGGGCTCACACACGCCCCTGTGGTTTCTCGGGATGAAAGGGAATTCCTGCAGAATTTTCACACGGCCGTGTGGAAATCCCACACGGCCGTGTGCCTTAGCACAGTGGCACTCACAGGGGCATCCACACGCCCCTGTGGACTCTCTGGAAAAGAGTTGAAGTTCTGCGAAATTTCACACGGCCGTGTGTTAATTCCACACGGCCGTGTGCCCCTTCTGAAGTTTTTCACAGGGGCAAAGTCACGCCCCTGTGTCTTCTCTGGTTGAGCTCCAATTGGTAACACACGGCCGTGTGTTAATTCCACACGGCCGTGTGTTTTCTCTGGTTTACTTAGAAAATTGTACAGACTCTCAGAAAAATTCAGAAACTCTTTTAAAACACTTAGAGCCTGTATAAACCATAAAAACACGACCAGAGACTATCGAAAACACACTCAACCGACTCAAACTTCGTCAATTAACGTTAAGGCACACGTAAATAATTGAAAATCCACATGAAAACTCAGCATATGCACATGAAAATTTGGACACCATTGCTAAGACTTTTATTCAATCCTAAAACTAAACTAGGTCCTAGAAAAAACTGCAAAACGCTTGGGTTGCCTCCCAAGAAGCGCTTGTTTAACGTCACTTAGCTTGACGTACCTGTCTTACCTTACGGAGGTTCATGAGTGGAATTTGCCCTCTTCCCTATAATTTGAAAGCAAGCATTGCATAATCGTTGCAAGGTAGAGGGAGAATTATCGAGTTTGTTACCACACATGGGTGAAACACCCTTACTTCGTGAATGCTCATCCCCTTTCTTGTTGGGGTTCTTTTTGTGGCGACGTCTCGACCTCTTCAATCTCCGAAGGACTTTCTTTCTAAGCTCCTTCTCCTTCTTGATGTCTGTTTCAACTGAAACAAGCGCGAGCACTTCTTCCTCTTCAGTCTCCATGTCTTGGTCCGGCCACCCTTCATATGGATCCGGGTTAAACATATCCTGCATATATTCATCAATGCAATCATCAGTGACATCAAGATAATATAGAGCATCATCAAAATCAAGAGAATGTCGCATGGCTTCGGCGAGGCGGTAAGTGAGCTTGTCGTCCCCAACCCTAAGTGTGAGCTCTCCACCGTCCATGTCTATCAAAGCTTTGGAAGTGCGCAAGAACGGCCTCCCGAGGATCAGCGGCACCTCGACATCCTCGTCTACATCGAGCACTACAAAGTCGACCGGGAAAATGTACTTATCCACTTTCACCAACACATCTTCAACAATACCCCTCGGATGCCTCACCGATCTATCCGCAAGCTGAAGTGTCATCCGGGTAGGTCTAGGCTCGCCCAAGCCTAGCTTTTGGAAGAACGTGTAGGGCATGACATTGATGCTTGCCCCCGAGTCGGCTAGTGCCATCTCCTCACCCATATCACCAATATTGCACGGTATGATAAAACTTCCGGGGTCTTTCCTCTTGCTTGGCAAATTCTTCTGTAGCACTGCAGAACAGTTTGCATCGAGGATGACGGATGCACTTTCCTCTAACTTCCTCTTATTGGTCAAGAGGTCTTTTAAGAACTTCGCGTACTTGGGCATTTGGGCTAATGCTTCCGCGAATGGAATGTTGATGTGCAATTGCTTGAAGACACCCAGAAATTTCTTGTATTGCTCATTGTCTTGGTCATTCTTCAATCGTGAAGGATAGGGAATTCTCGGCTTGTAAGGTGGGGGTGCCATCTCTTTCTCCTTTGGTGCTCCATCCTCTATTTCCACGACTTCGGGTGAGTCCTTAGTCTTCTCAAGAGGGAGATGTCCCTCAACCTCCTTACCACTTCTCAAGGTAATTGCCTTTAGTTGTTCTCTTGGGTTGGTCTCCGTATTGCTAGGCAAACTACCTTGAGGTCTCTCCGCCAAAGTCTTCGCAATTTGCCCTACTTGGTTCTCCAAGTTATGTAGAGAGGCGGTGTGATTACGAAGAGTAGCTTCCACCGATTGGAACCTTGCGTCCGAAGAAGAAACGAACCGTGTGAGGGCTCTTTCTAGGTCAGTCATCTTTCCCTCCAACCCGGTCACTCGGCTTTCTAAATTCGGAGCTTGTTGACTTTGAAATCCCGGTGGTGCACTATTTTTGTTCTGTTGTGACTGTCCTTGATTGCTCCAAGAGAAGTTCGGATGGTTCTTCCATCCCGGATTGTATGTACCACTATACGGGTTGCCTTGGCCTTGTCCTCGATATGAATTCCCCACAAAATCGGCCTGCTCTACCGCACTAGTGCCTCCAACCAATAGCAATAGGACAATCGCTTGAAGCATGTCCTCCCCCACAACCGTTACAAGTAGTGATGGCCGCAACTCTTGGCGAAGCGAGAGCATCTAGCTTCTTACTCAACGATTCCACTTGTGCTGCCAATGATGTAACCGCATCAACCTCATGAATTCCGGCAACCTTTTTTCTATCCCTTGAGTTCCATTGATAGCTATTCATAGCCATCTCCTCTACAAGGTGCCGAGCTTCACCGGGAGTCTTGCTTCCAAGAGTCCCTCTGGCTGCCGCATCTAAGAGTTGCTTTGTACTCGGATTCAACCCGTTGTAAAATGTGTGAATAATCATCCACTCGGGAAATCCATGTTGCGGACATTTGCGAAGGAGCTCTTTAAACCTGTCCCATGTCTCGAATAGAGACTCCAATTCCATCTGTACAAAGGAAGATATCTCATTCCGGAGTCTTGCAGATTTCCCCGGTGGAAAGTATCTAGCCAAGAATGCCTCAGCCATTTCCTCCCACGTAGTAATGGAAGCTCTAGGTAATGAGTGCAACCAATGCCTTGCTTTTCCTTTCAATGAAAATGGGAAGGCTCTCAATCGAATTGCATCGTCCGTCACTCCATTTATCTTCAACATGTCACACACTTCCAAGAAATTTTCTATGTGACTCTCAGGGTCTTCATCGGCCAACCCATTAAACTGTGCGGACTGTTGCAACATCTAAATGAACGACGGCTTCAATTCGAAATTCATTGCTATAATTGGGGGCCTCACGATGCTTGATTGGGTCCCCATAACTGCGGGTCTAGCAAAATCGGACAACGTTCGCTGCTGCTCGTTCTGTTCTGCCATTGTCTCTGACCCTTCTGTCTCAATATCGGCTTGATTTGATGCTTCTTGTGCAGGTTCTTTCCCTTTACGATGTGTTCTTCTTCCAATGTCTGGGTCTCCTTCAACAAGTATTGAAGGGTTCCCACGGGTCATAACCTGGAGCCGAAAACAAAGAAAAGAAAAATAAGAACAATGTTAGGTAAAGAAAATATGAAATAGAATGCGAAGTGAATAGCTAAAACTTGACACGACCCCTTGCGTGTATCCCGCAAGTGCACGGGTTTGTCGAAGTAATAAATTTACCTTGGTGAGAAGGTAGTCGAATCCACAGGGAATAGGGAGATAGAATATAAGGTTTCACTAATTAAGCTATGCAGAATACGGAGAACGATAATAAGATTGATGAGTGAAAATAATGCAAAGCAATAAACTAAATAGAGAGATGGAAGAAAGAAGTGCAAGTAGGAAAATCGAGAAGGACTAACAATGAATAAAAAAAAAGGGGGGTATCCGGACAAGCTACCTCTAGGGTCTATGTTTCAAGTGCAAGACTATGATATTATACTCTCCTATTGATGTCAATTGAGTCGAGGATATCCTAAGACTCACGGTCCCAAACCTAAGGACAACCGTGACTAACTCCAACACTATGCCCCTGTGTTAGGATTCACAACACCCTTCACTCTGTCACCTAGATGACTAAGCCCCAGGGGAGTCCATCTGCCTAAACCTCACACTATGTGGAGTTGCATTATGCTCTAAGGATTCCTAGTGATTAAACCTGTTCCTATACGTAATTCTAACCCTTTGGTCCAGGTGGAAGAACCCTAGTCTAGATTGAGCCCCAGCAAATAGGATTCACTACAACCCTCCACTCTATTACTTGCGTAACTAAGCCCTAGGGGAGTTTATCTACCTATTGCTTCACTCTATTTCGACCGCTATTAAATCAAGGAATCGGAGGTAGGGAGAAATCACATCGAAGGGGAAAGGGGTACATTGCTACCTCACAACTCTCCCTCTCAACCCTCGTTAATCTTGAGTAGTCTAATCCTATAGGAGTTGTCACACCTCCAAAGGAAAGCCTAGATTGCTCTCAACCCTAATGTCACGTTTAAGGGAAAACAATATGAAAGGATAATCAAGATTAAAAACTCAATTTTATTCATCAACGATGGAAAGCATAATAATCAATGTCAAAGAAACATAAGAAACCCTAAAGTTTACAAGTCCGAATACCCCACGAGGGGTTTAGCTCCTCATAGAGCTATACATGTTCATCAACGTGAGAAATAAAGCATAAAACATAGACATCAATGAAAAACCCCCTCGAATTTGTGTGGCCGTCGTCTTGTGCAAATGTCGAACCTCGAAATCGATGCCGACGACGCGCTAGAACCTCCACGAAATCCTCTCCGAAACCCTAGCCGCCCTCCAGAAAGTTGGGGAAAAGATAGGTCCAAAAGATCCCTAAAAAGGTTGCAAAAATCCCCTTTTATATTGTTGAATCGCGGCTTTAAAACTGGACTTATCGGGGGCTTCACACGGCCGTGTGGAATTTCCACAAGCCCGTGTGAAGCTTCTGTCTCGGCTGAAAAATTAATTTCACACGGCCGTGTGGAATTTCCACACGCCCGTGTGTCTTCACTGGATGGCTGAAATTGCAAAACACACGGCCGTGTGGAATTTCCACACGCCCGTGTGACTTCTCTGTCTGGCTGGAAAATGGCTCACACGGCCGTGTGGAATTTCCACACGCCCGTGTGACTTCTCTAGAACACTAATCTTCAGCTGAACAGGCTTGGTAACTTACCGAAACGCCTCCCGGGTCCATTGTTCTTCATCGAGGCCATTACTTGGGCACACAAGCAACGGTAGGTCGCGCCGATTACTTCAAGTCTTCTTCTTTCGCGAGATTCTCCTAAGTAACACGGATTGGACTTGTTGTGAATGTGACTGCCTTTGTGCCCCTCCAAAAGAGGTTGGCACACATCCACAAGTCCAAATACGTGCTTCGTTCCTTGCTTGGTCCGAGAACATCCCAACATTGGCGAACGCGACCTAATTTCATTCTTTTTCTCCAATTAGGCTCCACAATACCTTCAATGCACAAGAGAACACAAATGCACACATTTAGTGATAAAACCTGATAAAAGGTATGCTTAATGTAAGATAATAGCGCTTCGCGATACTATAACACAAGCACTTATCAGATATCATCCTTTGTGCAGATGGAATTGGAGTCTCTATTCGAGACATGGGATAGGTTCAAGGAGCTCCTTCGTAAGTGCCCGCAACATGGATTCCCCGATTGGATGATCATTCACACCTTCTATAACGGGTTGAATCCGAGTACCAAACAACTCCTAGATGCGGCGGCCGGAGGAACTCTAGGAAGCAAGACCCCCGGTGAAGCTCGGCACCTTGTAGAGGAGATGGCTATGAATAGCTATCAATGGAACTGAAGGGATAGGAAAAAGGTTGCCGGAATTCATGAGGTTGATGCGGTTACGTCGTTGGCGGCACAAGTGGAATCGTTGAGTAAGAAGCTAGATGCTCTCGCTTCGCCAAGAGTTGCAGCCATCACTACTTGTAACGGTTGTGAGGGAGGACATGCTTCAAGCGATTGTCCTATTGCTATTGGAGGCACTAGTGCGGTAGAGCAGGCCGATTTTGTTGGAAATTCATATAGAGGACAAGGCCAAGGCAACCCGTACAGTGGAACATATAATCCGGGGTGGAAGAACCATCCGAATTTTTCTTGGAGCAATCAAAGACAGTCACAAAAGAAAAATAGTGCACCACCGGGATTTCAAAGCCAACAAGCTCCGAATTTAGAAAGCCGAGTGACCGGGCTAGAAGGAAAGATGACCGATCTTGAGAGAGCGCTCACACGGTTCGTTTCTTCATCGGATGCTAGATTTTAGTCGGTGGATGCTACTCTTCGCAATCACACCGCCTCCCTACATAATTTGGAAAATCAAGTAGGGCAAATTGCGAAGACATTGGCGGAAAGGCCTCAAGGAAGTTTGCCTAGCAATACGAAGACTAACCCAAGGGAACAACTTAAGGCAATTACCTTGAGGAGTGGAAAGAGGTCGAGAGAACTCTCCCTCTAGAGAAGACAAATGAAGCAACCAGAGTAGAAGAATGGTAACGCGCTTGAATTGCTCACCCGCAAGTGCACGGGGTTGCCAAGTAATACCCCTCGCGCGAACACGAGGGGGTCGTATCCCCAAGGGCCCGAGAAGCTATTCTTACTTCCTTATCACAATGTTGTTTGACCTAATCAATCACTTGGAAGAAGAACTACCAATAACCTACTAAAACAAAGAGCATGCAAATAGCAAGTATAAATACGGAGGGGAAAAATCAAGGTGAGGGAATGGCCACGGATGAGGATTCCCTCGGGGGCTACTAAAGTGCTAAGGATGCCCTAACTAGCATGCACGTGGGTGGTTTGGACCGGGAAACCCTAGATTAGACCAACCCGATGGTCACGGCATTGGTCCCTAATCCAATACAAGTATTGGAATACGGAAATGCTTCCGCGTAAATCCTTGTACGATTGCAAAGGGTTTAGTGGATTTCCCCAAGCTAGGGTTGAAACACAATCAAGGACAACCCTAACAATTGGAGGGGTACAAATACCCGATGGTCACGGCGTATTCGTACATGTATTCCCTTCCAAGCTTGGTGAGCCTAATACTAGGGCAATGGTCATGCAACCTAGCATTGTCTAGGAATTGACATATAGAGTTCTCATACATATCAAGGCATTCAAGAACCACCAAACAAGGATCACAAACCAAACCAAGTACATAAACTAGAAAGTAGCATCCAAAATACACAAGTTCACCCCCAAGGTTCACCTACATCCGGTGACCTTGGGGTTTAGTTGCTCATGATCACAAAGTAAGCGAGTAAATACATAAAAACAACCAAAAGCATAATGAAACCACCCCCTGAAAAGATCAAGGCCGAATGACGCTTCCAAAGACGCCACCCAAGGAGTGGCTTCCTTTGTCAAACTTCCTCTCAAATGCAAATCGAAGGCGTGGATTCTTCGTCTCGTGCTCTCCCCGTCGTCCTCTCCTCAAGAAATGCCTCCAAAAGCCGGCCTCAAGCTCCCAAAGAAGATGGTGAAGTGTAGCTTTTCGCAAGACCTAGCCTCTTTTCCTCCCAAATGGACTCAAAACCCTTAAAAACCTTTTCCAGTGGGTTATGCGGCCCCCTCATGCGGGGAGAGAAAATTCCCGAGAAAATCCCGAAATCGCGTAAGTTGCTACAGTGCCGATATAGTAGAACTGCTACAGTATCGTATGCGGCCTCTGCAGTGCCCGCATGACAGCCCGCAGACTTAGCCATTTCGCCAAAGGGTTCATGCTACAGTAGTCGCTACAGTCCCCCCCCCCCCCCCCCCCGCCGATTTCTTCTCAAATTCTATCAACGAGCTCGAAGGGGTCACATCAGTACCTGCAACACGAAAGAAACCAATTCAGACCAAAAACGGGCGTCAACTCATAGAAAAATACGTAATACATACACCCGAATACATAGAAAATATGTATGTTTAGGCGTTTATCAAACATGCCCACACCTAAGCATTTGCTTGTCCCCAAGCAAACACACATGAAGAACAGGGCCACGATGATAAATGACTAAACATACGACCTCAAGCTCAACTGGTAAGTACTCCACTAGCAAGGTGAAAAGAAATCTAGAAAGTGAGCTGTACAGTGAGTGATCGAGTAATGGTAGCCCTGTTTTATTCAAAATGCTTCCGTGAGTGTGTGCTGGCTCCCAACCTTAACCTTCACACCCTGGATTACCCTAGGGGTCCATTCACCCCACATATGGTGAGAGTGGTATTAGGCAGTTAAAGACCTCTTCAATACTCAGTTAAAAGTCTTTTGAGTTCCTAAATAAGACTCTAGCACTTAAGCGACTGTGTAACAAGTTCCAGGGGACGCAACAGAGATACTTATTTACCTGTTCACAAATATACAAAATATATATATATATATATATATATATATATTTTCTGAGTCCGGCTAACATAAACTGCACAAGAAATCTTTCAGAAGGATGCACATGCTGATTAGGCACAAGAGCCACCCAACCTACTCAATTACAGCCTACATAGACGCATTCATGTTGTGCCAGCAGAGGAATACTGTCATAGACTCCACTTTTTTTTTTTCGACTGTACACACTGTATCTCAGTCCCTTGGAAACCTGTCACACAAGTTCACTTAAGGCTACAGAAAACAAAAAAGGAACTCAAAAGCTCTTAAAAGAATATTGAAGAAAGAATTTAACAGTCCAATACCAAAATCATCATAATGGGTTGGTTAGAGTGTTCAAGGTAGGAGCAATCATGATAAAACATGAAAAAGCACTAAAAAATAAAACAGGGCATCATTCAAGCACAGTATAAGAATACAACCCACTTCTATCATTCTTTCAAGCTAGGAAGTACTAAACACTAAGATCATGGTTATCATCGATCTTCATGCATGTAAAACTAGTAAAGTACCCCATCCCCACACCTAAAGTTGTACATTGCCCTCAATGTACATAAATCAGCGGAGTAAGGTGCGAGACATGCCATAAAAGTAAAGGAATGAGGTAAAGAAACTTCCCCAAATGGTTGATGAAAGGAACATCCAAATATGCATGAACTGGGGAAAGCTGAGGGGTGCAAGGGCGTGGAGATTCTACAGTGATCAGTCCTGAAAATAGAGAGAAAGCAAATCACACCCCAAGAAACCAAATATGCATGAGCTGGGGAAAGCCGGCCTCAAGCTCCCAAAGAAGATGGTGAAGTGTAGCTTTTCTCAAGACCTAGCCTCTTTTCCTCCCAAATGGACTCAAAACCCTTAAAAACCTTTTCCAGTGGGTTATGCGGTCCCCTATGCGGCCCCGCATGCGGGGAGAGAAAATTCCCGAGAAAATCCCGAAATCGCGTAAATTGCTACAGTGCCGCTACTGTAAAACTGCTACAGTAGAAGATGGTGAAGTGTAGCTTTTCTCAAGGCCTATCCTCTTTTCCTCCCAAATGGACTCAAAACCCCTAAAAACCTTTTCCAGTGGGTTATGCGGCCCTCTATGCGGCCCCGCATGTGGAGAGAGAAAATTCCCAAGAAAATCCTGAAATCGCGTAAGTTGCTACAGTTCCGCTACAGTAGAACTGCTACAGTCCCCCCCCCCCCCCCGCGCTCAGAAATAGTGTTTTTGTCGCCGATTTCTTCTCAAATTCTATCAACGAGCTCGAAGAGGTCACATCAGTACCTGTAACACGAAAGAAACCAATTCAGACCAAAAACGGGCGTCAACTCATAGCAAAAAATACATAATACATACACCCGAATACATGGAAAATACATATGTTTAGGCGTTTATCAAAGAAGTAGGGAAAGAAGCTCCAAAAGAGAAGGAGATGGCACCACCCCCTTACAAACCAAGGATCCCCTACCCTTCGAGGTTGAAGAATGACCAAGACAATGAACAATACAAGAAATTTTTGGGTATCTTCAAGCAATTGCACATTAACGTACCATTCGTGGAAGCATTAGCCCAAATGCCCAAGTACGCGAAGTTCCTAAAGGACCTCTTAACCAATAAGAGGAAGTTGGAGGAGAGTGCAGCTGTAGTACTTGATGCAAATTGCTCGGGCGTCTTGCAAAAGAACATGCCGAGTAAGAAAAAAGATCCCGGGAGTTTTATCATACCTTGCAACATTGGCAATCTGGGTGAGGAGATGGCATTGGCCAATTCGGGGGCAAGCATCAATGTCATGCCCTATACCTTCTTCCAAAAGTTAGGCTTGGGCGAGCCTAGACCCACTCGGATGATACTTCAACTTGCGGATCGATCGGTGAGGCATCCGAGCGGAATTGTGGAAGATGTTTTGGTAAAAGTGGACAAGTATATCTTTCCAGTGGACTTTGTCATGCTTGATGTGGATGAAGATGTCGAAGTACCATTGATTCTTGGGAGGCCTTTCTTGCGCACTTCCAAGGCTTTGATAGACATGGACGGTGGAGAGCTCACGTTTAGAGTCGGAGATGATAAGCTTACCTATCGCCTCGCCGAAGCCATGAGGCATTCTCTTGATTTTGATAACATTCTATATTATCTTGATGCTACTGATGAAATAGAATGCGAACTGAATAGCTAAAATAGTGAAAAACAAATATCTAAAACGCCAATTCCCCGGCAACGGCGCCAAAAACTTGACACGACCCCTTGCGTGTATCCCGCAAGTGCACGGGTTTGTCGAAGTAATAAATTTACCTTGGTGAGAAGGTAGTCGAATCCACAGGGAATAGGGAGATAGAATATAAGGTTTCACTAATTAAGCTATGCAGAATACGGAGAACGATAATAAGATTGATGAGTGAAAATAATGCAAAGCAATAAACTAAATAGAGAGATGGAAGAAAGAAGTGCAAGTAGGAAAATCGAGAAGGACTAACAATGAGTAAAGGGGGGTATCCGGACAAGCTACCTCTAAGGTCTATGTTTCAAGTGCAAGACTATGATATTATACTCTCCTATTGATGTCAATTGAGTCGAGGATATCCTAAGACTCACGGTCCCAAACCTAAGTACAACCGTGACTAACTCCAACACTATGCCCCGGTATTAGGATTCACAACACCCTTCACTCTGTCACCTAGATGACTAAGCCCCATGGGAGTCCATCTGCCTAAACCTCACACTATGTGGAGTTGCATTATGCTCTAGGGATTCCTAGTGATTAAACCTGTTCCTATACGTAATTCTAACCCTTTGGTCCAGGTGGAAGAATCCTAGTCTAGATTGAGCCCCAGCAAATAGGATTCACTACAACCCTCCACTCTATTACTTACGTAACTAAGCCCTAGGGGAGTTTATCTACCTATTGCTTCACTCTATTTCGACCGCTATTAAATCAAGGAATCGGAGGTAGGGAGAAATCACATCGAAGGGGAAAGGGGTACATTGCTACCTCACAACTCTCCCTTTCAACCCTCGTTAATCTTGAGTAGTCTAATCCTATAGGAGTTGTCACACCTCCAAAGGAAAGCCAAGATTGCTCTCAACCCTAATGTCACATTTAAGGGAAAACAATATGAAAGGATAATCAAGATTAAAAACTCAATTTTATTCATCAATGATGGAAAGCATAATAATCAATGTCAAAGAAACATAAGAAACCCTAAAGTTTACAAGTCCGAATACCCCACAAGGGGTTTAGCTCCTCATAGAGCTATACATGTTCATCAACGTGATAAATAAAGCATAAAACATAGACATCAATGAAAAACCCCCTCGAATTAGTGTGGCCGTGGTCTTGTGCAAACGTCGAACCTCGAAATCGATGCCGACGACGCGCTAGAACCTCCACGAAACCCTCTCCGAAACCCTAGCCACACTCCAGAAAGTTGGGGAAAAGATAGGTCCAAAGATCCCTCCAAAGGTTGCAAAAATCCCCTTTTATATTGTTGAATCGCGGCTTTAAAATTGGAGTTATCGGGGGCTTCAAACGGCCGTGTGGAATTTCCACACGCCCGTGTAAAGCTTCTGTCTCGGCTGAAAAATTAATTTCACACGGCCGTGTGGAATTTCCACACGCCCGTGTGTCTTCACTGGATGGCTGAAATTGCAAAACACACGGCCGTGTGGAATTTCCACACGCCCGTGTGACTTCTCTGTCTGGCTGGAAAATGGCTCACACGGCCGTGTGGAATTTCCACACGCCCGCGTGACTTCTATGGAACACTAATCTTCAGCTGAACAGGCTTGGTAACTTGCCGAAACGTCTCCCGGGTCCATTGTTCTTCATCGAGGCCATTACTTGGGCACACAAGCAACGGTAGGTCGCGCCGATTGCTTCAAGTCTTCTTCTTTCGCGAGATTCTCCTAAGTAACACGGATTGGACGTGTTGTGAATGTGACTGCCTTTGTGCCCCTCCAAAAGAGGTTGGCACACATCCACAAGTCCAAATACGTGCTTCGTTCCTTGCTTGGTCTGAGAACATCCCAACATTGGCGAACGCGACATAATTTCATTCTTCTTCTCCAATTAGGCTCCACAATACCTTCAATGCACAAGAGAACACAAATGCACACATTTAGTGATAAAACCTGATAAAAGGTATGCTTAATGTAAGATAATAGCGCTTCGCGATACTATAACACAAGCACTTATCAATGCTACTGATGAGTGTATTGATGAATATGTGCAGGAAATGTTAAACCCGGATCCATATGAAGGATGGGCGGACCAAGATGTGGAGATCGAAGAAGAAGAGGTACTTATGCTTGGTCCAGTTCAAACAGACGTCAAGATGGAGAAGGGACGTATGAAGAAGATGCTTCAGAGGTTGAAGAGGTCGAGAAGACGCCACAAGAAGAACCCCAACAAGAAAGGGGATGAACATTCACGTAGTAAGGGTGTTTCACCCGTCTGTGGTAACAAACTCGACAACTCTCCCTCTACTTTACAAAGATTATGTAATGCATGCTTTCAGGTTGTAGAGAAGAGGGAAACTTCTATTCATGAACCACCATAAGGTAAGATCATGTACGTCAAGCTAAGTGACGTTAAACAAGCGCTTCTTGGGAGGCAACCCAAGGTTTTAAAGTTTTCCTAGGATCTAGTTTAGTTAGATTGAATAAGGATCTTAGTTTTGGTGTCTTGAAGTTTTAATGCATGTGCTGCGATTTTGATTGTGGATTATTGATATTTTCATGTGCCTTAATGATAATTGACGAATTTGAGTCGGTTAAGTGTGTTTTCTATAGTCTCTGGTCATGTTTTTATGGTTTATACAGGCTCTAAGTGTTTTAAAAAGAGTTTCTGAATTTTTTGAAGAGTTTGTGTATTTTTCTAAGTAACCAGAGAAAACACACGGCCGTGTGGAAATTCCACACGGCCGTGTGTTACCAAATCAGAGCTCAACCAGTGAGGGCACAGGGGCGTGTGTGTGCCCCTGTGAACAACCTCAGAAGGGGCACACGGCCGTGTGCAATCTCTCAGAACTTCAACTCTTTTCTAGAGAGTCCACAGGAGCGTGTGGATGCCCCTGTGAGTGCCACTGTGCCAAGGCACACGGCCGTGTGAAACTCTGCAGAGATAACCCCTTCTTCCCGAGAATACACAGAGGCGTGTATGTGCCCCTGTGAGAGAACTTGTGAAAGGCACACGGCCGTGTGGTTTATTCACACGGCCGTGTGGAATACTTAGCGTTTCTTGGGCAAGTCAGAGAGCCCACAGGGGCGTGTGGGTGCCACTGTGGCCGGCCTTGTGTTCTTGGCCAGGTTGGGCACACAGCCGTGTGGAAATTCCACACAGCCGTGTGAAATTTTTTCAGAGACCTTCTGTGTTTTCCCGAGAATCCACAGGGCCGTGTGGGTGCCCCTGTGGATCCCCCTATGAAGGCACACGGCCGTGTGGGACGCTTACACGGCCGTGTGGGGTAGTTCAGGGAGCAACCAGAGTGTACACAGGGGCGAGTGTTGGCCCCAGAACTTCAAAAGCCGCGCGTTTTCATTTAGATTTCACTCGTGCCTCTTGATTCTTCCACTCTAAACTCTTCTCCTACCCGCTCTACTCCTCCCCCGACATTCTCTGAGATTTTGGAAGGATTTTTATGAGTTTTTCTGGCCGATTTCCTTAGTTTTCACTTCACACCGTCGGTAAGCTCTCCCTTCCTCTTTTCTCCGTCAATTCTTAATTTAATTCATTCTTTTGATGATTTCGCCTATATTGAATGATTAATGAGTATGCGAGTATGTTTAGGAAAGAATTAGAACGAATTAGATTGTAAATTTTGGATTTTGAGACCCACGGCTGTGATGCTCTGTCCGCTAGAAGCTCCACACGGGCGTGTGGATTTCTGCAGAGTAAGTTTTTGAACTGATCTTTGAAACTTTTCTTTTGCAACTTTGCAGATATGGCTTCTAGATCTAAGAAGTCGGCTGGGAACCGTCAGCGTGAACCTACCCCATCTCCCAAAGAGATAGATTTCCCATCACCTGAGCATCGGGAACGGTTCAAGCGATTATCAGACCTCCGCTTTGGACATAGCCGTTTTCCCGATTTGAGCATTCTACGGGACATTCAGGGGAGAGCAAAGATGGTAGATGAGGTCGAGGAGCTCCTCTCAGTGGGGAACTGGAGCAGACTCCTTTCCATTCGAGAGCCAGCGATCAGATCACTTGCGCTGGAGGTGCTCTCCTCATTCGAGTTCGACCGGGGGTACGACAGTTTTACCGATGTTGATACCATTCAGTTCCAGGCCCTCGGTCGACACTTCTCTTTGAGCATGACCGAGTTTTCAGTACGTATGGGACTGTATGATCAGGCACACACCGAGACAGAGGAGTACGCATTGCTACCCACAGACTACCCGGGTACTTTGACCCCGCAGCGTGCGTACAGTAGGTTATGTGGCCAGGGACAGTACGAGCCAGGAGTGTCCAAGGCCACATATTTGACCAGGGCCTCATACAGGTACCTTCATGCTATTCTTAGCCGATCAGTGAGCGGCAGGGGAGACAGTACGGGGGTTCTGAGCCGTCAGGAGCTCCTGTACCTATATTCGATGGTAGAGGGAGAGCCACTCCACCTGGGGCATATTGTAGCAGAGTACATCCGCCACCAGGGCCAGTACCCCAGGGTGGGAGTGATCTACTCAGGCCCGTATATCACGCGACTGATTATGGGGTTAGAGCTTCGAGACGGAGTACGTCGCGCTGAGAGGACTTCTACACCGGCTCCGTTAGGCATGGAGACCCGGAGGATGATGGGGATGGTCCGCAGATCAGGACCAGGAGTTTACACTTTGATCATTCCTCGTACAGATCAGGCCGAGGGGTCACAGGCAGCATTAGAGCCACCTCCAGCGGACACAGAGACCGAGGTACCACCCACAGCGCCAGAGCCACCCCCAGTGCATATCTTCTCGCCTTCCCGAGGCTAGGATCGACTAGAGCGCCTCGAGAGCACAGTGGGGGTGCTACAAACAGAGGTGGCTGAGGTCAGGGCCACACAGGTAACACAGTACACAGAGGTCATGGCTCGATTTCACAGCATACAGCAGTTACTAGAGCGAGCCATGACTTCACCATTCGTGGTCCGACCCCGAGCTTCCACTCCTCCACTACCAGCATCACCAGCACCAGTAGCAGTAGATCCACCATCACCGACAGAGCCTTCAGCAGCACCAGAGGCTTCTATTCAGGACACTGACGCTGAGGCGTCTTAGATTTTATTTTTATTTGATTTTCATTCTTGTATTTTCTATTTTATTTTGGACTAGTATTACTCAGAAAGGACTCTCCTTCTGAGCTTATCTTTTATTTAGCTTTTCTTTTATCTCGAGTTGTATTTCATTTTCATATTTTATATACTCGAGTTTTTATGGAGCTATACTAAACCCTTGTGTATGTGTGCGCAGATAGTCTTGGATGAAAGGAATCTAAGGAATAGTCATAAACACGGTCATGGGACCGTGTGTGTTTCACAACCCATTGAGACTCAACTCTCAATGCACCTAGCTCCATCAAATGCAGCACTTGGAGTTCAGGGTAGTAATGTTTCAATTGCCTACTTCCACACTAATTATTTTACAATTCTTAATTTTTACGTGTGCTTGCATGCGTACATTGGGGACATTGTACATCTTAAGTGTGGGGGGGAGTTCACATTGCACACACCTTTTACTTGTGCATTCAATTGCTTATGCTCATGTAGCCTATGGCGGTTCACCTTAGTTGCAACGGTTGTATTCTTATAGTTTAGGAGAATTTTTAACATTGTATCCTATCATGCTCTAGTTTCTACTTGAATTTTAGGAATTTTTTGCTCGATATTCTCATATTGCACAACTTACTCTTGGAATCTTTTGGAAACTCAATCTTGAAGTTTTTAAGGATAAGTTTATCATCGTTCTTAGTTTTACTTTGGAAAATGCATATAAAAAAAATTTTGAAAAATGAAAAAAATATTTAAAAGAGAAAAAAAGAGAAAAAAATATATGAGTTTGTAAATATTAGCTTTGTTTTAATTATGCATTTGGGGTGGAAAGAGCTACCGCCTATGAAGTATGTGGCTACTCTCATAAGTCGGATACAAGTTATGCCCTAATGAGAGAAAGAGCTATCTCATGGGATGCGTGAAAGCTACTACCCCGGTAGAAAGAGCTACCTCCTCGAAAGTGTGAAAGCCACCTTTGGCGGCCGCCTAGGAGAGGGCTACTTTCAAGGATGTGTGAAGCTACTACTTCCTCCCTTATTTTTGGTTTTATATATAAACAAGTCCTTTCTAACCAAAGTTTGAGGAGTACTCGTTGGTTCTCTTGAGTGAAATCGCACACACTAACACATTTTCGAGTTTTTATCCTTTTTTATTCGAGTTTTTAGCTAGAGCAATGATAACCTTATGCAATGTTTTGATTTCCCCTTACTTGTAGAATGCTTCTTTTGCATACTTTTGGTGAACCTAAGTTCGAGCACTTTCAATTGTTCTTCCCAAGTACTTTCACGTTCTATTTTTGCTTGAGAACAAGCAAAAGCCTAAGTGTGGGGGGATTTGATAAGTGCTCGTGTTATAGTAATGGGAAGTGTTATTATCTTGCAACGAGCATTAATTTAATCAGATTTTATCACTAAAAAGTGTGCAATTGTTTACTTTTGTGCATTGTAGGGTTGTGATGATAAAATGAAGGAAAGGAATGAAGTTATGTCGTGTTTGGCATTGTTGGGAAGATTTTCGGACCAAGCAAGGAGCAAGGCGTGAGCATAGACTTTGTGAGTGTGTGCCAACCTCCTTTGGAGGGGCACAAAGGCAGTCACATTCACAATAAGTCTAACTCATGCCAACAATGAGAACTTTACCAATTAGGCCATTCGAAGCAATCGGCACGATCTACCATTGATTGTGTGCCCAATTCAACGGCCTCGATGAAGAACGACAAATCCAGGAGTGTTTCGGCACAATTACTGTAGCAGTACTGTAGTAAAAATGCTGTAGCAAAAACGCTGTAGCAAGTTACTGCTCACAGTCGGCCGAAAATCAGAATTCCAGAAACTTCACACGGGCGTGTGGAAATTCCACACGGCCGTGTGAAATCCCGTTTTCAGCAAATTTAAAACCGCGACTCCACATTATAAAAGCCCGATTTGAAGACTTTTTGAGACATCTTTTGACCTATTCTTCTCCCCAACTTCGAGGAGTGCGGCTAGGGTTTTGGAGAGAACTTCGTGGAGGTTTAGAGCGCGTCATCGGCATCGTCACAGACGTCCGGCGGCCACACAAGACCACGGCCACACCATACGCAAGGGGGTTTTCATCTATGTCTTTACTTTGTGTTTTATTTCAAACATTGATGGACATGTATAGCTCCATGAGAAGCTAAACCCCTTGTGGGTATTCGGACTTGTAAATTCTAGGGTTATCATGTTTCTTTGACATTGTTATTATGCTTTTCCATTATTGATGAATAAGAATTGAGTTTCAATCTTGATTTTATTTTGCTATTGTTTTCCCTTAGATGTGACACTAGGGTTGAGAGCAATCTAGGTTTTCCTTTGGAGGTGTGACAACTCCTATAGGATTAGACTATTCAAGATTGAAGAGGGTTGAGAGGGAGAGTTGTGAGGTAGCAATGTACCCCTTTCCCTTCTGGTGTGATTTCTCCCTACCTCTGTTTCCTTGATTTATTAGCGGTCAAGATAGAGTGAAGTGCTAGGTAGATAAACTCCCCTATGGCTTAGTTACGCAAGTAACAGAGTGAAGGGTTGAAGTGAATCCCATGCACTTGGGCTTAATCTAGACTAGGGTTCTTCCTCCTGGACCAAAGGGTTAGAACTACACATAGGAACAGGTTTAATCACTAGGAATCCCTAGAGCTTAATGCAATCCCACGTAGTGTGAGGTTTAGGTAGATGTACTCCCATGGGACTTAATCGTGCGAGCGATAGAGTGAAGGGTCAATGTGAATCCTAATACCGGGGCATAATGTTCGGGTTAGTCACGGTTGACCTTAGGTTTGGGACCGTGAGTCTAAGGATTTCCTCGACTCAATTAGCATCGATAGGAAGGTATAATAGCATAGTCTTGCACTAGAAGCATAGATCCTAGAGGTAACTTGTCCGGATACCCCACTTCATTCATTGTTAAATCCTCTTTAATCTCTTTTTCTTGCACTTTCTAATCTTTCGCCTCTCTCTATTTAATTTCCTGTCTTTTAGTATAGTTGTTCTCACAATCACACACGAATCGATTATTACTTTTCCGTACTTCGCATAGTTTTAATAGTGAAATCTCATACTCTAACTCCCTATTCCCTGTGGATTCGACTACCCTCTCACCGGGGTAAATTTTATTACTTCGACAAACCCGTGCACTTGCGGGATACACGCAAGGGGTCGTGTCAACTCCACCGGAAAAATTACAGCATAAGCACATGAAATTCATGACACCAAATCTAAGGCTTTTATTCAGAATAAAACGAAACTAAATCCTAAAAAAATTGTAAAACTTTGGGTTGCCTCCCAAGAAGCGCTTGTTTAACGTCACTAAGCTTGACGTACCTGGTCTTACCTTACGGAGGTTCATGAGTGAAGGTTGCCCTCTTCCCTACAATCTGAAAGCATGCATTACATAATCTTTGTAGAGTAGTGGGAGAGTTGTCGAATTTGTTACCACAAAAGGATGTTACAGAATTACACCGTGAATGCTCATCCCCTTTCTTGTTGGGGTTCTTCTTATGGCGTCTTTTCGATCTCTTCATCCTCCGAAGCATCTTCTTCATACGCTCCTTCTCCATCTTGATGTCATCCATCTTGACTGGAGCAAGTGCGAGTACTTCTTCTTCTTGTATCTCCATGTCTTGGTCCGGCCACCCTTCATATGGATCCGGGTTTAACATTTCCTGCACATATTGATCAATGCACTCATCAGTAACATCAAGATAATAAAGAGTGTCATCAAAGTCAAGAGAATGTCTCATGGCTTCGGCGAGGAGATAAGTGAGCTTATCATCTCCGACTCTGAGTATGAGCTCTCCACCGTCCATGTCTATCAAAGCCTTGGAAATGCGCAAGAATGGCCTTCCAAGAATCAGCGGCACCTTGACATCTTCATCCACATCGAGCACAACAAAGTCCACCGGGAAGATGTACTTGTCTACCTTCACCAACACATCTTCCACAATACCCCTCGGATGCCTCACCGATCGATCCGCAAGTTGAAGTGTTATCCGAGTCGGCCTAGGCTCACCCAAGCCTAGCTTTTGGAAGAATGTGTAGGGCATGACGTTGATACTTGCCCCAGAATCGGCCAATGCCATCTCTTCACCCAAGTTTCCTATGTTGCATGGTATTATGAAACTCCCGTGGTCTTTCTTCTTGCTTAGCATATTCTTTTGCAACACGGCCGAGCAATTGGCATCGAGAATCACGGATGCACTCTCCTTCAATTTCCTCTTGTTGGTCAAGAGGTCCTTCAAGAACTTCGCGTATTTAGGCATTTGGGCCAACGCCTCCGCGAATGGGATATTGATGTGCAAATGTTTGAAGATACCCAGAAATTTCTTGTATTGCTCGTTATCTTGGTCACTCTTCAGTCGTGAAGGATAGGGAATTCTTGGCTTGTAAGGTGGGGGTGCCACCTCTATTTCCTTTGGTGCTTCATCCTCTACCTCCACAACCTCGGATGATTCTTTCGTCTTCTCTAGAGGGAGATTCCTCTCAACCTCTTTCCCACTCCTCAAGGTAATCGCATTTATTTGCTCCCTTGAATTGGTCTCCGTATTACTAGGCAAGCTACCTTGAGGTCTTTCCGCCAATGTCTTCGCAATTTGCCCTACTTGATTTTCCAAATTGTGTAGGGAGGCGGTGTGATTGCGAAGAGTAGTCTCCACCGACTGAAATCTAGCATCCGATGAAGAAACAAACCGTGTCAGGGCTCTCTCGAGATCGGTCATCTTCCCTTCCAACCCGGTCACTCGGCTTTCTAAGTTCGGAGCTTGTTGGCCTTGAAATCCCGGTGGTGCATTATTTTTCTATTGTGCCTGCCCTTGATTGCTCCAAGAGAAATTTGGGTGGTTCTTCCACCCCAGATTGTATGTTCCACTGTACGGGTTGCCTTGGCCTTGTCCTCTAAAAGCATTGCCAACAAAATCAGCCTGCTCCACCGCACTAGTACTTCCAATAGCAATCGGACAATCACTCGAAGCATGACCTCCCCCACAACCGTTACATGTAGTTATGGCCGCAACTCTTGGTGAAACTAAAGCATCAAGCTTCCTACTTAGTCACTCTACTTGTGCCGCCAATGATGTAACCGCGTCAACTTCATGAATTCCGGCAACCTTCTTTCTATCCCTTGAATTCCATTGATAGCTATTCATAGCCATCTCCTCTACAAGGTGCCGGGCTTCACCGGGAGTCTTGCTTCCTAGAGTCCCTCCGGCCGCCGCATCTAAGAGTTGCTTGGTACTCGGATTTAACCCGTTGTAGAAGGTTTGAATGATCATCCACTCGGGAAATCCATGTTGCGGGCACTTGCGAAGGAGCTCCTTGAACCTATCCCATGTCCCAAATAGAGACTCCAATTCTATTTGCGCAAAGGATGATATTTCATTCCAGAGCCTTGCAGACTTTCCCGGCGGAAAGTATCTGGCCAAGAATGCCTCGGCCATCTCCTCCCACGTAGTGATAGATGCTCTCGGTAATGAATAAAGCCAGTGTCTTGCTTTTCCCTTCAATGAAAATGGGAAGGCTCTCAAACGAATTGCGTCGTCCGTTACTCCATTCATCTTCAACATGTCGCACACTTCAAGGAAATTCTCTATATGACTTTTGGGATCTTCATCGGCCAATCCATTGAATTGTTCGGACTGTTGCAACATCTGTATGAATGACGGCTTCATCTCAAACTTCATTGCTGTGATTGGGGGCCTCACAATGCTAGATTGGGTCCCCATGACTGCGGGTTTAGCAAAATCGGACAATGTCCGTTATTGTTCATTCTGTTCTGCCATTATTTCTGACCCTTCTGTCTCAATCTCGTCTTGATTTGAAGCTTCTTGCACAGGTTCTTTACCCTTGCGATGTGTTCTTCGTCCAATGTCCGGGTCGCCTTCAACAAGAATCGAAGGGTTCCCACGGGTCATAACTTGTAACAAAAAACCAAGAAAAGAAAAATAAGAACTATTGTAGATAAAGAAAATATGAAATAGAACGCGAACTGAATAGCTAAAATAGTGAAAAACAAATATCTAAAACGCCTATTCCCCAGCAACAGCGCCAAAAACTTGACATGACCCCTTGCGTGTATCCCGCAAGTGCACAGGTTTGTCAAAGTAATAATTTTACCCTGGTGAGTGGGTAGGCGAATCCACAGGGAATAGGGAATTAGAATATGAGATTTTACTAATAAAGCTATGCGGAGTGCGAAAAAGCAATAGTGGGATCAATGAGTGAATATAAAATCAAACAGAATGAAAAGCAAGAAATTAAATAGAAAGATGGAAGATGAGAGAGTGTAAGTAAAAGAGAATAGAGAGGATTACTAATGAATGAAATAGGGCATCCGGACAAGCTACCTCTAGGGTCTATGTTTCTAGTGCAGGACTATACTATTATACTCTCCTATTGATTTTTAATTAAGTCGAGGATATCCTAAGACTCACGGTCCCAAAACTAAGGACAACCATGACTAACCCCTACACAATGCCCTGGTATTAGGATTCACATCACCCTTCACTCTGTCGCTCGCACGACTAAGCCCCAGGGGAGTATATCTACCTAACCCTCACACTACGTGGGATTGCTTTAAGCTCTAGGGATTCCTAGTGGTAAAACCTGTTCCTATGTGTAGTTCTAACCCCCTTGCGTATGGTGTGGCCGTGGTCTTGTGCGGCCGTCGAACGTCGGTGACGATGCCGATGACGCGCGCTAAACCTCCACGAAATCCTCTTCGAAACCATAGCCGCACTCCCCCAAGTTGGAGAGAAAGATAGGTCAAAAGATATATCTAAAGGTCTCCAAAATCGCCTTTTATAATGTTGAGTCACGGCTTTAAAATCTGACTTATCGGGGGCTTCACACGGCCGTGTGGAATTAACACACGAGCGTGTGAAATTTCTGTCTGCCGAAAAATTAATTCACACGGCCGTGTGTTAATTCCACACGGCCGTGTGAACTCTATAGAATTCTGAATTGCGGCCGAAGTGAACAGTAACTTGCTACAGTGTCTTCGCTACAGTAGCTCGCTATAGTGGTGCTACAGTCTCGCCCGAAACGCTCCTGAGTCCATCGTTCTTCATCGAGGCCATTGAATTGGGCACACAATTAATGGTAGATCGTGCCAATTGCTTCAAGTCTCCTTCTTGGTGAAGTCCTCCTAAGCTACACGAGTTAGACTTGTTGTGAATGTGACTGCCTTTGTGCCCCTCCAAAGAAGGTTGGCACACACTCACAAGTCCAAGCTCGTGCCTTGTTCCGTGCTTGGTCCAAAAACTTCCCAACATCGGCGAACACGACCTAATTTCGTTCTTCTTCTCCAATTTAGCTCCACAAACCTTCAATGCACAAGAATACACAAATGCACGCCATTTAGTGATAAAAACTGATAAAAGATATGCTCAATGTAAGATAATAACGCTTCGCGGTACTACAACACAAGCACTTATCAGATCTCATTCCGGAGCCTCGCTGATTTTCCCGGAGGAAAATATTTAGCCAAGAATGCCTCAGCCATCTCCTCCCATGTAGGGATAGATGCTCTCGGTAATGAATGAAGCCAATGTCTTGCTTTTCCCTTCAATGAAAATGGGAAGGCTCTCAAACGAATCGCATCGTCCGTTACTCCATTGATCATCAACATGTCACACACTTCAAGAAAGTTCTCTATGTGGTTGCTGGGATCTTTATCGGCCAATCCATTAAATTGTGCGGACTGTTGTAACATTTGAATGAACAACGGCTTCAACTCAAAATTCATTGCGGTAATTGGGGGCCTCAAAATGCTTGATTGGGTCCCCATCACCGCAGGTCTAGCAAAATCGAACAATGTCCTCTGCTCTTCATTCTGTTCTGCCATTGCTTCTGACCCTTCTGTATCAACTTCGGCTTGATTTGAAGATTCTTGTACAGGTTCCTTCCCCTTATGATGAGTTTTTCTACCAATCTTCGGGTCTTCTTTAACAATAATCGAAGGGTTCCCATAGGTCATAACTTGAAACTGAAAACAAGAAAAGCAAACAAGTAAGAATGATGATAGATAAAAGAAGTGTGAAATAGAAAACAAAGTGAAATAGCTAGAATAACGAAAAACAAATATCTAAAATACGCCTATTCCCCGGCAACGGCGCCAAAAACTTTGACAGGGGCCCGAAAGTGCACGGCTTGTCGAAGTAATAATATACCCTGGTGAGTAGGTATCCGTATCCACAGGGAATTGGCATTTGAGATACAAGTATTCACTATGTAGCTAATGTGATGTATGGAAAGAAATTGATAAGTAAGTGCGAAAGAAATTAATAAAACCAAAATTAAAATAGAATTGTGGAAGGTGAGAGAGTGCAAGTCGGAGTAAAAGAGTAGGACAAGCAATGAGAGAAGATGGGTACCCGGACAAGCTACCCCTAGGACTTATGCTTCTAGTGCAAGACAATGCTATTATACTATCCTATTGATGTTAATTAGGTTTCACTATGACCCTTGACCATTAAACACACGGTCCCAAACCTAAAGTCAACCATGACTAACCCCAACACTATGTTCCGGTCATTAGGTTTCACTATGACCCTTGACTCTTGTTGACCTGTGAACTAAGCCCTAGGGGATTCTATCTACCTAAGCCTCACACTGTGTGGAATTGCTTTAGGTTCTAGGGATTCCTAGTGATTAACCCTGTTCCTATGTGTAGTTCTAACTCTTTGGTCCAGGTGAGAGAACCCTAGTCTAAATTAAGTCCCGGCACTAAGATTCACTTCATCCGTTCACTTTGTTGCTCACACAACGAAGCCTCATGGGAGTTTATCTCCTAGCATCTAACTCTATCTCGACCGCGAATAAATCATTAAACATGGAGGTAGGGAGAATCAAATCGGAGGGGAAGGGGATGTTCCACTACCTCACGACTCACCCTCTCAACCCTCTTCAATCCCAAGTAGTCTAATCCTATAGGAGTTGTCACACCTCCAAAAGATAACCTAGGTTGTTCTCAACCCTAGTGTCATGGCTAAGGGAAAACATTAATCAAGAAGAAATTAAGATTGAAACTCAATTTTATTCATCAATAATGGAAAAACATAATAGCGATGTAAAAGAAACATAATAATCCTAGGGTTTACAAGTCTGAATACCCAAAAGGGGTTTAGATCCTCATGGAGCTATACAAATCCATCAAAATAAGAATAAGAAAACAAATTGAATGCATAGATGAAAACCCCCTTGTGTGCGATGTGGCGCTGATGTCGACGTTGATGTCGACGCTGATGATGCGCTCCAAACCTCCACAAAGTCCTCTCTAAACCCTAGCTGCTCCTCTCTAGAAGGTGGGTCAAAGAAGAACAAAAAAGATGTACCAAAACAGTCTCCAAAATGCCCATTTATAACGTTGAGTCACGGCTTTAAGTTGCAGAAATCGGGATTTCACACGGCCGTGTGGAATTTCCACACGCCCGTGTGAAGTTGTTGTTTTGCTGATTTTTGGCAGACAGTGAACAGTATTTTTGCTACAGTACTTGCTATAGCACGGTTACTGTAGCAGTGTGCGGGCACTGAGCGGTCCCGCACACACTCGGGTAGAACAAGGCTGCTTTTTTTTAATTTAAAGGCTTCTAGGGCTTGCTTTTGGTTGTCTTTCGCCACCATCACCTCCACCCTTCTCCAACATCATCTCCTCCACTCTCCACCATCATCTCCACCATTTTTTACCATCATCACCGTATTGGGGAGGCGATTTGAAGGGCAAGAACTCAAGGGGAAAAGAAGAATGTACTCAAGGAACTCATCAAGGAGCTCGACGGCGCGGATCCGTCGAGTTTTCATCACCACCTTCTAGCCTACGTCCAAGGGAGATTTTTGTGAGCTTTGTCATTGATTACATTTTGTTTTCTCTCTTTGTGATGTGGAACTAGCCTCCCAAAGTCTCCAAGCATCTGGTGAACCTTGGGAGAAAAACATGTTTGTATGGATGGATTATAATTGTTAGTTTTAATTGATTGTTGGCATGTTTGTTGGTTTCAATCTATTGTTTTCATGTTCAACCTACAATGGATGGATTCCGTGTATTTTGATTCTTGAATGATGCTTGTATAGTGGGATGCTTGTATGTATTAGGTCATATAATGTTTGAAGGGGGATTCAATGTACTAGTACACTGGAGGTTCTGAGTATAGGTAGCCCCCCACGAGGTTTGGGTTGTTTTAGCCGAAAGCAAGCATTAGAATAACCCTAATCAAGACTCCCTATTCCGAATGACATTGTCGGGGTATCTTCTGGATAGAGGAAGCTGTATAGGATTAGGGCTATACTACGGAGGTTCCGGGGTAGTTGACATCCGAGTCTAGCGGACCAACTCTAGCCAACCTTAAGCCTTAATTCCCAAATTCATCGTAACTTGTTCTTCTCCTTAGGGGATCCTTGCCGGAGGCCTCTAGTTCTTATTTCTACCTTCTCTTTAGATCGCTTGTATGGTGTGCCTTAGTCCATTTTGTTTATAGCTTTTCTTTTATTTATTTTCATATTTGTTTTTTATACAACAACTCTTTATTTGGTAGACTAGATAGTGATACCTAGGAGGAAGTAATAGCAGATCTTGGGGCCCTTGGGAATACGACCCTCTCGTGATCGCACGAGAGGTTGTTACTTGACGGCCCATGCACTTTGACAGGCGGCCCGAAAGTGCATGGGTTTGTTGAAGTAATAAAAGTTACCCCGGTGAGAAGGTAGTCGAATCCACATGGAATAGGGAGTTAGAATACGAGATTTCACTATTAAAACTATGCGAAGTATGGAAAAGTGATCAATTGATTCGATGAGTGAATTATGGAAACAATTATACTAAAAGATGAGAAATTAAATAGAAAGATGGAAGATGAGAAAGTGCAAGTAAAAGAGAATAGAGAGGATTTAACAATGAATGAAGCGGGGTATCCGGACATGCTACCTCTAGGATCTATGCTTCTAGTGCAAGACTATGCTATTATACTCTCCTATTGATGGCAATTGAGTCGAGGAAATCCTCAGATTCATGGTCCCAAACCTAAGGACAACCGTGACTAACCCCAACATTATGCCCCGGTATTAGGATTCACACCGACCCTTCACTCTATCGCTCACACGATTAAGCTCCAGGGGAGTACATCTACCTAAACCTCACATTACATGGAATTGCATTAAGTTCTAGGGACTCCTAGTGATAAGACATGTTCCTATGTGTAGTTCTAACCCTTTGGTCTAGGAGGAAGAACCCTAGTCTCGATTAAGCCCCAGTGCGTAGGATTCACTTTAACCCTTCACTCTGTTACTCGCGTAACTAAGCCCCAGGGGAGTATATCTACCTAGCACTTCACTCTATCTCGACCGCTAATAAATCAAGGAAACGGAGGTAGGGAGAAATCACACCGGAGGGGAAAGGGGTACATCGCTACCTCACAACTCTCCCTCTTAACCCTCTTCAATCTTAAAGAGTCTAATCCTATAGGAGTTGTTACACCTCCCAAGGAAAACCTAGATTGTTCTCAACCCTAGTGTCACATCTAAGGGAAAACAATAGCAAGATAAAACCAAGATTGAAACTCAATTCTTATTCATCAATAATGGAAAAGCATAAAAACAATGTCAAATAAACATAATAACCCTAGAGTTTACAAGTTCGAATACCCACAAGGGGTTTTAGCTCCTCATGGAGCTATACATGTTCATCAAAGTATATAAGAAAGCACAAAATAAAGACATCGATGAAAACCCCCTTGCGTATGGTGTGGCCGTGGTCTTGTGCGGTCACCGGACGTCGGTGACGATGCCGAAGACGCACTCTAAACCTCCACGAAGTCCTCTCCAAAACCCTAGCCACACTCCAGAAGTTGGGGAGAAAGATAGGTCAAAAGATCCCTCAAAAAGTCTCCAAATCGGGCTTTTATAATGTTGAGTCTAGGCTTTAAAATTGCTGAAATCGGGATTTCACACAGCCGTGTGGAATTTCCACACGCCTGTGTGAAATTTCTGGAATGCTGAATTTCGGGCGATAGTGAACAGTAACTTGCGACAGTGTTTTGCTACAGCAATTTGCTACAGTGCTGTGCCGAAACGCTCCCGAATTCGTCGTTCTTCATCGAGGCCGTTGAATTGGGCACACAATCAACGATAGATCGTGCCGATTGCTTCGAGTCTCCTAATTGGTGAAGTCTTTATTGTTAGCATGAGCTAGACTTATTGTGAATGTGACTGCCCCTCCAAAGGAGGTTGGCACACACTCACAAGTCTATGCTCATGCCTCGGTCCTTGCTTAGTCCGAAAATCTTCCCAACAATGGCAAACACGATCTAACTTCATTCCTTTCCTTCATTTTATCTTCACAACCCTACAATGCACAAAAGTAAACAATTGCACACTTTTTATTGATGAAATCTGATTAAATCAATGCTCATTGCAAGATAATAACACTTCACATTACAATAACATGAGCACTTATCGCACTTGCGGCCGAGGAGTCACGTGCTAGCTTTTTAGCCTGTCGCGCGACGCCCATCAAGTTTTTGGCGCCGTTGCGGGGGACATCCAAGAGTGCTAGGAAAACTTCTAGCTCGCTACTCTAGTCATTTCTGTTTTCTTTTGTAAATATTCTTGTTTCCTTTTAAACCCTAATTATTTTTATTTTGTTTTGTCCACAGGGCAATGGGTTTTCAAGGAGCCTCAGGTGGTGCAAATTTTCATCTTCAAGAATGGCAAATCAACGAGTACTAGGTCTTGAAAGCAAGCTGTAGCAATCAATTCGAACATGTGTATAACCCATATTTTCAAAGGCACATGGATTATTTGACGCATTATTACACACAACAATGGAAGTCCTCTTACCATGGATTGCAACGAAAACCCCCACAACCACCAACGAGAAGGACGTTTACTACTGAAGATGTCTTAGCCAAGTACATGCAGATCACGGACTCTCATTTGGAAGCGTTGGAAGCAAGTGTGACAATTGTCCAAGCATCTATTCATAGAGTCGAGAAACAAGTAGTGCAACTTCTCAAACTAATAAACGAGAAAAAAAAGGAGTAATGAGCAAGCTGTAGAAGTTCCACCCATTGATGCTATGGAAGAAAACGGGGGAATTGAAGAAAACCTAGCCATAGAAGAATGTGAGGAAGTAGAATCAAGCCCATTAATTACAAATGAAGAAGCTACTTGCCTTAACATCGACCATTCAACCCATCTGCCCATTTTGGTCGTGTGCACTAAAAAAATCCCAAGAATTGTATTTGAAGATATGGGTACAAAACTAAGGTCATCCTTGAATCCACCTATGCCAGGCTTAGACAATTCCCAACCAAAAATATTTCCTTGGAGGCCTAAACACATTCTTTGGGCAATCTTAAATTATCCCACCATGGTTGAGGAAGAAGATGTGGATAGGGTGTTGAAGCCGCCCAAGAACCCACCCGTGCTAAGCTTAGATAGTCCTCAACCAAAGCTCTTTCCCTGGAGACCCAAATGATTTAGTGGGATACTCAAAGGAATTTTGGTCGGGACTAAAGAAGAAGCGAGGAGGATGTTCAAGCCATCCAAGGATCCGCCCAAGTTTAAATTGAACAATTCCCGGCCCAAGCTTATACCGGTTCACCTTAGTTTCAACGGTTGTATTCTTAGAGTTTAGGAGAATTTTTAACATTTTATCCTATCATGCTCTAGTTTCTACTTGAATTTTTAGGGAATTTTTGCTCGATTATCTTATATTGCACAACTTACTCTTGGAATCTTTTGGAAACTCAATCTTGAAGTTTTTAAGGACAAGTTTATCATCGTTCTTAGTTTTACTTTGGAAAATGGATAATATATATATATATATATATGAAAAAGATGGAAAAAATGAAATATATATATATATATATATATATATATATATATATATATATATATATATATGAAAAAAACAAAGAGAGAAAAATTTGAATTTGTGAATAGTTGCTTTCTTTTATGTATGCATTTGGGGTGGAAAGAGCTACCACTCATGAAGTATTAATCTACTCTCATAAGTCGGATACAAGTTATGCCCTAATGAGAGAAAGAGCTATCTCATGGGATGCGTGAAAGCTACTACCCCGGTAGAAAGAGCTACCTCATCGAAAGAGCTACCTCATGACCACAAAGTAAGCAAGAAAACACATGAAAACAACTAAATGCATAATGAGAACACTCCCTCAAAAGATCAAGGCCGAATGTCGCTTCCAAGGACGCCACCCAAGCAGTGGCTTCCTTCGTCGATCTTCCTCTCAAATGTAGATCAAAAGTGTGGACTCGTTGTGTCGTGCTCTCCCCGTCGTCCTCTGATAAGTGCTTGTGTTATAATACCGCAAAGCGTTATTATCTTACATAGAGCATATCTTTTATTACTTTTTATCACTAAATGGCGTGTATTTGTGTACTCTTGTGCATTGAAGGTTTGTGGAGCTAAATTGGAGAAGAAGAACGAAATTAGGTCGTGTTCACCAATGTTGGGAAGATTTCGGACCAAGTAAGGAACAAGGCACGAGCTTGACTTGTGAGTGTGTGCCAACCTCCTTTGGAGGGGTACAAAGGCAGTCACATTCACAACAAGTCTAACTTGTGTAGCTTAGAAGAACTTCACAAAGAAGGAGACTTGAACTAATCGGCACGACTTACCATTGTTTGTGTGTCCAACTGATAGCTAACCCGCAAGTGTACGGGGTCGCCAAGTAATACCTAGTGCAAAAGCACCAGAATCGTATTCCACGGGGCTAAGGGTCTACTATTACTCCTTCATCACCTATTTTCTAACCTAACATCTCAACATGGTTTTGGTACTCTAATTAAAGCAAGAAACAAGAACAATATGTAAGAACAACTTAAAGACAAACACAATGGTTGCAAGTGCTACAATAATGTGTAAAGGCCTATGGATGTGGATCCCCTTAAGGGGTCATCATGAAACATGGATGAACATTAAAAAAAAGATAGTTCGGGTGATTTAGACCGAAGGATCTCAAGATTAGATCAACCCCAATTTCTCGGCGATTGAACCCTAATCCCATACGAATACCTAATGGAATTTCTTCCTAACCGGTATTCCTACGATTGCATTAAGTACAAGGAGATCCCAATATAAGGGTACCCTAAACCCTAGTTTACCCTTATAGATCGGAGGGCTATTGATACCCAATTTCTCGGCAATACCAATACAAGAAACCCCTTTTTGTTCATGAACGATCTAGTACACGCGAGTAGGTCACGTCTACGTGTACAACTCAATAAAGAGCTATGGATTTCTCCTTCAAGAAGCTCTAGGCATGAAATACAATGAACAAAATCATAAATCACCCCAAACATAGTATTAAGTTCTAATCATCCAAGATACATGATAAACCCCCCCCCCCCCCCCCCCCCCCCCCCTAAGGTTCACCGACATCCGGTGGCCTTGGGGGTCTAGTGTGCCATCATCCAAATAACAACAACAAAGTATGATAAATCACTCAAAAAGCACATAAATGACACTCCCTAGATGAAATAATGAAGGTGAAGGTGGAGGTCCGGCCGAATGACGCTTTCCCTCGCCCAAGAGGTTGCCAAATGACGCTTCCCCTCGGCTTGGCACCTTGCTCCCTTGATGGTTAAGCTCTCCCCTTGTTGATGATGCTCTTGCCTACTTCTTTGGCTCCAAATCGTCGTCTTCCAAAAGATATCTTCGTTCTCTCCTTCAATGTGCCGGCCAAAAGTAAGTCCTCTTCTTGAGCCCTAGAACTCCCAATTTATAACCCCGAGGCATACGGGCCGTGAAGGGGGCCGTATGGATGTATATTGGATCAAGAAAACCCCAAATCCCGAGCCTCACTGGGTAGTTAACTGGGTAGTTAACTGGGTAGTGAAGCATAGGCAAAAGGTACTGAAAAATCAATACTGGGTCGCAGACTGGGCAGTGAGGATTTATGTTGCGATCTCTGGAGGTGCCTTACGGGGTAGCAGACGGGGTCGTGAGGGTCATGGCAAAAACTTAGAGTTTTCTTGCCCGAAAACCCCCAGCTGCTACAGTACTGCTACAGTGCTTATATGCTACAGTAGATCTGCTACAGTCTGTGACCCCGCTTTTCTTCTCTTTTCCGCCCAAATTGTGTTCTCCATGTTCTCCATGGCTCCTACATGCCCTGCAAAGGGAATAATACTCGATTAAGCATAAAATGGGCATCAAAATATAGTGAAATGCATGCTAAGTGTATAAAATATGTATGCTAAAGTACATACATTTAGACACTTATCACCAACCAATGGCCTCAATGAAGAACAACATATTCGGGAGCATTTCGGCAAGTACTGTAGCAGTAATGTAGCTTATTACTGTAGGAGAACACTGTAGCAAGATACTGTTCAATTTCTGCCGAAAATCAGGGTTTCAGAGAATTCACACGGGCGTGTGAAAATTCCACACGATGGTGTGAATCGATTTTTCAGCCAGACAAACTTCACACGGGCGTGTGGAAATTCCACACGGCCGTGTGAAGCCCCCGATAAGTCCTATTTTAAAGCCGCGATTCAACATTATAAAAATGGATTTTGGAGACCTTTTAGGATATCTTTTGATCTATCTTTCTCCTCAACTTGGGAAGTGCGGCTAGAATTTTGGAGAGGATTTCGTGGAGGTTTAGCGCGCGTCATCGGCATCGTCACCGACGTTCGACAGCCGCACAAGACCACGGCCACACCATATACAAGGGGGTTTTCATCAATGTCTTTGATTTGTACTTTCTTTTCTATTTTGATGAACATGTATAGCTCCATTAGGAGCTAAACCCCTTGTGGGTATTCGGACTTGTAAACTCTACGACTTTTATGTTTCTTTGACATTGTTATTATGCTTTTCCATGATTGATGAATAAAAATTGAGTTTCAATCTTAATTTAGTCTTGTTAATGTTTTCCTTTAGATGTGACACTAGGTTTGAGAACAATTTAGGTTACCCCTTAGAGGTGTGACAACTCTTTGAGGGTTATACTACTTAGGATTGAAGAGGGTTGAGAGGGAGAGTTGTGAGGTAGCGATGTACCCCTTTCCCCTCCGACGTGGTTTCTCCCTACCTCCGTTTCCTTGATTTCACAGCGGTCGAAATAGAGTGAAGTACTAGGCTGATAAACTCCCCTAGGGCTTAGTTACGCAAGTAACAGAGTGAAGGGTTGAAGTGAATCCTACACGCTGGGGCTTCATCTAGACTAGGGTTCTTCCACCTGGACCAAAGAGTTAGAACTACACATAGGAACAGGTTTTACCACTACGAATCCCTAGAGCTTAAAGCAATCCCATGTAGTGTGAGGTTTAGGTAGATATACTCCCCTAGGGCTTAGTCGTGTGAGCGACAGAGTGAAGGGTGACGTGAATCCTAATACCGGGGAATAATGATGGGGTTAGTAACAGTTGTCCTTAGGTTTGGGACCGTGAGTCTAAGGATTTTCTCGACTCAATTAACATCAATCGGAAAGTATAATAGCATAGTCTTGCACTAGAAGCATAGATCCTAGAGGTAACTTGTCCGGATACCCTATTTCATTCATTGCTAGTCCTCTTTATTCTCTTTTACTTGCACTTTCTGATCTTCCATCTTTTTATTTAATTTCTTGTCTTTTATTCTGTTTACTTCTACATTCACTCATTGATCCATATATTGCTTTTCCGTACACCGCATAGCTTTATTAGTGAAATCTCATACTCTAATTCCCTATTCCTTGTGGATTCGACTACCCTCTCACCAGGGTAAATTTTCTTATTTCGACAAACCCTTACACTTGTGGGATACACGCAAGGGGTTGTGTCATCCTCTCTTCAAGAATCTCCTCCAAAACCCGACCTCAAGTTCCCAAAGGAAGGTCGTGAAGACCAGCACCCAAGAGGACTCACCTCTCCTTCAATTTGCTCCGAAAAACCCTTAAAAACCCATTCCAGCGAGCTATCCGGCCTCTCATGCAGTCGGCATGCGGGGAAAGAAGATTTCCGAGAAATCCCAAAAATCATGTAAGTTGCTACAGTGACCGCTACAGTACAGCTGCTACAGTATCATACGCCCTCCACTACACCCGCATGGCTACCCGCATGATCTCCTTGACCAAGCCATTCTTCAAGTCTTTGTGCTACAGTGGTTACTACAGTATTACTTCAGTGCCCCCGGCTCAGAAACAGTGTTTTCGATGCTGATTTCTTCTCCAATTCTGTCATCAAGCTCACTGGGGCGTCATTGGTACCTATAACACGAAAGAAACCAATTCAGACCAAAAGCGGGCGCCAACTCATATAAAAATACGCAATACATATTCCCGAATATGTATAGAATACGTATATTTAGGGGTTTATCACTCAGGATTCCATCACTTACCCCCAATGTAGGAACTTGGACACCTAGGTTAGGAAAACAGTAACCTTAATGACCCTCTTAGTTGCTAACCCGTTCGAGTGGCTTCGTACCTTGATGTGTTAGGCATTGCTTCTAATATACTCTTAAGGACTTTCCTCTTTGTTTTTCTCTCAGCACGGTCAAAAAGAAAATGCAAAAAAAAAAAGGATTTTAGCGAATAAAAAAAGGGTCAGTGCTCATTTGCCCTACTAGCGAAGTAACCTGGGGTTCTTGCTCCTAACCAGAGTGTTCCTCTCACCAAAAGCTATAAAGGCATGAGCACATATATATGAATGTGCAAAGCTCCAGGTAATGTGGATTTGCAGTTCATGTTAGTCCTGAAAAAAAAAGAAAAAAGAAAAAAAAAATTTGTGTACAACAAAATAAAGTTTTATGACCGGTGTTTGTTTAAACGAATGAGGAAAGATCTTTAGGAGTCTACTAGGAGTATCTCTACCACCTCAAGGCCAAATTCCACTAAGTGGGGTGACATGCCTCAAGATGTGGTCCTCGGGGTTTTGTCGACCTAACTTAGAAAGCAGGGCTTCGAGATAGAGGAGTTGCACACACACACACCATATCATTGCCGTTGAATGCTGATACAACCCGCAAGTGCACGGATTCATCAAGTAATACCCCTCACACACGCATAGCGGGTCGTATTCCCAAGGGCCCGAGAATCTACCCTTACTTCCTCTTTGTATGATTGTTTGGCCGATCAATACAAGTGTTGTTCAAAGAAAAGTCAAAAGACAATTAACATGCAAGAGAATTACTCTAAGGTGGAGGCAATATTTGGAGGGTAAGAACAATATAAAGAGAGGTTCATGGATGAGGATTCCCAAGGGGGTTACTAAAGTGCAGAAGTTGCCTTAACTAGCATGCAAATGGGTAGTTTGGACCGAGAAACCTTAAATTAGACCAACCAAATGGTCACGGAAATTGGTCCCTAATCCGGTACAAGTATCGAGTACGGAATTCCTTCCGCTTGAATCCTCACACGATTGAAAAGGGCACAGTAGGTTTCTCAAGTTTGGGAGAAGACACAATCTAGGTCAACCCTAACAATTGGAGGGGTACAAATACCCGATGGTTACGGCGTATAAGTACATGTATCCCTACCAAGCTTGGTGAGCCTAATACTAGGGCAATGGTTGATTGACTCGAACCGCAAGTGCACGGGATCGTCAAGTAATACCCCTCACGCACGCGCGAGGGAGTAGTATTCCCAAGGGCCCGAGAATCTACCCTTACTTCCTCTTCGTATGATTGTTTGGCCGATCAAGTCAAGTGTTGTGCAAAAGAAAGTAAAAAGATGATTAACATGCAAATAAAGTGCTCTAAGGTGGAGGCAATAATCGAGGGGTAAAACAATACAACGAGAGGGTCACGGATGAGGATTACCAAGGGGGCTACTAAAGTGCGGGAGTTGCCTTACTAGCATGCAAATGGGTAGTTTGGACAGAGAAACCCAAAGTTAGACCAACCCGATGGTCACGGAAATTGGTCCCTAATCCGGTACAAGTATCGAATACAGAATTCCTTTCGCTCGAATGCTCACACGATTGCAAAGGGAGCAAAAGGTTTCTCAAGTTAGGGCGAAGACACAATCTAGGTCAACCCTAACTATTGGAGGGGTACAAATACCCGATGGTCATGGTGTATTCATACATGTATCCCTAACAAGTTTGGTGAGCCTAATACTAGAGCAATGGTCATGCTTCCTAGCATTATCTAAATAATGATACACAGAGTTCTCATGCATACCAAGTAATCAAATACACCAAACAAGGTTCACAAACAAGTCCCAAAATGCATAAATCAAGTCAAGCAAGCATCCTACACAAGTTCACCCCCAAGGTTCACCTACATCCGGTGACCTTGGGGTTTAGTTTCCCATGAATACAAAATACACAAGAGAATACATCAAAACAACCAAATACATAGATAAGAACACCACCTCAAAAGGTAGAGGCCAAATGACGTTCCAAAGACGCCACCAAAGAGGCAGCTTCCCTTGTCGATTCTCCTCTCAACTAAGGATTAAGAAGGTGGATCTCGTCGTATGTCGCTCTCCTCGTCGTTCTCTCCTCGGAAATGGCCTCCGACGGCAGCTCCTAGCTCCGATTTGAAGATGGTAGCAAGTTGGCTCAAGACCTAGGGCTCCTCTCTTGAAAAATGAACTACTTTCCCTTTAAAAACCCAATTCCAGCAACTCATGCGGGCGGGCATACGGGCCGACATACGGGGCACTGTAGCACCCCCCGAGTTTCGTGTAAGTTGCTGAAGTGAGTGTTACAGTACCGCTGCTACAGTAAATCTGCTACAGTGCTGCTGCTACACGAGCCATATACGGGAATCCAGTGCCCGTATGAAGTTCCAAACTTACCCGTTTTCGCCAAAACCTCGTGCTACAGTGTCAGGGACTCGAAAATGGTGTTTTCTTTGCCGATTTCTTCTAAAATTTCATTGTCGAGCTCCCCAAGGTTTATTTTGTACCTGTAATATGAAATAAACCAATTTAGACTGAAAACGGGCATCCACTCATATAAAAATACTCAAAGAATACGCGAACATACACAAATAATACGTACAGTTAGGCGTTTATCAATGGTCATGCTTCCTAGCATTTTCTAAACATTGATACACAGAGTTCTCATGCATACCAAGCATTCAAATACACCAAACAAGGATCACAAACAAGTCCCAAAATGCATAAATCAAGTTAAGCAAGCATCCTACACAAGTTCACCCCCAAGGTTCACCTACATCAGGTGACCTTGGGGTTTAGTTGCTCATGAATACAAAATACTCAAGATAATACACGGAAAGGTAGAGGCCGAATGACGTTACAAAGACAGTACCAAAGAGGTGGCTTCCCTTCTCGATTCTCCTCTCAAGTGTGGATCAAGAAGGTGGATCTCATCGTATGTCGCTCTCCTTGTCGTTCTCTCCCCGAAAATGGCCTCCAACGGCAGCTCCTAGCTCCGATTTGAAGATGGTTGCAAGTGTGCTCAAGACCTTGCTACAGTAAACCTGCTACAGTACTCTGCTATAGTACCGCTGCTGCAGTAAACCTGCTACAGCAGCCGTATACAGGCAATCCAGTGCCCGTATGAAGTTCGAAACTTAGCCGTTTTCACCAAAACCTCATGCTACAGTTCCGCTACAGTACCAGAGACTCGAAAATGGTGTTTTCTTTGCCGATTTCTTCTAAAATTTCGTTCTCAAGCTCCCCACAGTATCTTTTGTACCTGTAACACGAAATAAACCAATTTAGACCAAAAACGGGCATCCACTCATATAAAAATACTCAAAGAATATGCAAACATACACAAATAATACGTACAGTTAGGCATTTATCAAACATCCCCACACCTAAGCGTTTTCTTGTCCCCAAGCAAACAAACATGAAGAACAGGGGCAAGAAGATAAATGACTAAATGTATGACCTCAAGCTCAACAGTAGAGGACCCCACTAGCACAGATAGAAGGATGGACAGATAATGAGTTATTCTATTGGTAACTGGGTATGGATGGTCCTGTTTCATCTAAAGTGCACTGGTGAGTGTGTGCTTACTTTCCACCTCATTCTCCATACTACTCACTCCACATACAATGAAAACAGCATTAACCTGTTAAAGACACCCTCAATACCTAGCTAAGAGTCCTTCGGATCCTGAATAAAACTTTGGCTCTCAAGTAGCAGTGCAACAGGTTCCAGGGGACACAAACAAGATACTTTATTCTTTACCTACATATATACACACACTTTTTTTTTTTCTGAGTCTGACTAATGTAGACTGCACAAAAATCTTTCAGACGGATGCACATGCTAGCCAGGCACAAGAGCCACCCATCCTACTTGATTACAGTCCACATAGACGCATTCATGCTGTATTAGCAGAGGAATACTGTCATAGACTCCACTTTTTTTTTTTACACCTATATACAATGTATCTCGTATCCCCCGGTATAAAACCTGTTAAACGTACTCACTTGAGGCCAAAGAAAACAACAGAGGACCTCAAAAGCTCTTAAAAAGGCATTGAAAGTAGACTTTAGCAAGTTAATACCGGAAACATTGCAATGGGTTAGTTGGAGTGTATGAGGTGGAAGTAAATGTGCAAAGGTCTGTCGGTGCACTAAAGATAAAGCAGGACCTCATGTAGGTATAGTGAAGAAATACAACTCATAATTGTCGAACCTTCATGCTAGGAAGTCCTAAACTAGGCATCATTGCTATCATAGGTACAACAAGCATGCAAATAAAAGTAAAGCACTCCATCCCCACACCTAGAATCGTACATTGTCCCTAATGTACATGAATTAGTAGAACATGGTGATATGTATGCAATAAAAATAAGGAGATGAAGCAAGGAGACTTCCCCAATTGGCTGATGCAGTGAATCCAAGGTGAATACAGACAGGGGTAAAAAACTAGGGCCATGGAGTGTGAAGCATCCTCAACGATCAGTCCTGAAAGCAACAGGAAATGCATCACAACTCAATAAATAAATAAAGAGAGCGAACAAATAAAATCCAAACTACATAAATAAAAAGAAATAGTTTAGTAAGGCCGAAACCCTAACTAACTGAACGATACAACATACACCAAAATAAGTCTAAGTACGCAAAAACAAAATACAAACAACATGAAAAATAAAAATTGAAAGTCAGTGTCATGAGTCTAATGATCCGGTGGTGGTGGTGAGGCCATGCGCGTGGTCGTGGCGGATGAAGTGAACTTCTTCCTCGACAAAAGAGCATAACGGGCCTTGTGGGTTTCGTCGGTGAACTTTGGCTCGTGAGCGGGCGGCGGAGAGCTCCTCCGGGGTCTCTTTGAAGCCACATGCTTGATAGGAATCCCTACAAGACCATACAAGCTTCATCAAACCAAAAATATATGAAAAGAATGCACAATGGCATCAATGGGCCGAAATCTTAGTGTTGCTACAGTAATTTCGGAAAAAAATTTCAAGAGTCTCTTCTTGTAAAAGTAGCAAACAAATTTTACAAACCTTGAAATTCAACACAAACATTCACAAGAAACATTCACAACCATATTCCCAAGAAAATCAGCCCAAAAACACAAAGAAAAGCCCTAGAAATGGAGAGATATGGAGCTTAATTCAAACTAGGGCACCAAAGTGAAAATGAAGTGGAATCCGGCTAAAAACTCAATAAAGCTTCGCAAATCTTCCAAAAACTTGATCTCTAGGATGAGGAGAGCCTTCTTGTGCAAAAATAATGAAGGGAAATGGTGGAGAAATGAGGAAGAGAAGGAAAGAAAATGATGAGAAGATGAGTGAATAGTGCACAAAACTTGAGTTGAAGAGGTTTTAAACAAATCAGCCAAGCATACGGGCAAGCATACGGGCATATGCTTGCCAGTATGACTTTCTGGAATTTTCATATGCTCAACCATATGCCCATATAGTAGCCCGTATGACTTTCTGGAATTTCTATATGCTCAACAAACGGGCTGATTTCAAGATTTTCATCAATGGCTCATCCAAACATCCTAAAAACTCATGAAAAACAAAGCCGAAACCACAAACAACCATTCAAAACATGGAATTTGATACATCTCAATGAATTAAAAATTAAAAAACACATGACAACCATTGAAGATCATGATCAAAAAAATTGAGAAAGATTGCTAAACAACCATAAACACACATCTAAAAAGCAAAGAACAACAAGCACTAATACTTCAAAAATACGAAAAACATGCAAACACACCAACTAGAAATATGAAAATGAACTTTCAAGGAATTCAAATGCTTGGGTTGCCTCCCAAGGAGCGCTTGTTTAACGTCTTTAGCTCGACGTCTCTTACCTCGTCATTATGGTGGATCAATGTGAGTCGAATTACCTCCAACCATGTGTGAAATGTTGTTACCCGAGAAATTCATGGAGAGGCATGAAAAGATCTTGAACTTCCCTTGATTTTCCATGAGTATGTCATCTACATCCATGGGCGGCGATGATACAACCTTCACAACTTTTGTAGGTTTTTTCTTTGTCTTCTTCCACATCTTCTTCGAGGCTTTCTTTTCTTGGTCATGAGGCAGAGGTCGAACCATCACTTGTGCAACTTGTTGCATCGGTATAGGTGTGGCATCACTTTTTTCAATCTCATCATCATCTAACTCCCCAAAAATCTCATCCAACGGGTTTAACGCAAGAACTTCCTGCACACAATCGGAAACAATGACATCAGTTAAATCGGTATAATATAAACTATCATCATGATCGAGTGTGTGCCGCATTGCTTCGGGGAGAGTAAAGACAACTTGCTCATCACCAACTCTTAATGTCATCCTTCCGCCCTTGACATCAGTCAATGCACCCGAAGTATTTAGGAACGGCCGACCGAGAATGATGGGGACCTCAACATCATCATCAACATCTAGAATCACAAAATCAACGGGGATGATGAGTTTGTCCACCCTAACAAGGACATCTTCAACAACACCCCTTGGTCTCCGCAAAGAACGGTCGGCAAGTTGTAGGGTCATTCGTGTAGGCCTTAAGTCCTCCAATCCTAGTTTCAAAAATAACTTGTACGGCATCACATTAATGCTCGCTCCCGAGTCGGCTAAAGCATTCTCTTGTATTCCCTCACCAAGTACGCATGGGATGATGAAACTGCCGGGATCATTGAGTTTCTTAGGCAACTTCTTTTGAATCAAAGCGGAGCAATTCCCCGATAGTGTCACCGAGTCCACATCTTCTAGTTTTCTTTTGTTCGTGATGAGGTCTTTCATGAACTTGGCATACTTGGGCATTTGTGAAAGGGCCTCAACCAATGGAATATTAATGTGGAGTTGCTTGAATATGTTCAAAAACTTTTTAAATTGAGCATCCTCCTTGTCTTGTTTCAATCTTGTCGGGTAAGGCACCACGGGCTTGTACTCGCTCACCTTTGTGACCGGAGGATTTTGGACATCATCACTACATTCCTTCTTGTTCAAATGAGGGTATTCCCGATCGGCTACCCTATCATTAGAAGTACTTGGACTTGCCTCGGCCCTTGCTTCCAATTGCTTCCCGCTCCTCATTGTAACGGCTTTCAAGTGTTCCCTCGGGTTGCTTTCGGTGTTGCTTGGCAAGCTACCCGAAGGGCGATCAGAATGTGCTCGAGCAAGCTGTCCCACTTGGTTCTCAAGGGTTTGCATGGATGCTTGAACATTCCTCAACACAGTACCGAAGTCATCCAACCTTTTCTCGATACCTTGAAACCGTTTTTCGGAATTAATCATGAATTTAGCCAAAACATCCTCTGTGGTAAACTTCCTTTCTTGTTGAGGAGGCGCCTGGTACTGACTTCCTTGGGGTGGTGGAGCTCTCTGTTGTGCTTGTCCATTATTCCATGATAAGTTTGGATGGCCCCTCCATCCCGAGTTGTAGGTGTTGCCATATTGATTCCCAAATCCTCTAGGTCCACCACCAACGTAATCAACATTCTCCACAGGTGCCGAAGGAGCAATGAATATAGGGCATTGAGAAGTTGCATGCCCGGCACCACAAGTGTCACAAGACATCAACTGTTCAACTTTCTGCGCTAATGAACTGACTAAGGCATTATTGTCTGAAACATTCTTCGATAAGGCTTCGACCTTAGCAGTCAATGCAGTATTCTCATTCACCTCATACAGGCCTGCAGCCTTTGGTGCCTTCTGCCGAGTACTCCAGTGACACTCATTACTAGCCATGTTTTTAATAAGAGCCTCAGCATCCTCAGGTAACTTTGCACTTAGAGATCCTCCTGCTGCAGCATCAATCAGTTGTCTCGTAGCATAGTTCAACCCATTACAAAACATTTGCACTCTCATCCACACAAGGAACCCGTGGTGAGGACACTTACGCAAGAGATCCTTGAACCGTTCGTGGGCCTCGAAAAGTGTTTCTGAATCCCCCTGCCTGAAGGATGAAATTTCTTGCCTCATTCGTGCCGCCTTGCTTGGTGGAAAATATTGGGCAAGGAATTTCTCGACCATCTCCTTCCATGTAGTGATCGATCCGGGGGCCAAAGAAGTGAGCCAACGATATGCTGCTCCTCTCAAACTGAACGGGAACAACCTCAATCTTATGGCGTCGTCGGACACTGAGTTAATCTTGAAAGTGGAGCAAATTTGGAGGAAGCGGGACAGGTGGGCATGTGGGTCTTCATCGGCTAACCCATCGAACTGGACTGAATTTTGAATCATTCCTATTGTGCTTGCCTTGATTTCAAAGTTATTAGCTGGCACAGTTGGGGCTTGCACACTGAACTCCTCACCGGTGAATTGGGGCCTCTCATAATCGGATAATGTTCTTCTTGGTTTGGCCATGACGGAGGGTTCACTAGACTCAACCCGAATTTCTTGTTGCCTTGAACTTTCTGTTGCTTCTCTCAATCGTTGATGCAAGGTTCTGATAAGTGCTCGTGTTATAGTAATGCGAAGCGTTATTATCTTGCAATGAGCTTTAATTCAATCAGATTTTATCACTAAAAAGTGTGCAATTGTTTACTTTTGTGCATTGTAGGGTTGTGAAGATAAAATGAAGGAAAGGAACGAAGTTAGGTCGTGTTTGGCATTGTTGGGAAGATTTTCGGACCAAGCAAGGAGCAAGGCGTGAACATAGACTTGTGAGTGTGTGCCAACCTCCTTTGGAGGGGCACAAAGGCAGTCACATTCACAATAAGTCTAACTCATGCCAACAATAAGAACTTCACCAATTAGGCGATTCGAAGCAATCGGCACGATCTACCGTTGATTGTGTGCCCAATTCAACGGCCTCGATGAAGAACGACGAATCCGGGAATGTTTCTTTGACATTGTTATTATGCTTTTCCACTATTGATGAATAAGAATTGAGTTTCAATCTTGATTTTATTTTGCTATTGTTTTCCCTTAGATGTAACACTAAGGTTGAGAGCAATCTAGGTTTTCCTTTGGAGGTGTGACAACTCCTATAGGATTAGACTATTCAAGATTGAAGAGGGTTGAGAGGGAGAGTTGTGAGGTAACGATGTACCCCTTTCCCTTCCGGTGTGATTTCTCCCTACCTCCGTTTCCTTGATTTATTAGCGGTTAAGATAGAGTGAAGTGCTAGGTAGTTAAACTCCCCTGGGGCTTAGTTACCCGAGTAACAGAGTGAAGGGTTAAAGTGAATCCTATGCACTGGGGCTTAATCTAGACTAGGGTTCTTCCTCCTGGACCAAAGGGTTAGAACTACACATAGGAACAGGTTTAATCACTAGGAATCCCTAGAACTTAATGCAATCCCACATAGTGTGAGGTTTAGGTAGATGTACTCCCCTGGGACTTAATCGTGCGAGCGATAGAGTGAAGGGTCGATGTGAATCCTAATATCGGGGCATAATGTTGGGGTTAGTCACGGTTGACCTTAGGTTTGGGACCGTGAGTCTAAGGATTTCCTCGACTCAATTAGCATCAATAGGAAGGTATAATAGCATAGTCTTGCACTAGAAGCATAGATCCTAGAGGTAACGTGTCCGGATATCCCACTTCATTCATTGTTAAATACTCCTTAATCTCTTTTTCTTGCACTCTCTAATCTTTCATCTCTCTCTATTTAATTTCCTGTCTTTTAGTATAGTTGTTCTCACAATTCACACACGAATCGATTATTACTTTTCCGTACTTCGCATAGTTTTAATAGTGAAATCTCATACTCTAACTCCCTATTCCCTTTAGATTCGACTACCCTCTCACCGGGGTAACTTTTATTACTTCGATAAACCCGTGCACTTGCGGGATACACGCAAGGGGTCGTGTCAGGTTCATTCAATCTCGTCGTTGGGTTCAATTAAATTTGCTTAACTAGCTCGTGTCATAAGATGGCTACCTCGCAAGATAACAAGAGCCAAGACTTAGAAATTTAAGAAAGCAAGGAAATGAAAATGTAAAAGAAAAAATGACGAAATATATACAATGATGAAAAACACGAATCAAAATAATGGCCAAATCAACCAACTCTAAGTTTTCCGGATATCTCTCGTGGGTCCCCGGCAGCGGCGCCAAAAACTTGATTGACTCGACCCGCAAGTGCACGGGATCGTCAAGTAATACCCCTCACGCACGCGCGAGGGGGTCGTATTCCCAAGGGCCCGAGAATCTACCCTTACTTCCTCTTAGTATGATTGTTTGGCCGATCAAGTCAAGTATTGTGCAAAAGAAAGTAAAAAGATGATTAACATGCAAATAAAGTGCTCTAAGGTGGAGGCAATAATCGAGGGGTAAAACATACAACGAGAGGGTCACGGATGAGGATTACCAAGGGGGCTACTAAAGTGCGGGAGTTGCCTTACTAGCATGTAAATGGGTAGTTTGGACCGAGAAACACGAAGTCAGACCAACCCGATGGTCACGGAAATTGGTCCCTAATACGGTACAAGTATCGAATATGGAATTCCTTCCACTCGAATCCTCACACGATTGCAAAGGGAGCAAAAGGTTTCTCAAGTTAGGGCGAAGACACAATCTAGGTCAACCCTAACTATTGGAGGGGTACAAATACCCGATGGTCACGGCGTATTCATACATGTATCCCTACCAAGTTTGATGAGCCTAATACTATAGCAATGGTCATGCTTCCTAGGATTATCTAAACAATGATACACAGAGTTCTCATGCATACCAAGCAATCAAATACAACAAATAAGGTTCACAAACAAGTCCCAAAATGCATAAATCAAGTCAAGCAAGCATCCTACACAAGTTCACCCCCAAGGTTTACCTACATCTGGTGACCTTGGGGTTTAGTTGCCCATGAATACAAAATACACAAGAGAATACATCAAAACAACCAAATACATAGATAAGAACACCCCCTCCAAAGGTAGAGGCCAAATGACGTTCCAAAGACGCCACCAAAGAGGCGGCTTCCCTTGTCGGTTCTCCTCTCAACTAAGGATCAAGAAGGTGGATCTCGTCGTAGGTCGCTCTCCTCGTCGTTCTCTCCCCGGAAATAGCCTCCGACGGTAGCTCCTAGCTCCGATTTGAAGATGGTAGCAAGTTGGCTCAAGACCTAGGGCTCCTCTCTTGAAAAATGAACTACTTTTCCTTTAAAAACCCAATTCCAGCAACTCATGCGGGCGGGCATACGGGCTGACATACGGGGGCACTGTAGCACCTCCCGAGTTTCGTGTAAGTTGCTGCAGTACTCTGCTACAGTACTCTGCTGCAGTGAGTGCTGCTGCTACAAGAGCCGTATACGGGCAATCTAGTGCCCGTATGAAGTTCCAAACTTAGCCATTTTCGCCAAAACCTCGTGCTACAGTGTTAGGGACTCAAAAATGGTGTTTTCTTTGCCGATTTCTTCTAAAATTTCATTGTCGAGCTCCCCAAGGTTTCTTTTGTACCGGTAACACGAAATAAACCAATTTAGACCGAAAACGGGCATCCACTCATATAAAAATACTCAAAGAATACGTGAACATACACAAATAATACGTACAGTTAGGCGTTTATCAATGGTCATGCTTCCTAGCATTTTCTAAACATTGATACACAGAGTTCTCATGCATACCAAGCATTCAAATACACCAAACAAGGATCACAAACAAGTCCCAAAATGCATAAATCAAGTTAAGCAAGCATCCTACACAAGTTCACCCCCAAGGTTCACCTACATCAGGTGACCTTGGGGTTTAGTTGCTCATGAATACAAAATACTCAATATAATACATGGAAAGGTAGAGGCCGAATGACGCTCCAAAGACAGTACCAAAGAGGTGCCTTCCCTTGTCGATTCTCCTCTCAAGTATGGATCAAGAAGGTGGATCTCGTCGTATGTCGCTCTCCTTGTCGTTCTCTCCCCAGAAATGGCCTCCAACGGCATCTCCTAGCTCCGATTTGAAGATGGTGGCAAGTGTGCTCAAGACCTTGCTACAGTACCCCCTGCTACATTAACTCTACTATAGTAAAACTGCTACAAGGCAGTATGCGGTCAGTCATGCGCCCGTATGGATCTCCAGATTTAGCCATTTCGCCAAAGTTCTCATGCTACAATACTGCTACAGTGCCTGGCTCGAAAATGGTCTTTTCTTATCGATTTCTTCTAAAAATCTCATTGACGAGCTCCCCATGGTAACTTCTGTGCCTGTAACACGAAATAAAGTAATTTAGACTGAAAACGAGCATCCACACATTAATAAATACTCGATAAATATGCAAACATACATAAGTAATGCATACAGTTACGCGTTTATCAAGCATCCCCACACCTAAGAGGAAGTAATAGCAAATCTTGGGGTCCTTGGGAATATAACCCTCTCTTGCTCGCACGAGAGGTTATTACTTAACGGCCCACACACTTGCAGCGGGGGAGTCGTGTGCTAGCTTTTTAGCCTGTCATGCGATGCCCATCATGACTCGTGCGCTTGTGGACGTCGCCCATCAAGTTTTTGGCGCCGTTGCCGGGGACCCACGAGAAATACTCTATAAACGTAGGCCGTGTTCATTTGACCATTGTTTTGTTTCTTGTTTACTATTCTTGTATATATATCTCATTATTTCTTCATTTGCATTTTATTTTCTTGCTTCTCTTCAATTTCTAATTCTTGCTCCAATTTTGCGAAGTACCCATCTTATGACAAGAGCAAGTCAAGCAAATTTGGTTGAACCCGATGACGAAATCGAAAGAACGTTGCATCAGAAGTTGAGGGAAGTGGCTGAGAGTTCGAGGCAACAAGAGATTAGAGTGAAATCTAGCGAACCTTTGGTCATGGCCGAGCCTAGGAAGACTTTGTCAGATTATGAGAGACCACAGTTCATTGGGTAAGAATTCAGTGTGCAAGTGACTACGGTACCAGCTAATATTTTGAGATCAAGGCGAGCGCAATAGGAATGATACAAAATTCAGTCAAGTTTAATGGGTTAGCTGATAAAGTCCCATATACACACTTGTCTTGCTTCCTCCATATCTGTTACATCTTCAAAATTAATTCAGTGTTAGATGATGCTATAAGATTGAGGTTGTTTCCATTTAGTTTGAGGGGAGCAGCATACAGATGGCTCACTTCCTTAGCTCCCGGATCCATCACCACATGGAAGGATATGGTGGAGAAATTCCTCGCCAGGTATTTTCCACTAAGTAAGGCTGCAAGGTTGAGATAGGAGATATCATCCTTCACGCAGGGTGATTCAGAGACTCTTTTTGAGGCACATAAGCAGTTCAAGGATTTGTTGCGTAGGTGTCCTCACCACGGATTCACTTCCTAGATGACACGACCCTTTGCGTGTGTACCGCAAGTGCACGGGCTTGTCGAAGTAATAAAATACCCTAGTGAGTGGGTAGTCGTATCCACAGAGAATAGTGTTCAGAAACAAGCGTTATCACTATTTTAGCTATAAATGGAATCGATGATAAGAGAATTCAATATGTAGATATATATATATATATATATATATATATATATATATATATATATATATATATATATATATAAGAAAGTGAAAGAGTGCAAAAAGGGCAATAAAGGTAGGAGAGGTAATCGATATAAAGATGGGGTACTCGGACCCCTGGGACTAATGTTTCTAGTGCAAGACTTGTATTATACCCTCTAACTGATGCTAATTGAGTCGAGGATATCCTTAAACTCACGGTCCCAAACCTAAGTTCAACCGTGACTAACCTCAACACTATGTCCCGGCATTAGGATTCAAGTCAACCCTTCACTCTGTCGCTCACGCAACTAAGCCCCAGGGGAGTATATCTACCTAAGCCTAACACTACGTGGGATTGCTTTAAGCTCTAGGGATTCCTAGTGATAAAACATGTTCCTATGTATAGTTCTAACCCTTTGGTCCAGGTGGAAGAACCCTAGTCTAGATTAAGCCCCAAACTACGACACCTCATCTCGACCGCTAATAAATCAAGGAAAACAGAGGTAGGGAGAAATCACACCGGAGGGTAAAGGGGATGCTTCGTTACCTCACAACTCACCCTCTCAACCCTCTTCAATCTTAAGTAGTCTAACCCTATATGAGTTGTCACACCTCCAAAGGGTAACCTAAATTGCTCTCAACCCTAGTGTCACATCTAAGGGAAAATCAATACAAGAATAAATCAAGATTGAAACTCAATCAAATTCATCAATAAAAAAAGCATAATAAAATTCATAGAAACAATATCATCCTAGGGTTTACAAGTCCGAATACCCACTAGGGTTTAGCTCTCCATGGAGCAGTACAAAATCAATAAAAAGATTAAGAACATACGCATAAAAACTATAAACAGGATTTTGCTACAGTACACGGCCGTGTGAAATTTCCACACTCCCGTGTGAACTCTCTGAAATCTTGATTTTCGGCAGAAAATGAACAGTAGATTGCTACAGTAGTTTCGCTGCCGTAACAAAGGTACACTGCTGCTACAGTACTCGCCAAGTATTGGACACACAATCAACGGTAGATCATGTTGATTACTTCATTTCTTGGTACGCGTTTGAATCGCTCACCCGCAAGTGCACGGGGTCGCCAAGTAATACCCCTCGCGCGAACACGAGGTGGTCGTATTCCCAAGGGCCCGAGAATCTATTCTTACTTCCTTATCACAATATTGTTTGACCTAATCAATCACTTGGAAGAAGAACTAAAAATAGCCTACTAAAGCAAAGAACATGCAAATGACAAGTATTAATATAGAGGAAAGTATCAAGGTGAGAAAGTGGATGATAAGTGCTTATGTTATAGTAATACGAAGTATTATTACTTTACATTGAGCATTACTTTTCTCAGATTTAATCACTAATTAGTGTGTATTTGTGTTCTTTTATGCATTGAAGGGTTGTGGAGAAGATTTAGAGAAAAAGAAGCAAGAATAGGTTATGTTCGCCATTGTTGAGGAGTTCTCGGACAAAGCAAGGAACAAGGCACGAGTCTAGACTTGTGGGTGTGTGCCAACCTCCATTGGAGGGGCACAAGGGCAGTCACACTCACAAAAGTCTATAACTCGTGTGGCATTGGAGAACTTCGCCAATGAAGAGAAATGAAGTAATCGACATAATCTACCATTGATTGTGTGCCTAATTCAATGGCCTCGATGAAGAACGATGAATTTGGGAGCATTTCGATGAAGTACTGTAGCAGCACTGTAGTAGAATAATGTAGCAGGAACACTGTAGCAAGCTACTGTTTACTTTTGCCGAAAATCAGGATTTCAGAAAGTTCACACGGGCGTGTGGAAATTCCACACGGCCGTGACTGTAGTAAAACACTATTCATAGTTCGCCGAAAATCAACAAAACCGAATTTCCACACGGCCGTGTGGAATTCCTGGTTTTACACAGGGCCGTGTGGAATTAACATAGGGGCGTGTGGAACTCCGATTTCAGCCTATAAATAGCCCGTTTTCAGATCTATTTGGGGACCCTCCCCTCCTATCACTTGGATATCTTTTGGGGGGCTTTCGGCTAGGGTTTGGAGAGGTTGTTGGAGGTCTTTGGAGGCGATTAAACGGCATCGACATCGACATCCTTTGGAAGAAAGCTATTGAGGAAGCTCTCATCGGCATTGATTTGTCGAGGTGTGCCTTAGGCTTGACAAGGGATTCGTTGGAGAAGACACGCGACTACACAAGACCATCGATACGATCTACAAGGGGGTTTTCTTTATGGTTTTCATGCATATGTTCTTAAACTATTTATTGATTTTGTATTGCTCCATGGAGAGCTAAACACTAGTGGGTATTCGGACTTGTAAACCCTAGGATGATATTGTTTCTATGACTTTTATTATGCTTTCTTAATTTAATGTTCTATTATTGAGTTCCAATCTTGCATGCCGATTATATGAGATTTTCACTTAGCAGTGACACTAGGGTTGAGAATCTATTAGGTTATCCTTTGAGGGTGTGACAACCTCTATAGGATTAGACTACACAAGGTTTGAGAGGGTTGAGAGGGAAAGTTGTGAGGTAGCGATGTACCCCTTTCCCCTCCGGTGTGGTTTCTCCCTACCTCCGTTTCCTTGATTCATTAGCGGTCGAGATAGAGTGAAGTGCTAGGTAGATAAACTCTCCTGGGGCTTAGTTACGCGAGTAACAGAGTGAAGGGTTGAAGTGAATCCTACGCACTGGGGCTTAATCTAGACTAGGGTTCTTCCACCTTGACCAAAGGGTTAGAACTACACATAGGAACAGGTTTTACCACTAGGAGTCCCTAGAACTTAATGCAATCCTACGTAGTGTGAGGCTTAGGTAGATATACTCCTCTAGGGCTTAGTTGACAGGTCAATGAGAGTCAAGAGTCGTAGTGAATCCTAATGCCGGGGCATAGTGTTGGGGTTAGTCACGGTTGACCTTAGGTTTGGGACCGTGTATTTAAGGATATCCTCGACTCAATTAGACATCAATTAGAAGGTATAATACTAGTCTTGCACTAGAAGCATTAGTCTTAGGGGGAGCTTTGTCCGGGTACCCCATCTTTATATCGATTACCTCTCCTACCCTCATTATTCTTCTTGCACTCTTTTATTTTCTTTTTACATCTACACATATATACTTTTCTCATCATCGATTCCCATCATAGCTAAATAGCGATAACACTTGTTTCTGAACACTATTCCCTGTGGATATGACTACCCACTCACTAGGGTATTTTATTACTTCGACAACCCGTGCACTTACGGGGTACACACGCAAGGGGCGTGTCAGTGGACACGGATGAGGATTCCCTCAGGGGTTACTAAAGTGTCAAGGATGCCCTAACTAGCATGCACATGAGTGGTTTGGACCGGGAAACCCTAAAATAGACCAACCCGATGGTCACGGTATTGATCCCTAATCCGGTGCAAGTATTGAATACGGAATTGCTTCCACCCAAATCCTTGTACGATTGCAATGGGTTTAGTGGATTTCCCTAAGCTAGGGTTGAAGCACAATCAAGGACAACCCTAACAATTGGAGGGGTACAAATACCCGATGGTCACGGCGTACTCGTACATGTATTCCCTTCCAAGCTTGGTGAGCCTAATACTAGGGCAATGGTCATGCAACCTAGCAATGTCTAGAAATTGATACATAGAGTTCTCATACATATCAAGGCAATCAAGAACCACCAAACAAGGATCACAAACCAAGCCAAATGCAATAAACTAGAAAAGCATCCAAAATACACAAGTTCACCCCCAAGGTTTACCTACATCCGGTGACCCTGGGGTTTAATTACTCATGGTCACAAAACAAGTATGAAAATACATGAAAATAACCAAAAGCATAACAAGAACACTCCCTCAAAGGATCAAGGCCGAATGACGCTTCCAAGGACGCCACCCAAGGAGTGGCTTCCTTTGTCAATCTTCCTCTCAAATGTGAATCGAAGGTGTGGACTCATCATGTCATGCTCTCCCCGTCGTCCTCTCCTCAAGAATCGCCTCCAAAACTTGGCCTCAAGCTCCCAAAGAAGGTGGCGAAGTGAAACTCTCCTCAAGACCTAGATCTCCTTCCAAATGCTCTCCAAAAACCCTTAAAAACGAATTCCAGCGAGTTATGCGGCCTCCCATGCGGCCCCGCATGCGGGGAGAGAAAGTCTCCGAGAAATCCCGAAAGTCGCGTAAATACTACAGTGAAACTGCTACAGTAAACTACACAGTAAACTGCTACAGTACGTATGCGGCCTCAGCAGCACCCGCATGGTAACCCGCACGAATCTCCTAACAAAATTCTTCGAACTTTCGTGCTACAGCGATTGCTACAGTGACTGCTACAATACCCCCACTCAGCAACAGTGTTTTCGATGCCGATTTCTTCTAAAATTCTGTCAACGAGCTCAAAGGGGTCTCATTGGTACCTGTAACACGAAAGAAACCAATTCAGACCAAAAACGGGCGTCAACTCATAGAAAAATACGCAATACATACGCCCGAATACATAGAAAATACGTATGTTTAGGCATTTATCATTTCTCTTCATTAGTGAAGCTCTCCAATGCTACACGAGTTATAGACTTTTGTGAATGTGACTGCCCTTGTGCCCCTCCAATGGAGGTTGGCACACACCCACAAGTCTAGACTCGTGCCTTGTTCCTTGCTTGGTCCAAGAACTCCTCAACAATGGTGAACATAACCTATTCTTGCTTCTTTCTTCTCCGAATTAACTCCACAACCCTACAATGCACAAAAACACACAAATGCACACAAATTAATGATAAAATCTTATAAAAGTAATGCTCAAAGTAAGATAATAATACTTCATATCACTATAACACGAGCACTTATCACTGGATAAGAGTACAGATGTTATGTAACGTGCTGAACTATGCAACGAGGCAACTGATTAATGCTACAATAGGTGGATCCTTGAGTAATAACCTGCCTGAGAAAGCTGAAGCTCTAATTGAAAGTATTGCAAGCAATGAGTGCCACTGGAGTACTTGACAGAAAGTACCAAAGGCTGCAAGTCTCTATGAAGTGAATGATAATACAACATTGACTGCTAAGGTTGAGGCTCTAACAAACAATCTCTCAGACAACAACGTCTTAGTAAGTTCATTAGCACAGAAAGTTGAACAGTTGATGCTTGTGTCTAGCTCCACACCTAACGTAGTGATGTCGTGCGACACTTGTGGTGCGGGGCATGCAACTTCACAATGCCCTATATTGATTGCCCCATTGGCACCTGTAGAAAATGTGGACTATGTCGGGGGAGGACCTAGAGGACCGGGGAACTAATATGGCAACACCTATAACTCGGGTTGGATGGACCACCCAAATATGTCCTTGAGCCAGGGCCAAGCATAGCAGACACCCCCGCCACCTCAAGGAAGCCAGTACCAAGCACCTCCACAGCAAGAAAGGAAGTATACCACTGAAGACCTATTGGCCAAATTCATGATCAATATAGAAGGAGGATTTCAGAACGTAGACAAGAGGTTTGATGAGTTTGGAACCATACTAAGAAATGTACAAGTCTCCATTCAGTCACTTGAGAACCAGGTTAGACAGCTTGCCAGGGCCCAATCTGATTGACCTTCTGGTAGTTTGCCAAGTAATACTGAGAGCAACCCAAGAGAGCATTTAAAAGTTGTTACATTAAGAAGAGGGAATCAGTTGGTGGCAAGGGGTGAGGGGAGCCCAACTACCTCCAATGATAGGGTGGCCGTTCAGGAAGACACTGGGTTGAGCAATAATGCTAGTGGAACGACTGAGAATAAGAAAATGTAAGATATCCCGAAATCCCCAACTGAAAAGGAAACTGAATACAAACCTGTGGTGCCATACCTATCAAGATTGAAACGAGATAAGGAGGATGCCAATTTAAAAAGTTTTTGAACATATTTAAGCAACTCCACATTAACATTCCAATGGTTGAGGCCCTATCACAAATACCCAAGTATGCTAAGTTCATGAAGGACCTCATCATAAACAAGAGAAAATTGGAAGAATTGGATTCTGTGACATTATCAGGGAATTGTTCTGCCTTACACCAAAAGAAATTACTGAAGAAACTTACTGATCCCAGCAGCTTCATTATTCCTTGTGTGCTTGGTGAAGGAATGCAAGAGAATGCTTTAGTCGACTTGGGGGTAAGCATTAATGTGATGCCGTATAACTTGTTTATGAATTTGGGGTTGGAAGATTTGAGACCCACACGTATGACCCTGCAGCTCGCTGACCGTTCAGTGTGAAGACCGCGAGGTGTAGTCGAAGATGTTCTTGTAAGGGTTGATAAACTCGTCGTTCTAGTGGATTTTGTTATATTTGATGTGGATGATGATGTGGAGGTTACACTAATTCTTGGACACTCTTTTCACACCTCCAGAGCGCTAATCGATGTTAAGGGTGTAAAAATGACTTTAAGAGTAGGGGATGAGCAAGTGCTCATCGCTCTCCCTGAAGCAATGAGGTACATACTTGATCATGATGATAGCTTGTATTTCATAGATAAAACTAATGTAATTATTTTTTATTGTGTGCAGGAAGTTCTAGCTCTAAACCCACTAGTTGAAATCTTGGGAGAGTTAGGCGATGAAAAAATTGAAGAAAAAGAAACCCCTCCTACACCAATGCAATAAGTAGCACAAGTGATGGTTGGACCTCTACCACATGACAAAGAGAAGAAAACCATGAAGAAGATGTGGAGAAAAATGAAGGAAAAGCTAAGGAAAGAAGTCAAGGTTGCAATAATGACAACCGAGGAAATGGATAGCTTATTCTTTGAGAATTGGGGAAAATTCGAGATCTTTTCATGCCTCTCAATGAATTTTTTTGGTAACAACTCTTCTTCAAAGAACAGAGGTGACTTTCCTCCTATTGTCCCACCATGAACTTTGAGGTAAAACACGTCAAGCTAAAGACGTTAAACAAGCGCTTCTTAGGAGGCAACCCAAGCTTTTAAATTCAGTGCATTTTCATTTTCTTGTTCTTTTAGTGCTTGGTGTGTTTATTTTTCGTTCTTAGAGTGTTTGGTCTTCTAGTCTTTGAGTTCATGTTCATGTGTTAATCATTTTCATTGTCAATTTTGTGTAATCATTCATTCATGCTTGTGTGTTGTTTGATGTTTAGATATAAAGAGATTCATGTTTTGAGTGTTTCCATGCTTTATTCGGCTTTATTTCGAGTGTTTTTAAGGCTTAGAGGAGGATGTTTCAATGCTAAAACAAGTCTAGGGCCATTTAATGCCCTTCAACCAGCCTTTATGCCATTCAGAGAGCCCTCACGGGCAAGCTCATGGCCATGAGCTTGCCCACGAGCTATCCCGAGGCTTCTCACGGGCAAGCTCATGGCCGTGAGCTTTCCCGCGAGCTATCCCGAGGCCTCTCACCGCCTAGCTCATGGCCGTGAGCTAGGACGAGAGCTCTCACAGGTAGGCTCATGCTCGTGAGCCTACCTGTGAGCAGTTGCGAGTCTAGGGCTTTACGAGCTCATTTTTTGCTCTTCTTGCTATTCATCTTCTTCTCACTTCATCCACTCATTTCTCCCTCCATTCTACTCCAAATTTCTTCATTCTTTTTGCTCTAGAATCCTCTCCCCCTCCTCTAAAAACATTTTGTGCCAAATTCTCAAAGTTTAATCACTCATTTGGCCAAATTCAACTTAAGTTTTACTCAATAAACCCTAGGTTTAAGGTGAGCTTCTCTTCTTGTGAACTTGGTGTTTCCATGGCTTTTGGAGTAATTTTTGCATGGATTCTCTTCTCCTTGGATTCTATAATCTTGTGATGATGTCTTGCCAGGTTTGTATTTTTTTATCATCATGTTTTCAAGCAAGACTCCTGAATTTTTTTTAGGGAGTTACTGTTGCATTGCAAGATTTTCATCAATCTTTCATTTTTTCAAGTTTGTTTTGCTTGTAACTTGTTTAATTGTGGTTCTCTTGACCTTGTAGAATGAGAGTGAAGAAATTTGCCTACAAGAGAGCCCAGAGTGAGCCTCCTCCTCACCCCAGAAGAACCTAAACTCAAAAAGGAGGATGACAATAACCAATTCGAGCTCCTCTTGCGCAAGAGTTTCGACACAATTAAAAGAATTGATTGGGATGTATTGTAGATTCTGGGTTTGGATAAAGCCATATTGGAACTCATATCGTACGGCGTGTGGGACAAGTTCTTTCTATTGAAGAACCCACATACAAGGAACTCACCCTTGAAGTGTTAAGCATGGTCGAGGTCACTAATTATTGTCCTTTCACCCGTCAACCCACCCATATCTCATTCTGTGCTTTCGGGAAAAGTCATTGGTTTACTAAAGATTAATTAGGAGTGCATATGGGATTCTACACTGAAGCCTACACATAAAAGCCGGAATTCAAGAATTTAGGCAATGATTTCCCGTATCCAGTGACTGGCGCCGCTTACTGGAACACCATCGTCACCAGATAACGAACTAAGAAGGCCTCCCAGCTAAAGGTGGCTACCCACAGATATATCCATGCCATACTGACACGTGGCATAGGGGGTCGACTGGATTCCATGAGGGCGGTATCACGCACGGACATGCTGATGTTATACAGTATTATACAGTGGTACTCCCTCCACATGGGCCACTTAGTTGCCGAAGTTTATTCTCATAAGGGAAAATTTGTTCACCTTAGGGTTGTCTACGTCAGACCTTACATTACTCTCATGATCAGAGGCATGTGGCTCATTGATAGAACCCAAGGCATGTCTGTTGTAGGCACAGTTGCTCCACTCGGAATGGAGACCTTGGTTTGTATTGGCATAGTTGAGAGGCGGGGTACCACCTACAGACTTGCGCGACGCCAGAGTGACCCTGGCCCATCTTATGACATAGAGGACATGGATTCTAATTCTCAGTTCGAGCCGGAGCCAGACCATGAACCTGAGTCTAGGGAGCGTAGACCTCTACTTGAGGAGAAATTTGAGGTATTCCGTTCTAAGGTCCACGAGTAGTTGCAGATACTAGAGAGGGGACACACAGAACTGGCTGCATTGTTGAGCCGTATTGAGACTAGCACCGCTGATATTTTAGCATTCGTGCGCAGTTCTTCATCATCTGTTAGCACCACCTCTGTGGCCACCACTTGTACAGCACCATCATTTCCCTCTGTCCTCTAGACTCACACAGCATGCTTGCTATCATATTCTTGTTTTGTTATTTGTATTTTGTTTGCAATTTCTATTTTGTGTTGTAGTTTGTACTTTTCAGTTAGTCAGGGCTCCGTCCTTCTAAACTCGTTATGTTTATTTTGTACTTTTGTCTGCATGCTCTCTTCTATTATTTTGACTTCTGGAGTTGTGATCTGCGCTTCTTGTACTTTCAGGGTAATTATTAACAGGATTTCATACTCCTGGCCCTCATTGCACTATTTTCCCCCACATTTAGAGGGTACGCTGCTGTACACTTCATCATCAAACTGGGGAAGTTTCTTTACTCCGTTTTATGGTACTTAGCATGTATTTCCCACCCTGTTCTGCTGACTTATAAACATTGGGGACAATGTACAACTTTAGGTGCGGGGATGTATTTTTTGAGTACTTTATATCATTGCATGCTTTGATTACCTATGATAGCTATGATTTACTTGTTTAGGACTTCCTGGCCTGATAGAATGATAGTTGTGAGCTGTATTTCACTTGTGCTTGAATGTAGTTTTGTTGCACCTCTAGTTTACCCTTATACCTGTTCATAAGCACTTTCACCTTGTATACTAATACCAACCTATCATTGTGATTTTGGTATTAAATTGTTAAATTCATTCGTCAATACCCTTTTAAGAGCTTTTGAGTTCCTATATTGTTCTCTGTATGTTAAAGTGCACTATAGTAGTGAATTGTATATTAGGGGGCTTAAGATACGGTGTACAGTCTTTAAAAAATAAGTCTAGGACAAGATTCCTCTGCTAATATAGCACTAATGTGTCTATGTGAACTGTAATCAAGTAAGATGGCTGGCTTAAGATTTTTGTGCAGTTTACGTTAGTTGGGGACTTAGAGAAAAAAAAAAGTGTGTATATATGTACATATGTAAGAGTCCTACAGTATCTTAATCCCCTGGAACTTACTGCATGGTCACTTAGAAAGCTGGAGTTTATCTAGGGACCATACGACTTTTAACTGAATATTGAGGGTGTCTTTAACACTCTAATGCCACTTTCATTGTGTGTGGGGTAATTGGACATCCTAGGGTAATCACAGGTGTGGAGGTCAAGGTGGAAGCCAACACACACTCACAGGGGCACTCTAGATGAAACAGTGCTAATATTACTTGTCTATTCATTGAGCAGCTCACTTCTTGATCTCTGTCCAATTGTGCCTATGGAGTCCTTTGCTATTGAGCTTAAGGTCATACATTTAGTCGTTTATCTTCTTGCCCCTGATTGTCATGCTTGTTTGCTTGGGGACAAGCAAACACTTAGGTGTGGGGATGTTTGATAAACGTCTAAATGTGCATATTTTATACATATGTGTGCGTATAGTTTTTGTATTTTGTTAATGAATTGATGACCTTTTCGGTCTAGATTGGTTTATTTTGTGTTTGAGGTTCAAAAGAAGCCTAGGTGAGCTTAGCAACGCGTTTCAAGATGAAATTGGCACCGTAATGAGCTCGGCACTGTAATGTTACTCTAGCAGCCCGGAACATGAACATCTGAAGAAAATTTCAAGTCTGGAAACTCTCATGGGCAACCTCACGGCCGTGAGCCTATCCGCAAGCAATCCAGTGAATAGCAGTATTGTTCTACTGTAGCAGTAATGTAGCAATTTTACAACTTTGCGGATCCTTTCGACCCATTTTACAGGAAACCTGACGGGCCATATATGGACCGTGAGCAGCCCCGAAACTTAGTTTTAAAAGGGTTTCTTAGGGTTACCTTGGGGCATCTATCATGCCTCTCTTGGAGTTCACCACCACCATCATCCAATAGAGCATGGAGAAGGGTTTTGAGGGTATTTCCACGGAAGATTGATCAAGGAGAGTGTGGTTTTGGGCAAGTACCATCCCTAGGCATTGTTGTGAAGAGGAAGAAGACAAGGGAAGCCACCCCTTGGAGTGGCATCTTTGGGAGCTCGTCTTCGGCAGATCCAAGCGTTATTTGGCCTCTAGCTTTTGAAGGGAGCTCTCTTATGATTTATTTTGTTGTCTCTATACTTTTAATTGTTTATTTTATGACCATGAGCAACTTATCCCCACGGTCACCGGATGTAGGTGAACCTTGGGGGTGAACTTGTGATGTGTGGATGATTTTGTTCTAATTAATGCATGTTTTTACATGCTTGATATGTATGAGAACTCTATGTATCAATGACTTAGGAAATGCTAGGTTGCATGATCATTGCCCTAGTGATGATGTGACCGCAAGCACACGGGTCCCCAAGTAATACCCCTCACGCAAGCACGAGGAGATCGTATTCCCTGGGGTCCCAAGAGCTGCTATTACACCCCTCTAGATGACACTGTCTAATCTAACAAGTATAGATTTAAAACAAGATAAGAAAACAAAAAAAATAGAAAGCTATAAACAAGTGGACTAAGGCACACCATGTGAAGAGAATAAAGAAGCAAATGACAATAATAGCGCGAGGTCCGGCAAGGATCCCCTCGGGATTACCTAAAGCTAGAAAGATGCTAGAATGACACAGGCAATGGTGGTTTTGGGCAAAGAGATATCCTAAGATAGATCAACCCGATGATTACGGTAATAACCCCTAATCCATTACAAGTATTGAATACGGAATTGCTTCCGCTCAAATCCTCGCACGATTGCATTACAAATAGGGAAATCTCAAATTAGGGCCGAACTGAACCTAGGTCAAGCCCTAATGTTTGGAGGGGTATGAAATACCGGATGGTCAAGGCATATTCATACATGTATCCATTCTAAGTCTAGTGTGTCTAGTACAAGGGTGATGGTCACGGTACCAAGTACAACCTAGAAGTTAAAATACAGAGTTCTCATGTAAATCAGCATATCAAAGATCACAAGGCTTAGACGCAAACCACACAAATGCCATAAATGTACTCAAAACATCCATACAAGCAAGTTCATCCCAAGGTTCACCGGATGCCCGGCAACCTTGGGAGTCTAGTTCATCATCAACAAGGGACAAAGTATGTGAAACAATAAATACAAGAAAAAGCTAATGAAACTTCTTCTAAGATGAAGACTAGGAGGTGGTGATGAGAACTTGATGGATCCACGTCGGCAAGCTCCTAGATGTGCTGCTTTGAGTATAACCTTCTTCTCCCTTCTATTTACCCTTCAGATCGGCCTTCTCCCGCAACCTTGAAGCCCTAGAAAAGTATGGAGGAGAAGGGGTGCCTAAAGACCCAAAGAAAAGTGCCCTAATGCCCTTTAAAAGCTATTCTCGGGATGCCATGCGGCCTGGCATGCGGTCAGTATACAAGAACTGTAGCTCCCCGAATTTCGTGTAAGTTGCTGCAGTGGAGTGCTATAGTAAGTTGTTACACTGTAGCTCCCCGAATTTCGTGTACAACTACTACAGGATTATATGTACCTGCTACAGTAACCCCTGCTACAGTCCCCCCCGTGCTCAAAAATGGTCTTTTTCCTGCCAATTTCTTCTAAATTCTCGTTGTCGAGCTCACCAATTCATCTTTTGTACCTGTAACATGAAATAAACCAATTTAGACCGAAAACGGGCATCCACACATATAAAAATACTCTATTTATATGCAAACATATAGGAATAATACATACATTTAGGCATTTATCACTTAGTCTTAGACTCACCAAACTTGGAAGGGAAATACATATAAATACGCCGTGTCCAACGGGTATTTGTACCGTTCCAATTCTAGGGTTAAGTACTCACTTGTATTTTAACCCTAGATTGAGAAAATCACTTCACCCATAGCAATCGTATGAGTATTTTGGGCGGTAGAAATACCGTATCCAACACTCAAACCGGATTAGGGGTCAATTACTGTGACCATCAGGTTGACCTAATCTAGGGTTTTCTCAGTCCAACTAGCCACTTGCATGTTAGTTCAATTTTCATGCTCACTTTAGTAGCCCCTGAGGGGATCCTCATCCGTGACTCATCTTTTCTTGATCTTTTCCCGTATTTTTCCTTCATTGAGTTTACATTCATTTAGCATTTGTTTAATTTCTTGGCATCTCATCTTATAAACTAAAACTTGTCGGTTAAACAACATTGCAAAAAGGAAGTATGTCACGCCCGACCCGGGGGTCCCGCACATGACATACCGCTACGACAACCCAGGCGAGGTCTAACACTGCCTCAACCCTAGGTAGCCGTAAGGCCAACCTGTTCCCTATACATTATATCTATAACCACAATGCGTAGCTTAACAATAAATACCTATGTTACTCATCTTACCCAAGAACTTCAATTTAACACAAAGGTTAGAAGTATAAGTAACAACATCCACTACAACAATAACAACCATAATAAGTCCTAACTCAAAATACACCATCTCCTACATAATGTAGCTATGACTGACATACAAAGGTGCTATAAGTATGGAAAGACATGTTAGGGTTCAACAATACATAGTGGATCCCTGAAAATACATGCCAAGAGATAAATAACATACACAACTCAAAATGAGAAGACAGTCACGACTCTAGCCAAGCACTTCACGCTTTCACCCTTGACACACCCCTCGCGTGTGTATCCCGCAAGTGCACGGGCTTGTCGAAGTAATAAATTTTTACCTTGGTGAGTGGGTAGTCGTATCCACAGGGAATAGCGATTTAAGACACAAGAACTCACTTTTTAGCTGTGAGGTGTACGAAAAGTGAGAGTGGAATTGACGAGTGAGTGTCAAACCAATCAAAAATAGAAAGACGGAAGGTAAGAGAGTGCAAGACCGAGTAAATAGAGAAGGATTAACAATGGATGAAATAGGGTACCCGGACAAGCTATCCCTAGGACTTATGCTTCTAGTGCAAGACTATGCTGTTATACTTTCCTATTGATGTTAATTGAGTCGAGGATATCCTTAAACACACGGTCCCAAACCTAAGGTCAACCTTGACTAACGACAACATTATGCCCCTGCATTAGGTTTTCACTACGACTCTTGACTCTCGTTGACTTGTCAACTAAACCCTAGAGGAGTACGTCTTCCTAAGCTTCACACTACGTGGGATTGCTTTAAGTTTTAGGGATTTCTAGTGATAAAACCAATTCCTATATATAGTTATAACCCTTTAGTCAAGGTGGAAGAACCATAGTCTAAATTAAGCCCCAGCACTGGGATTCACTTTAACTCTTCACTCTGTTGCTCGCGCAACTAAGCCCCACGGGAGTTCCTTTCCTATCACTTCACTCTATTTCGACCACTAAGAAATCATGGAACACGAAGGTAGGAAGAATCATGCCGGAGGGGAAAGGGGACATTCCGCTATCTCACGACTCACCCTCTCAACTCTCTTCAACCTTAAGTAGTCTAACCCTATAGGAGTTGTCACACCTCCAAAGGATAACCTAGATTGTTCTCAACCCTACTGTCACGGCTAAGGGAAAACAATTACAAGTGATAATTAAGATTGAAATTCGAATTTATTCATTAGTAATGGAAAAGCATAATAACAATGTCATAAAAACATAATGATCCTAGGGTTTACAAGTCCGAATACCCATGAGGGGTTTAGCTCCTCATGGAGCTATACAAATTTATCAAAATATAAAAGAAAGCACAAATTGAAAGCATCGATGAAAACCCCCTTGCGTATGATGTGGTCGTGGTCTTTTCTGGCCGCCGGACGTTGGTGACGATGCCGATGACGCCCTCTGAACCTCCACGAAGTCCTCTCCAAAACCCTAGTCGCGCTCTCCAGAAGAAGTTCGGGAGAAAGATAGGTCAAAAGATGTGTAAAAAGTCTCCAAAACGGGCTTTTATAATGTTGAGTCACGGCTTTAAAATCGGACTTATCAGGATTTCACACGGCTGTGTTGAATTTCCACATACCTGTGTGAACTTTCTGGATTTCTGAATTTCGGCTGAAAGTGACCAATATCCTACTACAGTGTTTTTGCTACACTAATCGAAACCGCTCCCGAATTCGTTGTTTCTTCATTGAGGTCATTGAATTGGGCAAACAATCAATGGTAGATTGTGCCGATTGATTCAAATCTCCTTCTTTGGTAAAGTTCTCCTAAGCTACACGAGTTAGACTTACTGTGAATGTGACTGCCTTTGTGCCCCTCCATAGGAGGTTGGCACACAGTCACAAGTCTAGGCTCGTGCCTTGTTCTTTGCTTGGTCTGAAAAACTCCCAACAATGGCAAACACAATCTAACTTCGTTCTTCTTCTTTAAAATAGCTCCACACACCTACAATGCACAAAAGCACACAAATGCACATAATTTAGTGATAAAATATGATAAAAGATATACTCATTGTAAGATAATAACGCTTCGTGGTATTATAACACAAGCACTTATCAAACTCCCCCATACTTAGGCTTTTGCTTGTCCTTGATAACTGCTCGTGATATAGTAATGCGAAGCATTATTATCTTGCAGTGAGCATTAATATAATCAGATTTTATCACTAAAAAGTGTGCATTTGTTTACTTTTGTGCATTGTAGGGTTGTGAAGATAAATTGGAGAAAAAGAACGAAGTTAGATCATGTTTGCCATTGTTGGGGAGATTCTCACACTAAGCAAGGAGCAAGGCATGGGCAGAGACTTATGAGTGTGTGCCAACCTCCTTTGGAGGGGCACAAAGGCAGTCACATTCACAATAAGTCTAGCTCGTGCTAACAAGAAGAACTTCATCAATTAGGAGATCTGAAGCAATCGACACGGTGTACCATTGATTGTGTGCCAATTCAACGGCCTTGATGAAGAACGGTGAATCCGGGAGCATTTTGGGGGAGTACTATAGCATCACTACAGCAAGCACTGTAGAAAACAATGTAGCAAGCTACTGTTCATTTTCGGTTGAAATTCAGAAAACCAGAGAGTTCACACGGGCGTGTGGAAATTCCACACAGCCGTGTGAAATCCCGATAAGTTCAATTTTAATGCCGCGACTCAACTTTATAAAATCCCGTTTTGTAGACTGTTTTGGGGATCTTTTTGGATCTTTTTGGCTCTTCTTTGCCCTAACTTCTGAAGAGGCACGGCTAGGGTTTGGAGAGGACTTCATGAAGGTTTGAAGCGCGTCATCGGCGTCGACATCAACGTCTGACGGTGGCACCAGACCACGGCCATATCTCACACAAGGGGCTTTTCATCTATGCATTCAAATTGTGTTCTTATTATTATTTTTATGGATTCGTATAGCTCCATGAGAAGCTAAACCCCTTGTGGGTATTCGGACTTGTAAACCATAGGATTATTATGTTTCTTTGACATTGCTGTTATGTTTTTCCATAATTGATGAATAAAGTTGAGTTTCAATCTTAAATTCTTTTCTTCTATTATTGTTTTCCCTTAGCAGTGACACTAGGGTTGAGAACAATCTAGGTTATCCTTTGGAGGTGTGACAACTCCTATAGGATTAGACAACTTAGGGTTGAAGAGGGTTGAGAGGGTGAGTCGTGAGTTAGCGGAATGTCCCCTTTCCCCTCCGATGTGATTCTTCCTACCTCCATGTTCCATGATTTATTCGCGGTCAAGATAGAGTTAGGTGCTAGGCGATAAACTACCCTAGGGCTTTATTGTGCAAATACCAAAGTATAGGGTTGAAGTGAATCTTAGCACCGGAACTTAATTTATACTAGGGTTTTCTCACCTGGACCAAAGTGTTAGAACTATACATAGGAACAGGATTAATCACTAAGAGTCCCTATACCTTAAGGCAATTCCACATAGTGTGAGGCTTAGGTAGATAGACTTCCCTAGGGCTTAGTTGACAGGTCAACGAGAGTCAAGGGTCGTAGTGAAACCTAATGACCGGAACATAGTGTTGGGATTAGTCACGGTTGACCTTAGGTTTGGGACCATGAATTTAAGGATTTCCTCGACTCAATTAACATCAATAGGAAGGTATATGGATAGCTTGTCCGTATATCCATCTTTTCCCATTACTAGTCCTACTCTTTTACTCTTACTTGCACACTCTCGTCTTCCACACTTCTCTTTTAATTCTTGATTTTACCGATTATTTTCGCACTCACTCACCGATTTCTTTCCACACAATGCGATAGCTAAATAGTGAAATCTTGTATCTTAAGTACCTATTCCCTGTGGATTCAACTACCCACTCACCGGGGTTTTTTATTACTTCGACAACCCGTGCACTTTCGAGCCTCTGTCAGTCCTCAGGCAAAAATAACCCGTGAAAGTACTTAGTGATAAGTGCCTAAATACATCATGTTTTAGCTATGATGTTTATTTACTTTCATGCAATTTGTGTTAGTTTTCGGTGACATTTTGCGCATTTGATGTTTTATTTTTGTTTTAGGGTTTCGAGGACCAATTGCGCAAGGATGAACCATATTTGACAAGTTTCGGGCAAGACAGGAGAGGATTTTCAGGGCCGTCACTGTAGCACCGTTACTGTAGAAACTCGCTGTAGACATTTACCGTTACTGTAGAAACTCACTGTAGACATTGACCGGTACTGTTGCAGTGTGCGGGCACTGTGCGGCCCCCGCACACCACCCGCACAAGGGAGACAGAAGGGTGTGCGGGCTGTGTGCAGCCCGCACACAGCCCGCACACACACGGGCAGAACCGGGATTTTGAAGCTTTATAAGGGAAGCTAGGTCATTTGGAAGCTTTGTCTTTGGCCACCATCCTCTCCACTCTTCTCCACCATCATCTCCACCATCCTCCACCATCATCTCCATCATTCTCCATCATCACCACCGGATTGGAGAGGCAACTTGAAGAGCAAAACTCAAGGGGAGAAGAAGGAAGCATTCAAGGTTGTCATCACGGAGCTCGATCGGTGCGGATCCGGTGAGCTTTCATCACCACCGTCTAGCCTACATCTGAGGGAGTTTCTTATGAGCATTTTCATTGATTATCTTGTGTATTCTCTCTTTTGATATGGAAATAGGCTCCCAAGGCCACCGGGCTCCGGTGAACTTTGGGAGAGGAACTTGTATGGATGATGATACTTATTTATAGATGATTGTTGGCTTGTTTGTTTGATTTCAATCTATTGTTTTAATGTTCAATCTACAATGGATGGATTCCGTAGGTTTTGATTCATGAATTGTATGTGTATGGCGGGATGCTTGCATGTATTAGGTCGCACAATGATTGAAGGGGATTTAATGTGCCGGTACACCGGAGGTTCCGGGTGCCGGTAGCTCCCCGGGTGGTTAGGGTTGTTTTAGCCGAAAGCGCGCATTAGAATAACCCTAATCGAGACTCCCTGTTCCCAATGACATCGTAGGGGTATCTTCTAGATAGAGGAACCTATACTGGATTAGGGCTACACTACGGAGAACCAAATTGTTTGGGTCTCCAGAGAAAGAGCTTTGGTTGAGAACTATCTAAGTTTAGCGCGGGTGGGTCCTTGGGTGGCTTCAAACTCCTACCCACATATCCTTCCTCAACCATGGTGGAATAGTCAACCATTGCCCATAGAATTTGCTTGGGCCGCCACGGAAATATTTTTGGTTGGGAATTGTCCAGTCCAGGCATAGGTGGGTTCATTGATGGTTTCATTTTTCTACCCTCATCCTCGAAGACAATTCCCGAAATTTTCTTAGTGCACAAGACCAAAATGGGCAAATGAGTGGAATGATCGATGTTGAGGTAAGTAGCATCTGCAATTATGCTTGATGAACTTGTTTCTACTTCCTCACACTCTTTTCTGGCCAGGTTTTCTACAATCCCCCCAACTTCATCCATAGCATCTATGGGTGGAACTTCTACGGCTTGCTCATTATTCTTGTTTTCCTCATCCATTAATTTGAGAAGTTCTACCACTTGTTCCTCGATTCTAAGAATAGATGCTTGAATAATTGTCACGCTTGCTTCCAACGCATCCAAACGAGAGTCAGTGATTTGCATGAAGTTGGCTAAGATGTCTTCAGTGGTATACGTCCTCTTCGTTGGTGGTTGTGGGGGTTTTGGCAGCAGTCCAAGGTTAGAGGGCTTCCATTGTTGTCCATGGTGATGCGATGAATAATCTAGGTGCCCTCGCTGATATGGATTGTATACATGCTCGAACTGATTGGTACTGCATGCCCTCAAGGCCTCATACTCATTGATTTGCCATTTTTGAAGATGAAAATTTGCACCACCAGAGGCTTCTTGATAACCCATTGCCCTGTGCACAAAACAAAATAAAAAAAAATTAAGGTATAAAAGAAAACAAGAATATTTACAAAAGAAAAGATAAATGACTAGAGTAGCGAGCTAGAAGTTTTCCTAGCATTCTTGGATTCCCCGGCAACGGCGCCAAGAACTTGATGGTCGCCGCGCGACACGCTAAAGAAGCGAGCACGCGACTCCCCGGCCGCAAGTGCATGGGTCGTCAAGTAATAACCTCTCACGCGAGCGCGAGAGGGTCGTATTCCCAAGGGGCCCCAAGATCTGCTATTACTTCCTCCTAGGTATCACTATCTAGTCTACCAAATCAAGAGTTGTAATATGAAACACAAATACAAAAATAAATAAAAGAGAAACTATAAACAAAATGGACTAAGGCGCACCATACAAGCAATATAAAGAACAAGTAGCAATGAAAACTAGAGGCCTCGGGCGAGGATCCCCTCGGGAGAAGAACAAGTTAGGATGAATATAGGAAATTGAGTGCTAAGTTGGCTAGGTTTAATCCGCTAGACTCGGGAGTCAACTACCCCGGAACCTCCGTAGTGTAGCCCTAATCCAGTACAGGTTCCTCTATCTAGAAGATACCCCTACGATGTCATTGGGAACAGGGAGTCTCGATTAGGGTTATTCTAATGAGGTTCCGGGGTAGTCGACTCCCGAGTCTAGCGGATTAAACCTAGCCAACATAGCACTCAATTTCCTATATTCATCCTAACTTGTTCTTCTCCCGAGGGGATCCTCGCCCGAGGCCTCTAGTTTTCATTGCTACTTGTTCTTTATATTGCTTGTATGGTGCGCCTTAGTCCATTTTGTTTATAGTTTCTCTTTTATTTATTTTTGTATTTGTGTTTCATATTACAACTCTTGATTTGGTAGACTAGATAGTTATACCTAGGAGGAAGTAATAGCAGATCTTGGGGCCCCTTGGGAATACGACCCTCTCGCGCTCGCGTGAGAGGTTATTACTTGACGACCCGTGCACTTGCGGCCGGGGAGCCGCGTGCTCGCTTCTTTAGCGTGTCGCGCGGCGACCATCACTTAGGAAGAACAATTGAAAGTGCTTGGCCTTAGGTTCACCAAAAGTGTGCAAAAGAAGCATTCTACAAGTAAGAGGAACTCAAAACATTGCATAAAGATATCAATGCTCTATCTAAAAACTCGAATTAAAAAGAACAATCAACTCGAAAATGTGTAGTGTATGTGGACTCACTCAAGACAACCCAAAAAGTACTCCTCAAACTCTTGTTAACAAGGACTTATTTATATACAAGAAGAAAGGAAGTAGTAGCTTCACACAACCTCTAAGGCAGCCCTTTCCTAGGCGGCCGCCAAAGGTGGCTTTCACACTTTCGAGGAGTTAGCTCTTTCTACTGGGGTAGTAGCTTTCATGCATCCCATGAGATAGCTCTTTCTCTCATTAGGGCATAACTTGTATCCGACTTATGAGAGTAGCTACATACTTCATAAGTGGTAGCTCTTTCCACCCAAATGCATAAAACAAAGCAAATATTCACAACTCATTCATTTTGTTTCTCTTTTTAATATTTATTTATTTATTTTATTTTATATATATATATATGCATTTTCCAAAGTAAAACTAAAAGCTTACTAAGAACGGTGATAAACTTGTCTTTAAAAACTTCAAGCTTGAGTTTCCAAAAGATTCCAAGAGTGAGTTGTGCAATATAAGATAATCAAGAAGAAATTCCCTAAAATTCAAGTAAAAACTAAAGCATGATAAGATACAATGTTAAAAAATCTCCTAAACTTTAAGAATACTAACGTTGCAACTAAGGTGAACGGCCACGGGCTATATGAGCATAAGCAATTGTACACACAAGTAAATGTGTGTGCAAAGTGAACTCCCCCCACACTTAAGATGTACATTGTCCCCAATGTACGCATGCAAGCACAATGAAAAATAAAACAAGTCACACAATTTATGTAGGGGTAGGCAATTGAAACATTACTCCTCTGAACTCCAAGTGTTGCGTTTGATGGAGCTAGTTTCATTGAGAGTTAAGTCTCAATGGTTTGTGGAGCACACACGGTCCCATGACCGTGCCATGACTATTCCTCAAATTCCTTACATCCAAGACCATCTGCACACATATGCAAGGGTTCAGTATAGCTCAAGAAGAATCAAAATAAACTCGAGTATATAAAGATATAGAAATGAAATACAACTCGAGAAAAAAAAAAAAAAAAAGAAAAACTCAAAAGGAGAGTCCTTTTTGAGTACTACAAGTCCAACAAAATATGAAAAGAATGCAAAAGAAAGAAAAACTAAAAATAAACTATGATGCCTCAGCGTCAATGTCCTGTAATGGAACCTCTGGTGCTGCTGACGGCTCTGAAGCTGGTGGATCTGCTACTGGTGGAAGAGATGGTAGCGTAGTCGAGGTTTTGGGCTGTACCATGAAAGGTGACTCGATACAGATCGCTCTAGTAACTGAAGTATATCGGCGAGCTGTGCCGATGTATGTGAAAACTGTGCTGCCTCCTGCGTAGCTCTAACCTCGGCCAACTCTTTCTGGAGGACGCCCACTGCACTCTCGAGGAGCTCTAATCGGTCTTAGCCTTGAGAAGGTGAGAACAAGCACACTGGAGATGGGTTTGATGCTGTGGGTGGTGCCTCGGCCTTTGCCTGTGCAGGAGATGGCTCTAATGCCGGATGTGACCCCTCGGCCTGATCTCCCTCTGTAAACTATGAGTGGGGGATGATCATGGTGTATACTCCTAGTCCCGATCTGCAGACCATCCATATTATCCTCAGAGTCTCTCTGCTAAGCCCATCCTGATAAGGAGTCTCCTGATGTAGGGCCCCGAGAAGATCACTCCAACCCTAGGGTACTGGCCCTAGGGCGTAAGTACTCTGCTAGGATGTGCCCTAGGTGGAGTGGCTCGCTCTGTACCATAGAGTGTAGGTAGAGCAGCTCCTGTCTACTCAGTATCCCCGTGCTATCTCCTCTGCAGCTCACTGACCTGCTCAGTACGGCATGGATGCACCCCCGCACAATGCCCTGTAGGCCCTCTGAGATGTCAAGGTTCTTGCATAATCTGTGGGTAGTAACGCAAACTCCTCCGTCTCGGTAAATGCCTCGTCGTAGAGACCCATCTTGACCGAGAACTGAGTAACACTCAAGCTAAAGTACTGACTGAGTGCACGAAACTAAATAGTGCCCGTATCGGTGAAGATATCGTATCCTCAGTCAAACTCGAACATTGATAACACCTCGAGTGTAAGTGCCCGAATAGCTGGCTCTCGGATTGATAGCACCCGGTCCCAGCTATCCACTGCCAGCAGCTCCTCCACCTCGGTGGCTATAGTATGACCCCCTGTATCTCTCTCAGTGCTCTCAAATCCAAGTAGCCCGTCTGCCCAAATCGGAGCGCTGACAATCTCTTGGACTTGTCCCGGTGATCTGGTAAATCAAAATCCATCTCTTCCGGGGGTGGGGTAGGCTCACGGGGACGCTTTCCTGCTTGCTTCTTTTCCCTGGAGGCCATACCTGCAAGATTGAAAAGAAAAATCATCTGAAATAGTTGAAAAACTCAATCTGCAGGAATCCGCACGGCTGTGTGGAAATTCCACACGCCCATGTGGATTGTCAAGCGGATAGAGCCCCACGGCCGTGAGGCCAAAAATCTCATTTTTACACTCTAATTCGTTCCAGATTCTCTCTAAACAGGTTCGCATACATTCTAATCATTCAGAACAAGGAAAATAGCTAAAAAAATGAATTAAACATGATTTGGCGAAGAAAAAGTGTTGAAGTTTCTTACCGACGGTGTTGATGAAGGAATACTTAAAATGGGCAGGGAAACTCTAATTAAAACCTCAAAAACACTCGGAGACGGTCGGGGAAATGAAAGAGAGGGTCACAGAATGCTTTAGAGTGGAAAACAAATGAGGCACGAGTGAAATCAAAAATAAAATCGCGGCTTTTGAAGTTCTGGGAATTCGTACGGCCGTGTGACTCTTAAATTAGGGTTCACAGGGGCCAGCACACGCCTTATGTGCACTTTGGTTGCTCTGTTGACTACCCCATATGGCCGTGTGCCTTCACAGTGGAGCTCCATAGGGGCACCCACACGCCCTTGTGGACTATCGGAAAAAAAACTCTAAGTCTCTGCAAAATTTTCACACGGCCGTGTGGAAATTCAACACGGCCGTGTGCCCAACCTGGCCAAGAACACAAGGCCAGCCACAGGGGCACCCACACGCCCCTGTGGCTTCTCTGGATTAACCCAAGAAACTCTAAGTATTCCACATGGCCATGTGGATAATCCACACGGCCATGTGCCTTTCACAAGCGCTCCCACAGGGGCAGCCACACGCTCCTGTGTATTCTCGGAAAGAAGGGGGTCTCTGCAAAGTTTTCACATGACCGTGTGGAAATTCCACACGGCCGTTTGCCTTAGCACAGGGTCCCTCACAGGGTCAGCCACATGCCCCTGTGGACTGTCGGGAAAGAGAGTTCAAGTTCTGCAAGATTTCACACGGCCGTGTGGAAATTCCACACGGCCGTTTGCCTTAGCACAGGGTCCCTCACAGGGTCAGCCACATGCCCCTGTGGACTGTCGGGAAAGAGAGTTCAAGTTCTGCAAGATTTCACACGGCCGTGTGTCCCTTCTGAGGTTTTTCAAGGGGGCAAGGTCACGCCCCTGTGCCCTCTCTTGTTGAGCCCAATTTGGTAACAAACGCCCATGTGAAAATTCCATACAGTCGTGTGTTTTCTCTGGTTTACTTAGAAAAATTCTCAGACTCCACAGAAAAATTCAGAAACAAAAATATGATACTTAGAGCCTATGAAAACCATCAAAACACCACCAGACCCCGTGGAAAACATGCTCAACCGACTCAAACTTTGTTAATTATCATTTAGGCACACGAAAACATCAACAATACACAAAAATATCTCAGCACATGTATTAAAAATTCAGGACACCAAAACTAAGAATTTTATTCATGCCAAAACTAAACTAAATCCTAGAAAAAACTGTAAAACCCTGGGTTGCCTCATAAGAAGCGCTTGTTTAATGTCACTTAGCTTGATGTACCTGCCTTACCATACGGGGGTTCATGAATGAAGGCGTGCAAAACATAATTTTTGTAGAGCAGAGGGAGAGTTAGTGAATTTGTTACCACACAAGGGTGTAACACCCTTACTCCATTCTTGCTCATCCCCATTATCCTTGGATCTTTTTGTGTGGCACCTCCTTGCTCTCTTTATCTTTCTTCTCATCTTCTTCATGAGTCCCAGGTCCGGCTTCACTTCCTTCTTGACTAGACCAATTGATAACACTTTTTCTTTAATCTCCACATCTTGGTCAGGCCACCGTTCATATGGGTCTGGGTTTAACATTTCTACATATAATCATTAATTAGTTCATCGGTGGTGTCAAGAAAATACAAAGTATCATCAAATTCAAGAGAGTGTCTCATCGCTTCGGCGAGGCGGTATGTAAGCTTGTCATCTCCAACTCGCAATGTGATCTCCCCGCCATCCATATCAATCAAAGCCTTGGAAGAACGCAAGAACGGCCTTCCAAGAATCAGCGGTACTTCGACATCCTCATCGACATCCAACACCACGAAATTAACAGGAAATTTGTATTTGTCGACTTTCACCAACACATCTTCCACAATTCCTCTCGGATGCTTCACCGATCGGTCCGCAAGTTGAAGTGTCATCTGAGTAGGTCTAGGCTCACCCAAGCCCAGCCTTTGGAAGAAGGTATAGGGCATGACATTAATGCTTGCCTCAGAATCGGCCAACGCCATCTCTTCACCAAAGTTGCCAATGTTGCAGGGTGTGATAAAACACCCGGAATCTTTTCTCTTACTCGGCATGTTCTTTTGCAATACGGCCGAGCAATTAGCATTGAGGACTACAGCTGCACTCTCCTCCAAGTTCCTCTTGTTGGTCAAGAGGTCCTTTAGTAACTTCGCATACTTAGGCATTTGGGCCAATACCTCAGCAAACGGTATGTTAATGTGCAACTGCATGAAAATACCTAGAAATTTCATTTATTGCTCATTGTCTTGGTCATTCTTCAATCACGAAGGATAAGGAATCCTTGGCTTGTAGGGCGGGGGTGCCACCTCTTTTTATTTTGATGCTCCTTCCTCTACCTCCACGACCTCGGGTGCTCCTTTTATCTTCTCCAGACGGAGATTTCTCTCGACCTCTTTTCCACTTCTCACGGTAATTGCCTTCATTTACTCCCTCGGGCTGGTCTCCGTATTAGTAGGCAAACTACCTTGAGGTCTTTCCACCAAAGTCTTCGCAATTTGCCCTACTTGATTCTCCAAATTGTGTAGGGAGGTGGTGTGATTGCGAAGTGTAGCTTCCACCGACTGAAACCTAGCATCCGAAGAAGAAATGAACCTCGTGAGGGCTTTCTCTAGATCGGTCATCTTCCCCTCCAGCCCAGTCACTCGGCTTTCTAGGTTCAGTGCTTGTTGACTTTGAAATCCCGGTGGTGCATTGATCTTTTGTTATGACTGCCCTTGATTGCTCCATGAGAAATTCGGGTGGTTCTTCCACCCTGAATTTTAAGTTCCACTATACGGGTTGTCTTGGCCTTGTCCTCTATAGGCATTGCCCACAAAATCGACCTGCTCCACCGCGTTAGTACCTCTAATAGTAATCGGACAATCACTCGAAGCGTGACCTCACCCATAACCGTTACAGGTAGTGATGGCCGCAACTCTTGGTGAAGTTAGAACATCTAACTTCTTACTCAATGATTCTACTTGTGACGCCAATGATGTAACCGCGTCAACCTCATGAATTCCGGCCGCCTTCTTTCGGTCTCGTGTGTTCTATTCATAACTATTCATAGCCATCTCTTCTATAATGTGCCGGGCTTCACTGGGAATCTTGCTTCCTAGAGTTCGTCCTGCCGCTGCATCTAAGAGTTGCTTGGTGCTCGGATTCAACCCATTGTAAAAGGTGTGAATGATCATCCATTCGGGGAATCCATGTTGCGGGCATTTTCGAAGGAGCTCCTTGAAGCTATCCCATGTCTCGAATAGAGACTCTGACATGACCCCTTGCGTGTATCCTGCAAGTGCACGGGTTTGTCGAAGTAATAAATTTACCCTGGTGAGTGGGTAGTCGAATCCAAAGGGAATAGGTAATTAGAATACGCGATTTCACTAATAAAGCTATGCGGAGTGCGAAAAAGCAATAGTGGGATCAATGAGTGAATATAAAATCAAACAGAATGAAAAGCAAGAAATTAAATAGGAAGATGGAAGATGAGAGAGTGCAAGTAAAAGAGAATAGAGAGGATTACTAATGAATGAAATAGGGCATCCGGACTAGCTACCTCTAGGGTCTATGTTTCTAGTGCAGGACTATACTATTATACTCTCCTATTGATGTTTAATTAAGTCGAGGATATCCTAAGACTCATGGTCCCAAACCTAAGGACAACCATGACTAATCCCTACACAATGCCCTGGTATTAGGATTCACATCACCCTTCACTCTGTCGCTCGCATGACTAATCCCCAGGGGAGTATATCTACCTAACCCTCACACTACGTGGGATTGCTTTAAGCTCTAGGGATTCCTAGTGGTAAAACCTGTTCCTATGTGTAGTTCTAACCCTTTGATCCAGGTGTAAGAACCCTAGTCTAGATTAAGCCCTAATGCGTAGGATTCACTTCAACCCTTCACACAATTACTTGCGTAACTAAGCCATAGGCGAGTTTATCTGCCTAGCACTTGACTCTATTTCGACCTCTGTGAAATCAAGGAAACGGAGGTAGGGAGAAACCACGTCGGAGCGGAAAGGGGTACATCGCTGCCTCACAACTCTCCCTCTCAACCCTCTTCAATCTTAAGTAGTCTAACCCTAAGGAGTTGTCACACCTCCAAAAGGCAACCTAAATTGTTCTCAATCCTAGTGTCACATCTAAGAGAAAACAATAGCAATATGAAATTAAGATTGAAACTCAATATTATTCATCAATAATGGAAAAGCATAATAACAATGTCAAAGAAACATAATAACCCTAGAGTTTACAAGTCTGAATACCCTTAACTGGTTTAGCTCCTCATGGAGCTATACATGTTCATCAATGTAGAAAAGAAAGCACAAAGTAAAGACATCAATGAAAACCCCCTTGCGTATGGTGTGGCCGTGGTCTTGTGCGGTCGTCGAACATCGGTGACGATGCCGATGACGCACGCTAAACCTCCACGAAAATCCTCTCCGAAACCCTAGCCGCACTCCCCCAAGTTAGAGAGAAAGATAGGTCAAAAGATATATCAAAAGGTCTCCAAAATCGCCTTTGATAATGTTGAGTCGCGGCTTTAAAATCTGACTTATCGGGGGCTTCACACGGCCGTGTGGAATTAACACACGGGCTAGTGAAATTTTTGTCTGCTGAAAAATTAATTCACACGGCCGTGTGAACTCTCTGTAATTCTGAATTTCGGCCGAAAGTGAACAGTAACTTGCTACAGTAACAAGCTGTAGTGCTGTTACAGTACTCGCCCGAAACGCTCCTGAGTCCATCGTTCTTCATCGAGGCCATTGAATTGGGCACACAATCAATAGTAGATCGTGCCGATTGTTTCAAGTCTCCTTCTTGGTGAAGTTCTCCTAAGCCACACGAGTTAGACTTGTTATGAATGTGACTGCCTTTGTGCCCCTCCAAAGGAGGTTAGCACACACTCACAAGTCCAAGCTCGTGCCTTGTTCCGTGCTTGGTACGAAAACTTCCCAACATCGGCGAACATGACCTAATTTCGTTCTTCTTCTCCAATTTAGCTCCACAAACCTTCAATGCACAAGAATACACAAATGCAAGCCATTTAGTGATAAAAACTGATAAAAGATATGCTCAATGTAAGATTATAACGCTTCGCGGTACTACAACACAAGCACTTATCAGACTCGAATTCCATTTGCATGAAGGAAGAAATCTCATTCCAGAGCCTCGCCGATTTTCCGGGAGGGAAATATCTAGCCAAGAATGCCTCGACCATCTTCTCCCAAGTAGTGATAGATGTTCTTTGTAATGAATGCAACCAATGCCTTGCTTTTCCCTTCAATGAAAATGGGAAGGCTCTCAAAAGAATAGTGTCATCTGTTACTACATTGATCTTCAACATATCGCACACTTCAAGAAAGTTCTCTATGTGGTTGTTGGAATCTTCATCGGCCAACCCATTAAATTGTGCAGATTGTTGCAACATTTGAATGAACGACAGTTTCAACTCAAAATTGTTTGCTATAATTTGGGGCCTGACAGGCGGCCCGAAAGTGCACGGGTTTGTCAAAGTAATAAAAGTTACCCCGGTGAGAGGGTAGCTGAATCCAAAGGGAATAGGGAGTTAGAATACGAGATTTCACTATTAAAACTATGCGAAGTACGGAAAAGTGATCAACTGATTCGATGAGTTAATTATGGAAACAATTATACTAAAAGATGAGAAATTAAATAGAAAGATGGAAGATGAGAAAGTGCAAGTAAAAGAGAATAGAGAGGATTTAACAATGAATGAAGCAGGGGTATTCGGACAAGCTATCTCTAGGATCTATGCTTCTAGTGCAAGACTATGCTATTATACTCTCCTATTGATGCCAATTGAGTCGAGAAAATTCTGAGACTCACAGTCCCAAACCTAAGGACAACCGTGACTAACCCAACATTATGCCCCGGTATTAGGATTCACATCGACCCTTCACTGTATCGCTCGCACGATTAAGCCCCAGGGGAGTACATCTACCTAAACCTCACACTACGTGGAATTACATTAAGTTCTAGGGACTCCTAGTGATAAGACCTGTTCCTATGTGTAGTTCTAACTCTTTGGTCAAGGAGGAAGAACCCTAGTCTCGATTAAGCCCTAGTGCGTAGGATTCACTTCAACTCTTCACTCTGTTACTCGTGTAACTAAGCCCCAGGGGAGTATATCTACCTAGCACTTCACTCTATCTCGACAACTAATAAATCAAGGAAACGTAGGTAGGGAGAAATCACACCGGAGGGGAAAGGGGTACATCGCTACCTCACAACTCTCCCTCTCAACCCTCTTTAATCTTAAAGAGTCTAATCCTATAGTAGTTGTCACACCTCCCAAGGAAAATCTAGATTGTTCTCAACCCTAGTGTCACATCTAAAGGAAAACAATAGCAAGATAAAATCAAGATTGAAACTCAATTCTTATTCATCAATAATGGAAAAGCATAATAACAATATCAAAGAAACATAATAACCCTAGAGTTTACAAGTCCGAATACCCACAAGGGGTTTAGCTCCTCATGGAGATATACATGTTCAACAAAGTATATAAGAAAGCACAAAATAAAGACATCGATGAAAACCCCCTTGCGTATGGTGTGGTCGTGGTCTTGTGCGGTCGCCGGATGTCAGTGACGATGCCGAAGACGCGCTCTAAACCTCCACGAAGTCCTCTCCAAAACCCTAGCCGCACTCCAGAAGTTGGGGAGAAAGATAGGTCAAAAGATCCCTCAAAAAGTTTCAAAATCGGGCTTTTATAATGTTGAGTCGCGGCTTTAAAATTGCTGAAATCTGGATTTCACACGGCCGTGTGGAATTTCCACACGCCCGTGTGAAATTTCTCGAATGCTGAATGTCGGCCGACAGCGAACAGTAACTTGCTACAGTGTTGTTGCTACAGTGATTTGCTGCAGTGCTTCTGAATTCATCGTTCTTCAGTGAGGCCGTTGAATTGGCACGCAATCAACGGTAGATCGCGCCGATTGCTTCGAGTCTCCTAATTAGTGAAGTCTTCATTGTTAGCATGAGCTAGACTTATTGTGAATGTGACTGCCTTTATGCCCCTCCAACGGAGGTTGGCACACACTCGCAAGTCTATGCTCATGCTTCATTCCTTGCTTAGTCCGAAAATCTTGCCAACAACGGCAAACATGATCTAACTTCGTTCTTTTTCTTCATTTTATCTTCACAACCCTACAATGCACAAAAGAAAACAATTGCACACTTTTTAGTGATGAAATCTGATTAAATCAATGCTCATTGCAAGATAATAACACTTCGTATTACTATAACACGAGCACTTATCAAATCCCTCCACACTTAAGCTTTTGCTTGTCCTCAAGCAAAAATAAAATGTGAAAGTACTTGGGAAGAACAATTGAAAGTGCTCGTCCTTAGGTTCACCAAAAATATGCAAAAGAAGCATTCTATAAGTAAGGGGAAATCAAAACAATGCATAAGGTTATCATTGCGCTGGCTAAAAACTCTAATAAAAAAGGATAAAAACTCAAAAATGTGTTAGTGTGTGTGATTTCACTCAAGAGAACCAACGAGTACTCCTCAAACTTTTGTTAGAAAGGACTTATTTATATACAAAAACAAAACTAAAGACAGAAGGAAGTAGTAGCTTCACACATCCTTGAAGGTAGCCCTTTCCTAGGCGGCTGCCAAAGGTGGCTTTCACACTTTCGAGGAGGTAGCTCTTTCTACAGGGGTAGTAGCTTTCACACATCCCATGAGATAGCTCTTTCTCTCATTAGGGCATAACTTGTATCCGACTTATGAGAGTAGCTACATACTTCATAGGTGGTAGCTCTTTCCACCCCAAATGCATACATAAAACAAAGCAACTATTCAAAAAAAAAAATCATATGTATTTTTTTTTCTTTTTCTCTTTTCCATATTTTCTTTTCAATTTTTTCATCTTTTTCATTTTTTTTTCTTTTTATATATGCATTTTCCAAAGTAAAGCTAAGAACGATGATAAACTTGTCCTTAAAAACTTCAAGATTGAGTTTCCAAAAGATTCCAAGAGTAAGTTGTGCAAAATAAGATAATCGAGCAAAAATTCCCTAAAATTCAAGTAGAAACCAGAGCATGATAGGATACAATGTTAAAAATTCTCCTAAACTATAAGAATACAACCGTTGCAACTAAGGTGAACCGCCATAGGCTACATGAGCATAAGCAATTGAACGCACAAGTAAAGGTGTGTGCAATGTGAACTCCCCCCCACACTTAAGATGTACATTATCCCTAATGTACGCATGCAAGCACAATAAAAGTTAAGAATTATAAAACAATTAGTGTGGAAGTAGACAATGAAACATTACTCCCCTGAACTCCAAGTGTTGCGTTTGATGGAGCTAGGTGCATTGAGAGTTGAGTCTCAATAGGGTTGTGAAGCACACACAGTCCCATGGCCGTGTCTATGACTATTCCTTAGATTCGTTTCATCCAAGACCATCTGCGCACACATACACAAGGGTTCAGTATAGCTCAATCGAAACTCGAGTATATACAATATGAAGCAATGAATACAACTCGAGATAACAAGAAAAGCAAACTAAAAGATAAACTCAGAAGGAGAATCCTTTCTGAGTACTACAAGTCCAAAATATAATAAAAAGTACAAGAATGGAAATAAAAAAAACAAATAAAAGCTAAAACTAAGACGCCTCAGCGTCGGTGTCCTCAGTGGTGGCCTCTGGTGGTGCTGGAGGCTCTGAATATGTTTGTGGATCTGCTGCTGGTGCAGCTGGTGCTGGGGGAGATGGTGGTGGAGGAGTCTCTGTATGCTGGGGGAGATGGTGCCGGGGCTGGACTACGAATGGTGATGACACGGCCTGCTCGAGTAGTCTCTGTATGGCATCGAGCGGCATCATCGTCTCTAAGTGCTGTGCAGCCTGTGTGGCCTTCACCTCGGCCACCTCGGTCTGTAACACCCCTATTGCGCTCTCGAGGCGTTCCAACCTGTTCTGGCATCGGTAGGGAGAGAAAATGCGCACCGAAGGTGGCTCCGGTTTTGTGGGTGGTGCTTCCGCCTCTGTGTGTGTCGGGGAGGTGGCTCCGAGGCTGCCTGGAACCCCTCTGCCTAATCTGACTGGGGTATGATCCAAGTATAGGTCCCTGATCCCACTCTGCGGATCATCCCCATCATCCTAAGGGTATCTGCGCCCAGAAGAGCCGGTACACTGGTCTTTTCTGCCCCTCGCACTCCATCTCTGAGACTCGTCCCGATCAGAAGTCTCAAAATGTAGGGTCTTGCGAAGATCACTCCCACCCTAGGGTACTGGCTCTGATGGCGCAAATAATCTGCTAGGATGTACCCTAGGTGGAGTGGTACCCTCTGAGCCATAGAGTGTAGATAAAGAAGCTCCTGCCGGCTCAGAACTCCAGTGCTATCACCCCGGCCACTAACTGATCTACTCAGAATGGCATGTACGTATCTGTAGGCCGGGCGGGATAAGCACGTGGCCTTCGAGACCCCTGGCTCATACTGGCCCTCTCAGCACAAATCCTTGTAGGGCCTCTGCGGAGTAAGACTGCCCGGGTAGTCAGTAGGCAGACCCTCATACTACTCTGTCTGTGTATAAGCCTCGTCATATAACCCCATATGGATCGAAAACTGGGTCACGCTGAGGCTAAAATGCTCACCTAATACCCTGAACTGAATCGTGTCAGGAGTAGAGAAGTCCCTGTGCGATCTGTCAAACTCGAACGAGGCCAAGAACTCAAGTGTCACTCCTCGAATGGCTGGATCTCTGATCCTCAGTAATCTCCTCCAACTACCCACCGAGAGTAGCTCCTTAACCTCGTCGGCAATACTGTCACCCCCCTGAATCCCTCTAATAATGCTCAGGTCGGGGTATCGTGACTGGCCAAACAGCAGTGTAGATAACCGCTCTAACATGGCCTGGTGCTCAGGTATACTGAACTCGGTCTCCTCTGGAGGGGGTGTGGGCTCACAGGGCCGCTTCCCAGCCAATTTCTTGGACCTCGAAGCCATATCTGCAAGATTGAAAAGAGAATCGATTAGAAATAGTTAAGCAGAACAATCTGCGGAAATCCACACGGCCGTGTGGAATTTCCACACGCCCGTATGGAGCTTCTGGCGGGCAGAGCTCACGGCCGTGTGGGCTAAAAATCCAAAATTTACATTGTAATTTGTTCTAATTCATCTCTAAACATGTTCGCACACACAATAAGCATTTAGAACAAGCGAAATCACCCAACAAAATGAATCAAATTAAGAATTGACGAAGAAGAAGGCTTTGAAGTCCTTACCGACGGAGTGAATGAAAGAATACTTAGAATCGGCCGGAAAAACTCCAATAAAACCTCAAAAATCCTCTAAGACGGTCGGGAAAGCAGTAGAGAGGGTAAGAGAGGAGTTTAGAGTGGAAGAATCAAGAGGCACGAGTGAAATCTAAATGAAAACGCGTGGCTTTTGAAGTACTGGGAATTCACACAGAAATTAGGGTTCACAAGGGCCAACACATGCCCCTGTGCGCACTCTGGTCGCTCTCTGAACTACCCCACACGGCCGTGTGCCTTCACAGGGGGATCCACAGGGGCACCCACACGGCCCTGTGGATTCACGGGAAAACTTCGAAAGTCTCTGAAAAATTACACACGGCCATGTGGAAATTCCACACGGCTGTGTGCCAAACCTGGCCAAGAACACAAGGCCGGCCACAGGGGCACCCACACGCCCCTGTGGCCTCTCTAACTCGCCCGAGAAACGCTAAGTATTCCACACGGCCGTGTGAATAATCCACACGGCCGTGTGCATTTCACAAGTTCTCCCACAGGGGCACACACACGCCCCTGTGTATTCTCGGGAAGAAGGGTTTTCTCTGCAGAATTTCACACGGCAGTGTGCATTAGCATAGTGGCACTCACAGGGGCACCCACACGCCCCTGTGGACTCTCTGGAAAAAGAGTTTAAGTTCTGCGAGATAACACACGCCCGTGTGCCCCTTCTGTGGTTGTTCACAGGGGCATACACACGCCCCTGTGTCCTCACTGGTTGAGTTCTGATTTGGTAACACACGCCCGTGTGGAAATTTCACACGGCCGTGTGTTTTCTCTGGTTTACTTAGAAAAATTCACAGACTCTTCTAAAAAATTCAGAAACTCTTTTAAACTACTTAGAGCCTGTACAAATCATAAAAACACGACCAGAGACCATCGAAAACACACTCAACCGACTTAAACTTCGTCAATTAACATTAAGGCACACGAAAACATCAACAATCCACACTAAAAATCGCAACACATGCATTAAAACTTCAGGACACCAAAACTAAGACTTTTATTCAACCTAAAACTAAACTAGGTCGTAGAAAAACTGTAAAACTTTGGGTTGCCTCCCAAGAAGCATTTGTTTAACGTCACTTAGCTTGACGTACCTGATCTTACCTTATGGCGGCTTGAAAAGAGTGTATTCCTCCCGACAAGACATTGCATAGCTACTCCCTTTAAACCAAAAATCTACTTACCGGGGTGGAGTATTTGGTGGAGAGTCCAACCATCTTACTTTTGGCTTCCAAGGGAACAATTTGGGTTGGGAATTGTCCAAGATTAGCATAGGTAGGTCATTGGATGGTTTAAATATCCTATCCACATCTTTTTCCCTTCCCAAAATCTCTTTCGTGCTTTTTGTGAGTTGATCAATCCCCTTGAAAATTTCCTTGTTCACAAGCACCATCTTCATTCAAGCAATCCCAATCCTCCAAATGATGTTCTTCCTTTTCTTTTTCGATTTCTACATCATCGTACTTGGTTTGCCTCATTTCTTCATTACCGTTCACTACCACATCATCTCTACAAGGAACTTGCGTTGCTTGCTCAAACACTTCATTTTCCTTGGAGAGTGTGTCAAGTATCCATCCTAATTAATGCTCGAGGTTGTTATAGGAGGCTTCCTGACACTTTCGTGTGGCTTCCATACTTTGGCAAGAGGTATCGGATGCTTCAATAAAGTTAGCTAACGCTTTTTTCCACTGAGGTGCATCCTCTTCAAGTATCTCATCCTTTTGAAATTGCTCTTGAGGTGCTTCCCAATATTGTCCATCATTATTCCATAAAAAAATTTGGTAGCTTCTTTCATTTGGATGATATGTGTTATAGCATGGATTGCTTTGTGTTGTGAAGCAATAATTCTATCAAGCCTTGTACTGAGAGCTTCAACTCGAGAATATAGCTCAATAAATTGATCAATCTCCATTTAGGTTCCTCGCAAGAAAGAGTAAACATACAAAAGAAAACAATTTAGAGTGATGGAAGAATAAGAAATTGTGAAATAGAAAACGAAGTGGATAGCTAAAATAGTGAAAAACAAATATCTAAAATGGCTATTCCCCAGCAACGGCGCCAAAAACTTGGACAGGAGGCCCGTAAGTGCACGGGTTTGTCGAAGTAATAAAAGTTACCCCGGTGAGAGGGTAGTCGAATCCACAGGGAATAGGGAGTTAGAATACAAGATTTCACTATTAAAACTATGCGAAGTACGGAAAAGTGATCAATTGATTCGATGAGTGAATTATGGAAATAATTATACTAAAAGATGAGAAATTAAATAGAAAGATGGAACATGAGAAAGTGCAAGTAAAAGAGAATAGAGAGGATTTAACAATGAATGAAGCGGGGTATCCGGACAAGCTACCTCTAGGATCTATGCTTCTAGTGCAAGACTATGCTATTATACTCTCCTATTGATGCCAATTGAGTCTAGAAAATCCTCAGACTCACGGTCCCAAACCTAAGGACAACCGTGACTAACCCCAACATTATGCCCCGGTATTAGGATTCACATCGACCCTTTCACTCTATCGCTCGCACGATTAAGCCCCAGGGGAGTACATCTACCTAAACCTCACACTACGTGGAATTGCATTAAGTTCTAGGGACTCCTAGTGATAAGACCTGCTCCTATGTGTAGTTCTAACCCTTTGATCCAGAAGGAAGAACCCTAGTCTCGATTAAGACCCAGTGCGTAGGATTCACTTCAACCCTTCACTCTGTTACTCGCGTAACTATGCCCCAGGGGAGTATATCTACCTAGCACTTCACTCTATCTCGACCGGTAATAAATCAAGGAAACGGAGATAGGGAGAAATCACACCGGAGGGGAAAGGGGTACATCGCTACCTCACAACTCTCCCTCTCAACCCTCTTCAATCTTAAAGAGTCTAATCCTATAGGAGTTGTCACACCTCCCAAGGAAAACCTAGATTATTCTCAACCCTAGTGTCACATCTAAGGGAAAACAATAGCAAGATAAAATCAAGATTGAAACTCAATTCTTATTCATCAATAATGGAAAAGCATAATAACAATGTCAAAGTAAACATAATAAGCCTAGAGTTTACAAGTCCGAATACCCACAAGGGGTTTAGCTCTTCATGGAGCTATACATGTTCATCAAAGTATATAAGAAAGCACAAAATAAAGACATCGATGAAAACCCCCTTGTGTATGGTGTGGCCGTGGTCTTATGCGGTCATCGGACGTCGTTGACGATGCCAAACCTCCACGAAGTCCTCTCCAAAACCCTAGCCGCACTCCAGAAGTTGGGGAGAAAGATAGGTCAAAAGATCCCTCAAAATGTCTCCAAATCGGGCTTTTATAATGTTGAGTCGCGGCTTTAAAATTGCTGAAATCTAGATTTCACACGGCCGTGTGGAATTTCCACATGCTTGTGTGAAATTTCTGGAATGCTGAATTTCGGCCGACAGCGAACACTAACTTGCTACAGTGCTTTTGCTACTGTAACTGTGCCGAAACACTCCTGAATTCGTCGTTCTTCATCGAGGCCGTTGAATTGGCCACACAATCGACGGTAGATCGTGCTGATTGCTTCGAGTCTCCTAATTGGTGAAGTCTTCATTGTGAGCATGAGCTAGACTTATTGTGAATGTGACTGCGTTTGTGCCCTTCCAACGGAGGTCGGCACACACTCGCAAGTCTATGCTCATGCCTCGTTCCTTGCTTAGTCCGAAAATCTTCCCAACAATGGCAAACATGATCTAACTTCGTTCCTTTCCTTCATTTTATCTTCACAACCCTACAATGCACAAAAGTAAACAATTGCACACTTTTTAATGATGAAATCTGATTAAATCAATGCTCATTGCAAGATAATAACACTTCGCATTACTATAACACGAGCACTTATCAGGGCCTCACTATGCTTGATTGGGTCCCCATCACCACGGGTCTAGCAAAATCAGACAATGTCCTCTATTCTTCATTATGTTCTACCATTGCTTCTGATCCCTTCGGAATCAATATTGGCTTGATTGGACTGTTCTTCCACAAGTTCCTTCCCGTTAGGATATGTTGATAAGTGTCTAAGTGTATATAATTTAGTATACATATTTTATTCACTTAGCATGTATTTTTGTATGAATTGATGGTCGTTTTGTGCTTAATCAAGTATTATTTGCTTTGTAGGCATGTAGTAGCCATGGAGATCACGAGCACATATTCTGGGCAGAAAAGAGAAGAAAAAACCAGGTCGTGGTAATGTAGCGCATGCACTGTAGCAGCTACTGTAGCATTGGGGGTCTTCGGGCAAGAAAATCCTGAGAATTTTGCCTAAGCCTCACAGCCCCGTCTGCTACCCCGTGAGGAACGTCCAGAAGCCTTAACCTAGTCCTCACGGCCCAGTCTGCGACCCAGTAAAGACTTTCCAAAAAGTTTTGCCTAACCTTCACTACCCAGTTAATTGCCCAGTTAACTAGCCAGTTAACTACCCCATGAGGCTCTGGATTTGAGGTCTTTCTTGACCTAATCTACATCCTCACCGCCGCCCTCATGGCCCGTATGCTTCGAGGGTATAAATGGGGATTTCTAAGGCGTTTGCAGGGGACTTTCTCTTGGCCATTGAGGCTGCCGCCACCACACCTTCTTGAGGCCTTCTGGCCACCTTTTGGCGATAATCTTTGTGGGAAATAAGCACACATCATCAACAAGAGGGAGAGGAGCAAGGGAGAAGGAGTTTGTGCGAAGTTGTACACCACCATTGCATCATCATTCGAAGCTTCATCCATTCAAGGAGATCACAACCTAGAGGGGTTTTCATTGCTTCTTTTATCTCTTTGTCTTCCTTGTATGTTGTTTAAGTGTCCCTTGTAATGAGGGATTAACTTATTGTTGTGTTTGGATTTGGATGAACCCTAGGGTTCATCTTGTGTATCAACTTTGGATGTTATTATTAATCAAGTTTGTTGGTTCTTTTGAGATTCAATCTTTCATGCTTTCATGTCTAGAATTACATATGTGGAGAGATCTGTGATTCTTTTATGAGTTGTACATGTAGACGTGACCTACTCACGTGTACTAGATCTAGTAGAGATTGAAATGGGATTCTTGTGCTGACACGCCGAGAAATTGGGTGCAGGTAGCCCTCCATTACTAGGTTTAAGCCGAAGCATAGTAGGTTTACTCCTATTAGAGATTTCATGGAGCTTAATGCGATCGTAGGTGGGTTAATACGGAGAGATTCCAATTAACACTCCATGGCATTAGGGATTAGTCGCCGAGAGATTGGGGCTTATCTACTCACGAGATCTCTAGGTCTCAACTATCATTAATGCATCTTTATATCATCCTAGTTTTGGACTAAATGACAACCCTAGGTGGATTCCTTGTCCAAACACACCCTTCTCATGCTTGATACTTCCTTGATTGCTTACATCCGTGTGTTAGTTACCAGGCCATAAGATTAGTTTAAATTAGTTTGTTTGCATTATTTCTTCTCCACTCATATTCAATTGTAGGCTAGAAAATAGATGAAGAGTGAGTAATAGTACTTCCTTGGCCCCAGTGGAATATGACCCCTGTGTCACTCACAGGGTATTACTTGGTTATCCCGTACACTTACGAGATTCCTCAACCAAGTTTTGGCGCCGTTGCTAGGGAACAATCAAGGAATATTAGGAAAGCTTGTAGTCTATTGCTCTAGTCATTTTCTTTGTAAATATTTGTCTTTGTATGTACCTTTTACCGTTTTGCGCATATTTATTTATTTTACTTCTTGCTTGTTTTCTTTGTTCGCTTATTGTTTTTAGTTTTGATTGTTCACACAGGGCCATGGATTTTCATGAAAAACTTTTGGCCGCAAAGTTTATGCACTTGAAGAGAAGATAGAAAAGTTCCTTGCCATGAAAGCAATCCCAAGCAATCTACCACAACCCCATGTTCTCCAATTTCAGCCCCAACCACAACAAGTGAGAAAGTACAACATTGAAGATATCTTGGCCAAATTTATGATCAATACAGAAACAGGGTTTCGGAATGTAGACAAGTTACACTGTAGCTTGTTACTGCAGCGAATCACTGTAGCAAGTTACTGTGCACTTCTGCCGAAGAGACAAGGTTCCAGAGAATTCACACGGGCGTGTGGAATTAACACACGGCCGTGTGAACTAATTTTCCAGCAAACCAGAGACGTCACACAGGCATGTGGAATTAACACACGGCCGTGTGGATTGATTTTCCAGCAAGCCAGAAACTTCACACGGGCGTGTGGAATTAACACACGGCCGTGTGAAGTAATTTTTCAGGAAAGACAGAAACTTCACACGGGCGTGTGGAAATTCCACACGGCCGTGTGAATTCCCGATAACTTCAAATTTAAAGCCGTACTCAGCCTATTTAAAGCCGATTTGGACACTTTTTGAGGAATCTTTTGACCTATCTTTCTCCCCAGCTTCTGGAGAGGGCGGCTAGGGTTTCGGAGAGGACTTTGTGGAGGATTGGAGCGCATCATCGGCATCATTACCGACGTTCGACGGCCGCACAAGACCACGGCCACACCATATGCGAGGGGGTTTTCATTGATGTCTTTAGTTTGTTCTTTCTTTCATAAATTGATGAACATGTATAGCTCCATGAGGAGCTAAACCCCTCGTGGGTATTCGGACTTGTAAAACTCTAGGATAATTATGTTTCTTTGACATTGTTATTATGCTTTTCTATTAATTGATGAATAAATTCGAGTTTCAATTTTAGATTTCTTGTGCTATTGTTTTCTCTTAGCCGTGACACTAAGGATTGAGAACAATCTAGGTTATCCTTTGGAGGTGTGACAACTCCTATAGGATTAGACTACTTAAAATTGAAGAGGGTTGAGAGGGAGAGTTGTGAGGTAGCACCGTACCCCTTTCCCTTCCGTTGTGATTTCTCCCTACCTCCGATTCCTTGAGTCATTAGAGGTCGAAATAGAGTGAAGTGCTAGGTAGACAAACTCCCCCAAGGTTTTGGGGTGACGTGAATCCTACGCACTGGGGCTTAATTTAGACAATGGTTCTTCCTCCTGGACCAAAGGGTTAGAACTATCACACATAGGAACAGGTTTTATCACTAGGAGTCCCTAGAGCTTAAAGCAATCCCACGTAGTGTTAGGCTTAGGTAGAAATACTCCCCTGGGGCTTAGTTGAGCAATCAACAGAGTGAAGGGTTGACGTGAATCCTATTGCCGGGACATAGTATTGGGGTTAGCCACGGTTGACCTTAGATTTGGGACCGTGTGTTTCAGGATTTTCCTCGACTCAATTAACATCAATAGGAAGGTATAATAGCATAGTCTTGCACTAGAAGCATAAGTCCTAGAGGTAACTTGTCCGGATACCCTATTTTCACTTATTACTAGTCTCTCTCTTTTTACTCGTTGCTTGCACTTTTCTCTCTTTCATCTTTCGATTTATTTGCTTTGCATCTACTCTAGTTCCCATAAATTCACTCATCACTCCGATCATTGTTTCTTTTCGTACATCACACGACTCAATAGAAACTTCTCGTATTTTAAATCCCTATTCCCTGTGGATTCGACTACCCACTCACCGGGGTAACTTTTATTACTTCGACAAGGCCGTGCACTTGCGGTACGCACGCAAAAGGTCGTGTCAGTAGCCCGCACACAGCCCGCACACACACTTCCAGATCTTGTCATATTTGCTTATTTAAGGGTTTCTAAGGCTTGTTTGGAGGTGTCTTTGGCCACCCTCTCCTCCATCCTTCTCCACCATCATTTCCTTCTTTCTCCACCATCACCCCCACCATTTTCCACCATCATCACGGGATTGGAGAGGCAATTTGAAGAGCAAAAGTCAAGGGGAGAAGAAGGAAGCACTCAAGGTTGTCAGCAAGGAGCTTGATCGGCGCGGATCCGGCGAGCTTTCATCACCACCTTCTAGCCTACATCTGATCAAGTTTCTGATGAGCATTTTCATTGATTATTTTTTTTTGTTCTCTCCTTTGATGTAGAACTAGACTCGCAAGGCCACCGAGCTCCTTTGAAGATGTGGGTACAAAAATAAGGTCATCCTTGAACCCACCTATGCCAGGCTTAGGCAATTCCCAACCAAAAATATTTCCCAACCAAAATATTTCCCCACCATGGTTGAGGAAGGCAATGTGGATAGGGTGTTGAAGCCGCCCATGAACCCACTGGTGCCAAGCTTAGATAGTTCTCAACCGAAGCTCTTTCCCTAGAGACCCAAACAATTTTGTGGGACACTCAAAGAAGAATGGTTGGGAATCAAGAAGAAGCGGAGAGGAGTTTCAAGCCATCCAAGGATCCGCCCAAGTTCAAATTGCACAATTTTCGGCCCAAGCTTTTCCCTTGGAGGGGGAAAGATAATTCATCCTTGACCTCCACCTCAGCGCCATCCCGGCAAGTACATTTCATTTTCTATGGTAGTAGTTATGCCACACTTGGCCGGGAGGAGCTCACCGTCTTCAAGCCTCCATGAGGTAAGAGAGATATGTCAAGCTCGTGACGAAAAATAAGCTCTTCTTGGGAGGCAACCTAAGGTTTTAAATTTTGTATTTTGCTTAGTTTGTGTTTGTGTTGTAGTTCTTTTAGTTTGGTTGTTTAACTTTGTGTGGATGTATTAATTTCATGTTCATATTGCATATGATGCTTGGATGAGTATTTTCACTCATGTTGGTGATTCTTGGTGTGTTCTTCATTGATTTATGATCATCTTTGTGTTTTGATGAATTTTATAGATGTAGGGTTGAGAATACTAGGTTGTGGGAGGAGTTTCAAAGCATTTCAAGGCCAAAAGCACAGATATTAGGGGTGTGCGGCCAGTGTGCGGCCCTGCACACCACCCGCACACACCAGACAGAGCCGTTGTGGGCTTTGTGCAGCCCCGCACATCAACCGCACACAACAGCCTGTAGGGTGTGCGGCCTGTGTGCGGGGCTGCACATAGACTGCACACAGGCACCAGAAGGGTGTGCGGGCTGTGTGCAGCCAGCACACAGCCCGCACATAGCCATTTCAACCCATTTTTCAGCAAAATTTCAGCATCTTCGGGGCTGATTTCTTCGCCTTCCTTTCACCCAAATTTTCTCCAATTTTTTTTGATGTTTCCTCTTAGATTACCTCCTCATTTGGCCAACCTTTCACTGATCTTAAAGTTCTCATCATTTTTTGAGTTTTAATTTTGTCGATATATCGTTTTCATCGAGTTTTCACCGACATGTTTGAATTTTGTCATCTAGCTTTGGGTTTAGGCGTATCTCTCATTTTTATTGATTTTAATTGTTTAAATTTGTTTTATTTCCCAAGATTTTTGATGTAAGAATGTTGTAAAATTGAAAATGCATAACCTTATATCATTTCTTTTCAAGTTTTGCCAAGCATTGAGTTGGAAATTTTGTCATCTAGCTTTGTTGTTTCTTATTTTTTTGTGTGTTTATTTTTCTTATTGTGTGTGTGATGGATACCTAGAGATGATGTTCCCTTCTACCTTGCAGGTGGAATTAGGGCATCAATTGCAACTTTCTCCCCCGACATCTACAAGAATCCTCGGTGGTCACCCTGATCTCATGGACTTCAAGATTTAGGATTCGAGACTCATGGGAGTTCACGAAACCCTCTTACCTTGCTTTAATTGCATATATTTTACTGAGCTGCTGATTTAGGCACATTGGGGACAATGTACTACTTTAAGTAGGGGGTGGATATGATTTTTGTGAACTATGAGAATTTTTGAAAATTTTGCATGTTAGTAAACCAAGGATGGCATTAATGATTGCAGTATGTGTATGATAGTGTAGAACAATTATAGATGCTAAGTTACTCATAACCTTGCACTCTTAAGAATTTTGTGTCATTCTCGGCATTCCATCACTTACCTCCTATGTAGGACCCTGGACACCTAGGTTAGGAAAGCAGTAACCTTCATGACCCTCTTAGTTGCTAACCCATTCGCGTGGCTTCGTGCCTTGATGCGTTAGGCATTGCCTCTAATAGACTCTTAAGGACTTTCCTCTTTCTTTTCCTCTCAGCATGGTCAAAAAGAAATTGAAAAATGAAAAATGAAAAAAAAGAGGGCAAATTTAGCAAATAAAAAGAACAGTGCTCCTCTGCCGCACTAGAAAAGTAACCTGGGGTTCTTGCTCCTAACCAGATTGTTCCTCTCGCCGAAAGATATAAAGGCATGAGCGTGTATATATGAATGTGCAAAGCTCCAGGTAATGTGGATTTGCAGTTCATGTTAGTCTCGAAAAAAAAATAGTTTGTATACAGGAAAATAAGGTTTTATGACTGGTGATTGTTTGAGCGAAAGAGCAAAGATCTTTAGGAGTCTACTAGGAGTATCTCTACCACCTCAAGGCCGAATTCCACTAAGTGGCGTGACTTGCCTCAAGACGTGGTCCTCGGGGTTCTGTCGACTTAACTTGGACTACAGGGCTTCGAAATAGAGGGGTTTCACACACACCATATCATTGTTGTTGAATGCATGAAATTTTTTAAGTGGTTCGTGCTTAGTATCTTGAGTTTTACCATTACTATTGTACACTTACACTTAAGCCGGAGGTTGCGTATTTAGCCACTTATCAATCCCTTTTGTTCTTCATGTTTGTTTACTTGGGGACAAGCAAACGCTCAAGTAGGGAGGTATTTGATAAGTGTCTAAATACATCACTTTTATTATGCACATTTTATACGCTTCCATGCATTCTTGTATGACTCCGATGCCCTTTACGTGGTTATTTGTTATTATTGTTTCAGGACATCAGAAGATCATCTAGCGCGTGCTTGAGCCTTGTTTCAGCATGAATCGAAGAATTTATTAAAGCTCACATGCATCCTCATGTTTTGGCCAATAAGAGAGTGGATTTTCGGGCAGGTACTGTAGCACCATTAATGCAAACAAATACTGTAGAGCCGGTACTGTAGCAGTGTGCGGGTACTGTGCGGCCCCGCACACCACCCGGACAGGGCAGACAGAAGAGTGTGCGAGCTGTGTGCAGCCCGCACAAAGCCCGCACACACACTTCCAGATCTTGTCATGTTTGCTTATTTAAGGGTTTTTAAGGCTTGTTTGGAGGTGTCTGATAAGTGCTCGTGTTATAGTAATGCGAAGTGTTATTATCTTGCAATGAGCATTGATTTAATCAGATTTCATCACTAAAAAGTGGGCAATTGTTTACTTTTGTGCATTGTAGGGTTGTGAAGATAAAATGAAAGAAAGGAACGAAGTTAGATCGTGTTTGCCATAGTTGGGAAGATTTTCGGAATAAGCAAGAAACGAGGAATGAGCATAGACTTGCGAGTGTGTGCCAACCTCCGTTGGAAGGGCACAAAGGCAGTCACATTCACAATAAGTCTAGCTCATGCTAACAATGAAGACTTCACCAATTAGGAGACTCGAAGCAATTGGCACGATCTACCATTGATTCTGTGCCCAATTCAACGGCCTCGATGAAGAACGACGAATTCGGGAGCGTTTCGGCACAATTACTGCAGCACTGCAGCAAAATATTGTAGCACGACACTGTAGCAAGTTACTGTTCACTGTCGGCCGAAATTCAGCATTCCAGAAATTTCACACGGGCGTGTGGAAATTCCACACGGCCGTGCGAAATCTCGATTTCAGCAATTTTAAAGCCGCGACTCAACATTATAAAAGCCCGATTTGGAGACTTTTTGAGATATCTTTTGACCTACCTTTCTCCCCAACTTCTGGAGTGCGGCTACGGTTTTGGAGAGGACTTCGTGGAGGTTTAGAGCGCGTCTTCGGCATCGTCACCGACGTCCGGCGACCGCACAAGACCACGGCCACATCATACGTAAGGGGCTTTTCATCGATGTCTTTATTTTGTGCTTTCTTATATACTTTGATGAACATGTATAGCTCCATGAGGAGCTAAACCCCTTGTTGGTATTCGGACTTGTAAACTCTAGGGTTATTATGTTTCTTTGGCATTGCTATTATGCTTTTCCATTATTGATGAATAAGAATTGAGTTTCAATCTTGATTTTATCTTGCTATTGTTTTCCCTTAGATGTGACACTAGGGTTGAGAACAATATAGGTTTTCCTTGTGAGGTGTGACAACTCCTATAGGATTAGACTCTTTAAGATTGAAGAGGGTTGAGAGGGAGAGCTGTGAGGTAGCGATGTACCCCTTTCCCATCCGGTGTGATTTCTCCCTACCTCCGTTTCCTTGATTTATTAGCGGTCGAGATAGAGTGAAGTGCTAGGTAGATATACTCCCGTGGGGCTTAGTTACGTGAGTAACAGAGTGAAGGGTTGAAGTGAATTCTACGCACTAGGGCTTAATCGAGACTAGGGTTCTTCCTCCTGGACCAAAGGGTTAGAACTACACATAGGAACTGGTCTTATCACTAGGAGTCCCTAGAACCTAATGCAATTCCACGTAGTGTGAGGTTTAGGTAGATGTACTCCCCTGGGGCTTAATCATGCGAGTGATAGAGTGAAGGGTCGATGTGAATCCTAATACCCGGGCATAATGTTGGGGTTAGTCACGGTTGTCCTTAGGTTTGGCACCATGAGTCTAGAGATTTCCTCGACTCAATTGGCATCAATAGGAGAGTATAATAGCATAGTCTTGCACTAGAAGCATAGATCCTAGAGGTAGCTTGTCCGGATACCCCGCTTCATTCATTGTTAAATCCTCTCTATTCTCTTTTACTTGCACTTTCTCATCTTCCATCTTTCTATTTAATTTCTCGTCTTTTAGTATAATTGTTTCCATAATTCACTCATCGAATCAATTGATCACTTTTTCGTACTTCGCATAGTTTTAATAGTGAAATCTCGTATTCTAACTCCCTATTCCCTGTGGATTCGACTAACCTTTTACCGGGGTAACTTTTATTACTTCGACAAACCCGTGCACTTTCGGGTCGCCAGTTAGTGTCTTTGGTCCCCCTCTCCTCCATCCTTCTCCACCATCATCTCCTCCCTTCTCCACCATCATCTCCACCATTTTCCACCATCATCATGTGATTGGAGAGGCAATTGGAAGAGCAAAAGTCAAGGGGAGAAGAAGGAAGCACTCAAGGTTGTCATCAAGTAGCTTGATCAGCGCGCATCCGGTGAGCTTTCATCACCACCTTCTAGCCTACATCTGATCGAGTTTCTTATGAGCATTTTCATTGATTATTTTGTTTGTTCTCTCTTTTAATGTAGAACTAGACTCGTAAGGCCTCCGGGCTCCGGTGAACCTTAGGAGGAGAACTTGTATGGATGATGATAATTGTTTATAAATGATTGTTGGCTTGTTTGCTGGTTTCAATCTATTGTTTTGATGTTCAACCTACAATGGATGGATTTGCGTGCTCGCTTCTTTAGCGAATCACGCGGCGCCCATCACTCACTTGTACTTCAATCCTAGTTTGAGAAAATCACTTCACCCATAGCAAACATACGAGTATTTTGGGCGGTAGAAATACCATATCCAACACTCGTACCGGATTAGGGGTCAATTACCGTGACAATCGGGTTGACCTAAGCTAGGGTTTTCTCAGTCCAACTAGCCACTTGCATGTTAGTTCAAGGTTCCTGCTCACTTTAGTATCCCCTGAGGGGATCCTCATCGGTGACTCCTCTTTTCTTGACCTTTCCCCGTATTTTGCCTTCATTGAGTTTACATTCATTTAGCACTTGTTTAATTTCTTGGCATCTCATCTTATAAACTAAAACTTGTCAGTTAAACAACATTGCAAAAAGGATGTATGTCACGCCCCGACACGGGGGTCCCGCACATGACATACCGCCACGACAACCCAAGCGAGGTCCAGCACTGCCTCAACCCGAGGTAGCCGTGAGGCTAACCTGTTCCCTATACATTATATCTATAACCACAATGCGTAGAATAACAATAAATACCTATGTTACTCATCTTACTCAAGAACTTCAATTTAACACAAAGATAAGAACTATAAGTAACAACATCCACCACAACAATAATAACCATAATAAGTCCTAACTCAAAATACACCATCTCTTACATAATGTTGATACGACTGATATACAAAGGATGCTACAAGTGTGGAAAGACATGATGGGGTTCAACAATACATAATGGATCCCTGATAATACATGCCAAGAGATAAATAACATACACAACTCAAAATCAGAAGACAGTCACGACTCTAGCCAAGCACTTCTCGCCTTCACCCTTGACACACCCCTTGCGTGTGTATCCCACAAGTGCACGGGCTTGTCAAAGTAATAAATTTTTACCCTGGTGAGTGGGTAGTCGTATCCACAAGGAATAGGGATTTAAGACACAAGAACTCACTATTTAGCTATGAGGTGTACGAAAAGTGAGAGTGGAATTGATTAGTGAGTGTGAAACCAATCAAAAGTAGATAGACGGAAGGTAAGAGAGTGCAAGAATGAGTAAATAGAGAAGGATTAACAATGGATGAAATAGGGTACCCGGACAAGCTACCCATAGGACTTATGCTTCTAGTGCAAGACTATGCTATTATATTTTCCTATTAATGTTAATTGACTCAAGGATATCCTTAAACACACGGTCCCAAACCTAAGGTCAACCGTGACTAACCTCAACACTATGCCTCGGCATTAGGTTTTCACTATGACTCTTGACTCTCGTTGACCTGTCAACTAAGCCCTAGAGGAGTACATCTTCCTAACCCTCACACTACGTGGGATTGCTTTAAGTTCTAGGCATTCCTAGTGATAAAACCAATTCCTATATATAGTTCTAACCCTTTGGTCCAGGTGAAAGAACCCTAGACTAAATTAAGCCCCATCAATAGGATTCACTTCAACCATTCACTCTGTTGCTCATGCAACTAAGCCCCACGGGAGTTCCTCTCCTAGCACTTCACTTTATTTTGACCGCTAAGAAATCATGGAACATGAAGGTAGGAAGAATCACACCGGAGGGGAAAGGGGACGTTCCGCTACCTCACGACTCACCCTCTCAACCCTCTTCAACCTTTAGTAGTCTAACAGTATAGGAGTTGTCACACCTCCAAAGGATAACCTAGATTGTTCTCAACCCTAGTGTCACGGCTAAGGGAAAACAATTACAAGTGATAATTAAAATTGACACTCGAATTTATTCATCAATAATGGAAAAGCATAATAACAATGTCATAAAAAATAATGATTCTAGGGTTTACAAGTCCGAATACCCATGAGGGGTTTAGCACCTTATGGAGCTATACAAATTCATCAAAATATAAAAGAAAGTACAAATTGAAAGCATCGATGAAAACCCCCTTGTGTATGATGTGGCCGTGGTCTTGCGCGGCCACAGGACGTCGGTGACGATGTCGATGACGCGCTCCGAACCTCCACGAAGTCCTCTCCAAAACCCTAGCCGTGCTCTCCAGAAGTTCGGGGGAAAGATAGATCAAAAGATGAGTAAAAAGTCTCCAAAACGAGCTTTTATAATTTTGAGCCGCGGCTTTAAAATCGGACTTATCAGGATTTCACACGGCCGTGTAAACTTTCCGGATTTCACAATTTCGGCTGAAAGTCAACAGTAGCATGCTATAGTGTTTTGCTATAGTAACTTCCTACAGTACTCGCCGAAAACGCTCCCGAATTCGTTGTTTCTTTATCGAGCTGATTGCTTCAAATCTCCTTCTTTTGTGAAGTTCTCCTAAGCTACACGAGTTAGACTTACTGTGAATGTGATTGCCTTTGTGCCCCTCCATAGGAGGTTGGCACACACTCACAAGTCTAGGCTCGTGCCTTATTCCTTGCTTGGTCTGAAAACCACCCAACAATGGCAAACATGATCTAACCTTGTTCTTCTTCTTTAAAAAAGCTCGACACACCTACAATGCACAAAAGCACACAAATGCACACAATTTAGTGATAAAATCTGATAAAAGATATGCTCATTGTAAGATAATAACGCTTCGCGGTATTATAACACAAGCACTTATCAACCCTACGCTGTGCTATCACCTGGGAGAAAGAAAAAGGGGGTGAGTAACTAGGTTACTCAGTGAGGGGTTAAACATAGGACTATAGCTCAGACATGAACAAATATACATAAAACATCATAAAAATACTTCTATTCTTAACAAGAATGAAAATACTTTAAATAACCATTATCACATAAGAATATAACCTTTCTTAATGAAATACAAATAGATTTTCTTTGAAATCATCAAGAAAATACATACCATTCTGGATCTAATATAACCATAATTCTTTCGATAGTTTCAATTATCAAGATGCTTAAGAACAAGTAACTCAACATTCACAATTAATCAATAACGTCTATAATGGCCTCGAAAACCCTCCGTCACTAACCATGGCCTTGGTTAGGTCTGGAGCTACCAAGATGCGCGCATCTTGGCATTGGCCACTGGGGAGTTCGTTTGGTGACTCTGAACAACCCAATTATATCCATGTCAAGGATCTACGCTCCCACCTGACATGGCATAACCATTTTGATAGTATTCCACGCTACTTCTATTTGGATTGGCCTGTGGAAACCATCCACCTCTTATTGCAGTAATTACTGGAGCTCGGCTCCCATGTCACCATCAAAGAATTTAACAATAACCCAGCCCATAGGTTCAATATGTATACATCAAGATAGCATAATTCTCAATAAGTGACCATAAGTATTTACAATGGCAACTCTCACTCCAAGAGTGATTTATTTGATCATATAGTGGTAATGAAATCATTTTCCATCAAAAATATCATACAAAGGTGTATTTTGAAAATACACTTTGAACATTCCTTAATACAATGAAATTCAACTTGAATTCACATGCCCTATTGGTCATCATAATGAGAACATCAAATCTCTTGGAAATACATAGTTTGAAAAACATATTTTGAACATAAAGTTCCAAACCATAATATATATATATATATATATATATATATATATATATATATATATATATATATATATATTGCAATTATTCACGAAATAGGCTAATTCATAAATCATCATGATTCTAACTTCAATTAAAACTCCGAATGAGATTTGGCAATAAGGAGTCTATCATTCAAACAAGCAACTCAAAATATCAAAACATCATGCATGAATCATAGTCCAATTTTGGTAATTTCCCACTCACAAACTTGGCAAGCAAAATGTCTCGGTGTCACTTCTCCACCGGCTCTTTGCCCTTACTTGAGGCCTCACCTCCTAGAAACAATCAAAAAACCAAAACAAGCAACCATACATCAACAAACATTTGATTAACTAGAATGAAAGAAAATACTCACAATGGGGAATGGTTGCTTCTAGGGTTTGCTAAACACCAAAGCAAGAAGATCTAGCAAGAAAAGACCTCTCACAACTCTTTAAACCAACAAGGAAAGCAAGAATGACCTAACTTTGGTTCGTGCTACAGTAATTCCGTGATAAAGATGATGAGGGTTCAAGGATTTCATGGAGTCAAGCCATACAATTCAAGACAATTAATCCTCACAAGATTTACCACCAAAGAGGAATAAAAAGAGGTAAGAATCAAGCTCTTATAGGGGCTCACAACCAACCCTAACCATCTCCATCAATAAGCAAAGGAGAAGCAAGAAAAGGATGGAGCTTACCTTGATCTAAATGATGAGCAACTTGATGATCCAAGAATCAAGCTCAAAATTCCCTTCTAAATCAGCCTTAAAACCTCATGGAATGATGGAGGAAGAGAGGAGAAGGAGATAGAAGAGTTTGGGAGAAGAAAGTTGAAGAAAAGAAGCTAGAATTAAGTTTATATAAACAAAACTGGTCGGTGTGCAAGTCATGTACGGGCTGCACAATGCCCGCACAGAGGTCGCACAGCCTCCAGGAGAAGCTGTGCGGCATGTGCACAGCCCGCACAGTTTTGTGCAGCCTGTGCACAGCCCACTGACCCATAAAACTCCTGCAAAAAGCTCTCAAACACCCGGTAAACAACTCCAGGGGCTTGACAAGAAGACTCAAAGAAAACTCAATGGGGAAACGATCACAACAACTAAGACAAATGCACAACAAACAAGGGCAAAGAGGACTGAAACACCACACTCTACCCACCTTACAGAAATTTCAGCCTTGAAATTTCACATACCTCAAGCTTCAAACAAATGAGGGTACTTTCTTAACATCAATTCCTGTGGCTCCCAAGTTACCTCTTCTACCACTTCATTCCTCCAAAGCACTTTTACCATTGGAATGACCTTTTGTCGAAGTATTTTCTCTGGCAATCAAGAATCATCACGGGTCGCACTTCAAACTTTAAATCTTCTCTTAACTCCATTGGTGGCTGACACGACCCCTTGCGTGTGTACCCCGCAAGTGCACGGGTTGTCGAAGTAATAAAAATACCCTGGTGAGTGGGTAGTCGTATCCACAGGGAATAGTGTTCAGAAACAAGTGTTATCGCTATTTAGCTATGAAAGAAGTCGATGATGAGAAAAGTATATATATATAAATGTAAAAAGAAAATAAAAGAGTGCAAGAAGAATAATGAGGGTAGGAGAGGTAATCGATATAAAGATGGGGTACCCGGACAAAGCTCCCCCTAAGATTAATGCTTCTAGTGCAAGACTAGTATTATACCCTCTAATTGATGTCTAATTGAGTCGAGGATATCCTTAAACACACGGTCCCAAACCTAAGGTCAACCGTGTCTAACCCCAACACTATGCCCCGGCATTAGGATTCACTACGACTCTTGACTCTCGTTGACCTGTCAACTAAGCCCTAGAGGAGTATATCTACCTAAGCCTCACACTACGTGGGATTGCATTAAGTTCTAGGGACTCCTAGTGGTAAAACCTGTTCCTATGTGTAGTTCTAACCCTTTGGTCCAGGTGGAAGAACCCTAGTCTAGATTAAGCCCCAGTGCGTAGGATTCACTTCAACCCTTCACTCTGTTACTCGCGTAACTAAGCCCCAGGGGAGTTTATCTACCTAGCACTTCACTCTATCTCGACCGCTAATGAATCAAGGAAACGGATGTAGGGAGAAACCACACCAGAGGGGAAAGGGGTACATTGCTACCTCACAACTCTCCCTCTCAACCCTCTCCAACCTTGTGTAGTCTAATCCTATAGAGGTTGTCACACCCTCAAAAGATAACCTAATAGATTCTCAACCCTAGTGTCACGGCTAAGGGAAAATCTCATACAATCGTCATGCAAGATTGGAACTCAATAATAGAACATTAAATTAAGAAAGCATAATAAAAGTCATAGAAACAATATCATCCTAGGGTTTACAAGTCCGAATACCCACTAGGGTTTAGCTCTCCATGGAGCAATACAAAGTCAATAAATAGTTTAAGAACATATGCATGAAAACCATAAAGAAAACCCCCTTGTAGATCGTATCGATGGTCTTGTGTAGTCACGTGTCTTCTCCAACGAATCCCTTGTCAAGCCTAAGGCACACCTCGCCAAATCAATGCCGATGAGAGCTTCCCCAATAGCTTTCTTCCAAAGGATGTCGATGTCGATGCCGTTTAATCGCCTCCAAAGACCTCCAAGAACCTCTCCAAACCCTAGCCGAAAGCCCCCCAAAAGATATCCAAGTGATAGAAGAGAAGGCGCCCCAAATAGATATGAAAACGGGCTATTTATAGGCTGAAATCGGGCTGAATTCGGGCTGAAATCGGACTTCTGTGAAAATCCAGAAATTCCACACGCCCGTGTGTTAATTCCACACGGCCATGTGGAAATTCTGGAATCGTGATTTCTCGGCACCTATGAACAGTGTTTTTGCTACAGTATTCTTGCTACAGTACACGGCCATGTGTTAATTCCACACGCCCGTGTGACGTCTCTGGTTTGCTGGAAAATTAATTCACACGGCCGTGTGGAATTTCCACACGCCCGTGTGAACTCTCTGGAATTCTGAATTTCGGCAGAATGTAAACAGTAACTGCTACAGTACTTCTCCGAAATACTCCCGAATCCATCGTTCTTCATCGAGGCCGTTGAATTGGGCACACAATCAACGGTAGATTATGTCGATTACTTTATTTCTCTTCATTGGCGAAGTTCTCCAATGCTACACGAGTTATAGACTTTTGTGAGTGTGACTGCCCTTGTGCCCCTCCAATGGATATACTTCTTTAACATGGACACATGGAACATGTTATGAATCTTCTCCAACTCAGGCGGTAACTCCAATCAATATGCTATCTCTCCAATCCTCTCTAGGATCAAGAATGGACCTATATACCGGCGATTCAACTTTTCCCTAGCTCAAAATCAAATTACCCCTTTCTATGGAGAGATTTTCAAAAACACTCTATCCTCAACCTCAAACTCCAAGAATCTTTTGCGATTGTCAACATAGCTCTTTTGACGGTCTTAGGCTGCTTTCAGTCTATCTTTAATCACTTCCACTTTCTTAATAATCTGGTCTATCAATTCCACACTCTGAAGCTTCCTTTCTCCCACTTCATCCCAACAAAGAAGAGTTCTACATTTCTTTCCGTACAAAGCTTCATATGGAGGCATACCAATGCTTGCTTGGAAACTGTTGTTGTAGGCGAACTCCACCAAGCTCTCAACATGTCTTCGAGGGTCTGAATGGTCCATTCGAACTGACAATCTGTCTGAGAGTGATAAGCAATACTAAACTTTAAAGTTGTACCCAAAGCGTCTTGAAATCTTGACAAAAAATGAGAAGTGAATATGTGGTCTTGATCTGAAACTATAGAGACTGGCACTCCATGTAATTTAACTATTTCATCAATGTACAACTTTGCCAATTTCTCCAAAGAATACTTAGTGACAAGTGCTTGTGTTATAGTAATACGAAGTATTATTGATGAGTACTATCCCGCAAGTGCACGGGTCGTCAAGTAATACCCTGTGTGTGACACAGGGGTTGTATTTCCTGGGGCCCGAGAAGCTACCCTTACTTCCCTTTTACAATGTTGTTTGACCGATACAACTCAAGATTGTGAATATAATGCAAAGAAGCTAGATAAGTAAATAACCAAAACTAACATACGAGGGCAAGATACGGGGCAAAATAGGGCTAGGAGTGGTCACGGATGAGGATTCCCTTAGGGGCTACTAAAGTGAGTAGGATGCTTGAACTAACATGCAAGTGGCTAATTGGACCGAGAAAACCCTAGACTAGGCCAACCCGATGGTCACGGAAGTCGGCCCCTAATCCGGTACGGATATTGGATACGGTACGTATACCGCCCAAGATTACCCATACGATTGCAAAGGATGAAGTGGTTTTCTCAAACTAGGGTTACAATACAAAAGAGTACTAAACCCTAGAAGTGGAGGGGTACAACTACCAGATGGTCATGGCGTATTTATACGTATTTCCCTTCCAAGTTTGGTGAGTCTAACACTAGGGCAATGGTCATGCAACCTAGCATTTCCTAAGTCTTTTGATACATAGAGTTCTCATACATACCAAGCATGTAAAACACCAAACAATGGATCACAAACAAGCCACAAACAATAAATAGAACAAAATCATCCAAAACATCACAAGTTCACCCCCAAGGTTCACCTACATCCGGTGACCTTGGGGTTTAAGTGCTCATGTTCACTAAATACAACAATAAATGCATGGAAACAACCAACAAAGGCATGAGAAGAACTCCCTCAAAAGATGAAGGCCGGAGAAGTTCCAAAGACGCCACTCCAAGGGGTGGCTTCCCTAGTCTTCAACCTCCAAATGTAAGCCCTAGGATGTAGAATCTTCCCAAAACCTTGCTCTCCTCGCCCAATCCTTGCCTAGATCATCCTCCAAGAGCTTCTTCTTCCTCAATTTGAAGGTGGTGGTGAGAGGCCCTAAGAAGAAAACTCAAGATGCCCTTGAAAACCCAAGCCAAAGTCCTTTAAAAAATGAGTTCGGGCAAGCTCACGGGTGGCCTCACGGTCCATATACGGCCCTTGAGGGAGCCTGTAATACGGGCTACAGGAAACCGCAAAGTTGTGATTTTGCACACTAACTGTTACAGTAAAAAAAATACTACAGTAGATTTCTACAGTACTGCTCGGGGATGACCTCACGGCCGTGAGCCTGCCCGTGAGGGTTTCCAGACTTCATTCTCTTGCCAACTCTTCGCGCTTCGAGCAGCTACAGTAATGCTACAGTACTCGAGACCCTAAAACGACAGTTTTGGTGCAGATTTCCTCTCAAATCGCGCCGTTAGGGTCACCAAAGCATATAATGTACCTGAAACACGAAATAAAACAATTTAGACCACAAAACGACATCGAATCATCAACAAAATATGAAAAGCATGCGCAAGTATACGTATAAAATACGTACATTTAGACGTTTATCAAACATCCCCACACCTAAGCATTTGCTTGTCCCCAAGCAAACAAAAATGAAGAATAGGGGCAAGAAGATAAACGGCTAAATGTACGACCTCAAGCTCAAAAGTAAAGAACTCCACAGGCTTGAATGGACAGAAATCAAGAAGTGAGCTGATCAATGAATAGTCAAGTAATACTAGTTCTATTTCTCCTAGAGTGCCCCGTGAGTGTGTGCTGACTTCCACCTTGACCTCCACACCCTGGATTAAAGGAACACAAAAGCTATTAAAAGAGTATTGAAAATAGAATTTAACAATTTAATGCCAAAATCATTATAATGGGTTGGTTGGAGTGTACAAGGTAGAAACTATCGTGTACAGGTATAGGGTTGCACTAAAGGTGAAATAGAACTACATTCAAGCACATGTAAAGGTACAGCTCACAACTATCATTCTACCAAGCCAGGAAATTCTAAACATGTAGATCATAGCCATCATAGGTAATCAAAGCATGCACAGAATAAAAAATACTCCAAAAATCCATCCCCACACCTAAAGCTGTACATTGTCCCCAATGTACATAAGTCAGCAGAACAGGGTGGGACAAACATGGTAAGCACAAGTAAATGGAGTAAAAGAAACTTCCCCAACAACTAATGAAGAATGTCATGTAGTTCTCAAGGTTGGTGGGGCGAAAGAATACTGAGGGCGTGGAGTGTGAAACTCAGTAACAATTCTCCTAAAAGCACAAGAAGCATAGATCACAACTCCAGAAATTAAAAATAACAGAAGAGAGCAAATAACAAAAGTCTCAAAACAACCAGAAAAAGTTTAGCAGGGCGAAGCCCTAGCTAACTCAAGAGTATAAAGTACAACATGAAACAGAAAATGCAGCAAAAAAGGGAATGAAAAACAACAAAGTAACATAGCAAGCTTGCAACGTGAGTCTAAGGGCCAGAAGGGAATGACGGTACTGCACAGGTGGTGGCCGCTGAAGTGGTGCCGACTGACGATGATGAGCTGCGCAAAAACGCTAAAATCCTTGAATTCCGGCCTTTGGGTGAATGCTTCTTTGTAGAATCCCATGTAAATGCCCAATTGATCTTGAGTGACTCTGTGGCTCTTCCCGAAGGCACGAAATGACACATATCCGGGTTGGCTAGAAAATGGATTGAAGTGATAGATTTCAAAGGTGCTTAACACTTCAAGAGTTAATTCCTTATATGTGGGTTCGTCAATGGAGAATAATTTATCCCAACCGTCGTGTGTGATGAGCTCCAAAATTGTTTCATCCAAACCCAGTGTTTTTAGAACATCCCAATCAATCTTCTTGATCGTCCCAAAATTCTTGCGCGAAAGGAGCGCAAATCGATTCTTTTGTTCTTCTTTTTTAAACTTGGGTTGCTCGTGAGGCGGAGGAGGGTCATTCCGGGCTCTCTTGTAGGCAACCTTCTTAGTTCTCATCCTATAAAATTAATGGAAGCTCAATTAGACAAGCTACAAGCAACAAAAGTCTTGAAAAATGAAGGAATCATGAAAAATTCTCATTGCTACAGTAATTCCGAAAAATTTTTCAAGAACCTTGTTTGAAAACTTGATGATCTCAAAATACAACCATTCCAAAATAATAATACAAGCTTGTAGAAGCCAAAGAGATAATAAACCATGGGAAAATCAGCCCACACAACCATGGAAATACCAAGTTCATGAGATCAAAAACTCACCTCAAAACCTATAGTTTTTGGAGTGAAACTTGTGTTGAATCCGGCCAAAAGAGTGGTTTTTCTTCAAATCTTAAGCACCAAATGTTTTTAGAGGAGAGTGAGAGTGTTTTAAAGCAAGAAAAATGGAAGAAAATGGAGGAGAAATGAGAGGGAAGTGAGAGTGTTAAGTGGAGAGGATGATGAATAGGAGAAATGGCCAAAAGGGGTTTAAAAACCTAAGTCCCGAAAAGCCTCACGGGTGAGCTCACGGGCATGAGCTCACCCCTGAGAGCTCTCTGGTTTGCTCACAGCCAAGCTTAAAAACACTCAAATTAAAGCCGAACAATGCATGAAAGCAATCAAAACATGAATCTCATGAAATCTAATCATTAGACAACTCACAACAACATACAAGCATGCAAATATGAATTAACAAAACGATGAACAATAAGAGCACACAAGAACAAACCCTAGGGAGCTAACATGCTAAAACACAACAAAAATACGAAAAAGAGAAACACAAACACTCAAACAACAAAAGAATGAAATTGCAATGAATTTAAACTTGGGTTGGCTCCCAAGAAGCACTTGGTTAACGTCATTAGCTTGACGTGTTTTACCTCAACAATCATGGTGGGACAAAAAGAGGAAATTTACCTCCAACCTTTGATGATGCATTGTTACCCGAAAAGTAGTGCTTCAAGCGGTGGCCATTGAATTTGAAAGTTCCATTTTGTGGGTGAGTTATTTCTACGGCGCCATGAGGGAACACTTAAGTCACGGTGTAGGGGCCATGCCATCGTGACTTTAATTTCCCGGGAATAACTTCAATCTTGCATTGAATAGTAATACTTGGTCCCCGGGTTAGAAGCACTTGGCTTGCTTGATGTGTCGGTCATGGTATTCCTTCATCCTCTCTTTATACTTCACAGATGTGTCATAAGCCAAGGATCACCATTCCTCTAACTCATTTAGTTGGAGTTTTCTTTTTCGACCACAAAGATGAGGATCGGCATTAAGTTGCTTTATGGCCCAATAGGCCTTATGCTCCAATTCAACCGGTAGATGGCATGCCTTCCCATAGACCAATCGGTAAGGAGTGGACCCAATAGGTGTCTTGAAAGCGGTTCTATATGCCCACAGTGCATCATCAAGTAGGTCTGCCCAATCCCGCCGGTGATGATTGACTGTTTTCTCTAGGATTCGCTTCAGCTCTCTATTCGAATTCTCAACCTGGCCACTAGTTTGGGGATGGTAAGCAGTTGAAACATGGTGTGACACCCCATATCGTTTCAAGACTCTCTCCAACTGGGAGTTGCAAAAGTGAGTGCCCCGGTCACTGATGATTGTTCTAGGGGTCCCAAATCGGGAGAATAATTTTTTTAAGAATTTCACCATAACCCTTGCATCACATGATGGAAAGGCACGCGCTTCCACCCACTTGGAGACATAATCCACTGCTACAAGAATATACTTGTTACGTTGGGAACTAGGGAATGGGCCCATAAAATCGATACCCCAAACGTCAAATACTTCGCATGCTTGATTCCACGATTGTGGCATTTCTTACCTTTTTGAGATATTACCCGTTCGCTGGCATCTGTCACAATACTGAACTAATGTCTGGGCATCTTGAAATATAGTTGGCCAATAGAATCCAGCATCGAGGGCCTTTTTAGCTGTTCGATTCCCACTATAGTGACCTCCTGTTGGCCCAGAATGACAATGCCTTAGAATGTCTTGACCTTCCACTTTCGAGACACATCTCCTGACAACCTGATCAGAGCAAATCCTGAATAAGTATGGGTCCTCCCAGGTATAATACTTCAGCTCAGTAAAGAACTTTTTCCTTTGTTATGAAGTGAGCCATTTGGGAAAAGTTTTTGCCGCGAGATAATTTGCAATATCAGCAAACCATGGGGTCTCATCTTCTACTATCACTTGAATACTGCAAAGTTGCTCTCCTGGGAATGCATCATTAATCTCCTTCCTTTCTATCGTATCATCATTAGGACCCTCAAGTCGGGAGAGGTGATCAGCAGCTAAGTTTTCTGCCCTTTTTTTTGTCTCTTATCTACAAATCAAATTCTTGAAGAAGTAGCACCACGCGGATTAGTCGAGGCTTGGCATCCGACTTGTTCAACAGATACTTTAGTGCGGAATGGTCTGTGTAAACAATCACTTTGGATAACACCAAGTAGGACCTGAATTTGTTAAATGTAAAGACTACTGCCAGTAATTCCTTTTCAGTAGTGGTATAGTTCTCTTGAGCATCATTCAAAGTTTTGCTTGCATAATAGATAGGATGGAAATGTTTATCCCTTCGCTGCCCAAGCACTGCACTAACAGCATAGTCACTAGCATCACACATTAGCTCGAACGGCAAATTCCAGTTAGGTGAAACTATAATGGGTGCCTCAATTAGTTTCTATTTGAGTGTCAAGAAGGCGTGCATACATTCACTAGTGAATTCGAAAGAGACATCCTTCTCCAACAGCTTTGTTAAGGGTCGGGCAATGGATGAGAAATCTTGCACAAACCTTCTGTAGAATCCAGCATGTCCCAAGAAGCTCCTGATTGCCTTTACTGAAGTAGGAGGTGGAAGTTTCTCGATAGTGGCAATCTTAGCCCTGTCCACCTCGATCCCATGTTTCAAAATTTTATGTCCAAGAACTATGCCGTCCTTTACCATAAAATGGCATTTCTCCCAGCTGAGCACTAAATTTGTCTCCTCACATCTGTTTAATACCCGTTCAAGGTTTTTGAGGCAAAGTTCAATAGAATCACCGAAAACCGAGAAGTCATCCATGAATACTTCCATAATGTCTTCCACCATGTCTTCGAAAATAGCCATCATGCATCTTTGGAAAGTGGTCGGGGCATTACAGAGCCCAAAAGGCATCCTCCTGTAAGCAAATATGCCATAAGGACAGGTAAAAGTGGTCTTCTCCTGATCTTCTGGAGCTATGGGAATCTGAAAATATCCAGAGAAGCCGTCTAGAAAACAATAATAAGAGTGTCCTGCAAGCCACTCGAGCATCTGATCGATGAAGGGCAAAGGGAAATGATCTTTTCTTGTGGCATCATTAAGTTTCCTGTAGTCTATGCAAACCCTCCAACCTGTGACTATTCTGGCTGGTAGTTCAGAGAACAAGAATACCCAACACTGTTCACTCTTTCTATTAGCGAAAACTGTTATAGCAGGAAGTCAGAATTTTGGTTTTCCAGGGTTACGTTGGGTGAGTCTTCACAATATTGCCTTTTCCAATGATCATCAAAAAGGTTTGGATGATCTAATGATATTTCAGTGTTCGAGTGGTATGGGTATGGCTCCTGTGAAAACGTGCAATTAGTCTAATCACTAGGTGAAAACATAGTAAGACACAATGGAAAATATAAATGCAACTAAGATGAATGAAATAAGAATATAAAGAAGAAAAGGATTAGAAGCAGCAGTAAATATACAAAAATGGCAAATATGGAACAAGAAAATGATCAAATCAACACGCGCAAAGTTTTTCGAGTATTTCTCGTGGTTCCCCGGCAACGGCGCCAAAAACATTAATGAGTGCTATCCCGCAAGTGCACGGGTCGTCAAGTAATACCCTGTGCGTGACACAGGGGTCGTATTCCCTGGGGCCCGAGAAGCTACCCTTACTTCCCTTTTACAATGTTGTTTGACCGATACAACTCAAGATTGTGAATATAATGCAAAGAAGCTAGATAAGTAAATAACCAAAGCTAACATACGAAGGCAAGATACGTGGTAAAATAGGGCTAGGAGTGGTCACGGATGACGATTCCCTTAGGGGCTACTAAAGTGAGTAGGATGCTTGAACTAACATGCAAGTGGCTAATTGTACCGAGAAAACCCTAGACTAGGCCAACCCGATGGTCAAGGAAGTCGGCCCCTAATCCGGTAATGGTATTGGATACGGTACGTATACCGCCCAAGATTACCCGTACGATTGCAAAGGGTGAAGTGGTTTTCTCAAACTAGGGTTACAATACAAAAGAGTACTAAACCCTAGGAGTGGAGGGGTACAAATACCCGATGGTCATGGCGTATTTATATGTATTTCCCTTCCAAGTTTGCTGAGTCTAACTCTAGGGCAATGGTCATGCAACCTAGCATATCCTAAGTCTTTTGATACATAGAGTTCTAATAAATACCAAGCATGTAAAACACCAAATAATGGATCACAAACAAGCCACAAACAATAAATAGAACAAAATCATCCAAAACATCACAAGTTCACCCCCAAGGTTCACCTACATCCGGTGACCTTGGGGTTTAAGTGCTCATGTTCACTAAATACAACAATAAATGCATGGAAACAACCAACAAAGGCATGAGAAGAACTCCCTCAAAGGATGAAGGCCGGAGAAGTTCCAAAGACGCCACTCCAAGGGGTGGCTTCCCTAGTCTTCAACCTCCAAATGTAAGCCCTAGGATGTAGAATCTTCCCAAAACCTTACTCTCCTTACCAAATCCTTGCCTAGATCGCCCTCCAAGAGCTTCTTCTTCCTCAATTCGAAGGTGGTGGTGAGAGGCCCTAAGAAGAAAACTCAAGATGCCCTTGAAAACCCAAGCCAAAGTCCTTTAAAAGATGAGTTCGGGCAAGCTCACGGGTGGCCTCACGGTCCATATACGGCCCGTGAGGGAGCCTGTAATACGGGCTACAAGAAACCGCAAAGTTGTGATTTTGCATAGTAACTGCTACAGTAGATTTCTACAGTACTGCTCGGGGATGACCTCACGGCCGTGAACCTGCCCGTGAGGGTTTTCATACTTCATTCTCCTTCCAACTCTTCGCGCTTCGGGTAGCTACAGTAATGCTACAGTACTCGAGACCCTAAAACGACAATTTCAGTGTAGATTTCATCTCAAATCGCGTCGTTAGGGTCACCAAAGCATATAATGTACCTGAAACACGAAATAAAACAATTTAGACCACAAAAGGGCATCGAATCATCAACAAAATAAGAAAAGCATGCGCAAGTATACGTACAAAATACGTACATTTAGACATTTATCAGCTTTCACCCATGATTAAAACATCTATCTATTCCCCGGGTACCCATTTATTCTCTTAGCAGCTCTCTGCCAACTTCTTATCTGCGATAGAGAGATAGAGACAGTGACAAATTGTTTGAAACGGTTTAGATCGAGTTTGGCTTTCTTTTGCTGTGTGAGAGAGAGATGGACAAAGAGCGAGGAAGGAGAAAGCCTCTGCCACCATCGAGAATGCACTAGTTTTTGTTTGTTTTCTTTAAATGAGTATATTATGATTAGATTATTGGAATTCCCTATGTTTTGTTTGAGATATCATATGTTTGTCATGGGATTATGTATAAGATATATGGTTGTTTTGTCAATGAGGTATTATCCATTTTCTCTTTATTGAGTTATCAATTGAAATTTCATTTGTGGTTACTTTTTGATGAAAACTTTAGTTTTCATCAAAAAGTAACCACTTAGTTTTTATATCAAGCAAAAATTCTGTAAGTGAAACATTTAAGCTAAGCCTAGTTTGTGTAAGAAATATTTTAGTGGGACATTTGAGTTAAATTTGAGCTCATAACTAATTAAAAAAGATTCAGTTAATAAATCTACAGCAAAAATGGAATTATAGTTTGTTCCAATGAGACGCTTAACATGAATTTGTACAATTACAAATGGGACACTTCAATTGAAACAATGTAGCTGGAGTTTCAACTAAGCAATTTGTAGATTATTAAGAAAACTACACACTGGCATTCATTCAAAAGGATTCAATTCTGTGTAACACTTTTGATTAAAATGCATATTTAGAAAATGAAACTCAGTTACCTTTTGCAGCTTTATTGAGCCATTTGTTTTACAAAATTGCCCAAAACAAAAAACTAATTGTGATCAATTTCTTTTATGAGCTGAACATGTGTGGGGCTACACAGATACCCAACACCAAAAAAGAAAAAAAATACATATTTTGATTCAGGATAACTTCTTGTGTGGGTTAGTTGAGGCAGCAACTCCAGGGGACATCCATATTTTCCTTCTTTTGGCAACCTGTTGTTTTGCTCTTTCCTTGAACATCTTTTTATTTAATGTGTAACCTCAACATAGGGACACCTGCAATAGTAGAAATATCTGATTCCTTTGTCCTTGCCTTTGTTTTCTTAGCCACCAATCTATTTATGTCCTAGCTTCTAAAATGAGTTTAACTCAAAGGATCCGCTCCTCTAAGTGTTTCACCAGTATTTGTACCAACATTGTTTGAATAACAAAATATATACTTCAAGCATTACAATAACTCTTAAATGGAAGCTCATTAGCAATATTTACCTGTAAGCCATGTACCTCTAATGTTAGTTTATCCTTAGCTATAGAATCTTCTGCAATTCTCATTGACTTCTACTTTGTTGCATTCAATTAGAACTACAATAGCTCAAAGACATTATTTTTAAATGATATCAAGTAGCTTTTTCATTCTCCCACATATTAAAAACATGGTAGTGCCTTCCTTGAATATTACTTTGGATCATTTTGGGATAAAAATGGAACTTTCATAAACCTTACTTCCAATCATTTTAAGATAAACTTACACAAACCCAAAATAAAGTTAAATCTCTCCATGTATAGTGAATGGAATTTTATGTTCCCTTATGAATAACTAATATGATATTCTTAATCTCTAAATTATATACAAGTAACTTATTTTGAGAGGTTATAAACCTTAATTAATCTATTATTTATCTCAGTTATATCATAGATGCTAAATACTTCATATGGACATAGTACTATTTCATAAAAGTTGTCATGTTTTTTTTGGTTGTTCATTAACTAATCGCACATCAAGTTATATTAAAATACATTGACAACAAGTTAGGTATTCTCCAACAGTGGTTTCAATAAACAAAGAACATAAACAAAATAAAGAACACCTATGAGTTCTTCAACATTGTTTCAGATTTTCATGTCATTCAAACAAAAAACACACCAATTGACAACCACATGCTCTATCTTGGCATAACTCTCACATCAAAGATAATAAATACTACTAGATGGTACAAGCTTTGACTAAAGCCCACGACCACTTACATTATTCAGGCACTTCATCCCCTTCATGACATATTTCCCAATTCATAGCCATCTTCGAGCTCCTTAGTGACAATGGTGTTATCCTCTTGCTCTAGGGTTTCACAGATCTCTCCATTACTAGATTGGAGAATGAACGCAGGATGATTGTCTCTTCATTTAGGAATGGAGAAGGTGTTGCTAAAATGGGAAAGAAGGAAGATGGTCGAGACAATGATCTCTGGAAAAAAACTTTGTATTTTGTATTCCTTTGCCTCTTAGTTTTTGAAAGAAGGAAGAAATGGGGAATTTTAGACACGTGGGTGAAGGCTAACGTGGACCCTCCTAGGTGGTGTGCCCAACTTAGGTGATGTGGCACTGCCATTTAGTTTTGACAGCTTGGCATCTATGTGCTGACATAGATATTCTGCCGTCCAGCATAAATTTGTCTAAATGTCAGGGGTAACACACAGTCAACCAAGATAGAGGTTAGGTGACCATTTTGATTCAAATTGAAGTTCAGACCAAAAAATGAAAAATGGTATAGTTTGGTAGCCTCTAAATAATTACTCATCACAATCGAATTCAAAAAGATCAAATTCAAAAACGGATTAAAAAAAAAGATAATCATTTTAAAAAGGATAAGATTTGAATCAAAAAGGCTATTCTACCCTCAACTCTTCAAACAAACCACCACAACGCCCTTACACAAACAAAAGGACAAAAATACCCCTCCATTTCCAAGAAAAAGATAAAGCAAAATGATAAGAGCCTAAATGTATGTATTTATACGTTGGTTTTGTATATGTTTACAGGCTATTTTGGATGAATCGATGCTTGCTTTTCACCTAAATTGGTTATTTCCTTGTTACAGGCCTCAGAGAAGCTAGAATAAGCTCTAGAACACAATTGGAGTGAAATCAACACCAAAAATCATGTTTTTGAAGTAAGAGCAACGTAGCGGTACTGTAGCAAGGAAGCCGGGTCTTACATGAATCAAGCTATGAACCTCGCAGGCACTACATGCCCGCATATCGCTTATGAGACCCGCTGTAGAATTCAGAGCCAATTATTGTAGATGGATTACTGTAGCATAGCATTGTAGCACTGACCTGGGTTTTTCCGAGCAGAAAGGCAGTGAGCTGCACGAGCAGTGTGCGCCCGTGAACCCCCGCGTGGCTCAGGGCAGAACTCTTTAAAAGCACATTTAGGGCATTATAGAGAAGGTCTTTGGCCACTCTTTCTCCACCCTCATCACTTAGGGCTTCAAGCTTGTGGGAGTAGGCAAATCTAAGGCGCAAATCCAAGGGGGGAAAAGAGGAGTGCTATCAAGGAGAACATCAAGGAGCTTACCGACGCAGATTTGACAAGCTCTCATCTCCACCTTCTAGTCAACATTTCAAAGGGGTTTCTTTGGTTTTGTTTATTGTTCATATGTATCTTAAGATCTCTCTTATATTCATGTCAAACTAGACTGCCAAGGTTACCGGGCATCTGGTGAACCTTGGGATGAACTTACTTGTATGAATGACATTTATGGCATTTGATTTTGTTTGTGGTTTAAGCTTGGTGAACTTTGATGTGTTGATTTGCATGAGAACTCTATATTTCAACTATTAGGTTGCACTTGGTGTGTGACCATCGCCTTTGTACTAGACACACCTAGCTTAATGGGATTCATGTATGAACACACTATGACGATCGGGTGCTTCATACCCCTCCAACAATTAGTGTTGGACCTAAGTTGAGTATCGGCCCTAATTAGAGATTTCCTTACGTACATTGCAATCGTAGGAGGATTTGGCTGGAAGAGATTCTCAGCCAATACTTGTATAAGATTAGGGGTTATCTATTTTCAGATATCTCTTGCCCCAAACCATAACTGCCTATGTAATTCTAACATCTTTCTAACTTTAGTAGTCTCGAGGGGATCCTCGCCCGGGGCCTCACACATTTATTACTATTTTCTTCCTTGATATGCTTATGTGGTGAGGCTTAGTTCATTTGTTTATAATTTTCTCTTTTGTTATTTTCTTACTTTATTTCAAACTTATATTTGTTAGACTAGATAGTGTCATCTAGGGGGAATTAGTAGTAGCTCTTGGGACCCCAGGGAATACGACTTTCTCATGCTTGCACAAGAAGTATTATTTGACGACCAGTGCACAAGTGGATCTCATCAAATTTTTTATGCCGTTGCTGGGGACCCCAAGGATGCTAGGAAAACTTCTAGCTCACTGATTTAGTCATTTTCTTTCCTTTTGTAAATATTTGCCTTTCTTTGTGTTTCTTATCTTTTGTGCATATTTATTTGTTTTTCCTTTTCTTTTTAAATTCTTTGTTAGCTTATTGTTTTAGTTTTGTTTGTTTACACAGGACCATGGATTTTCAAGAAAAAATGTTAGCCAAAAAAATCTATGCACTTGAGAAGCAGATGGAAGAAATTGTTGCGATGAGAGCACACCAAGGCAATCCACGCCATATTGACTACTTTCCATATTGGCGAGGGCACAAAAAGTTTTTCACACTTCATCATACAGAACAATGGGAATATTCTCACCAAGGATTGCCACAAGAACCCTCTTTCCCAGAACCGTGGCATTACCATCCTCCAGTCATTCATAGTAAGCAACATAATCAATGGGGGTTCAATATGTAGGATGTGTTTGCAAGATTCATGACACAAGCTGATGCTGGACATGACGCAATGAATACTACAACTTTTAATTTTCATCATCTCTTCAAATATTGGAGAACTAGATAGGAGAGTCTTCCAAGATATCGGCCGAGCTGGCACCATCTATAGAAACCCTATCTGAAATTGATACTTGAAAGGAAGAAAGTAAAGGTGAAGTTGAGGTGGAGACGGATATTGAGGTATTGGAGGTTGAAGAAGCGAATGATGTGGCATCAATACCCTTGTAACAAATAATAGAAGTTCCAGCTCAAGTTGAAATTGAAGAAGCCAAGGAGGAGCATGAAATCATGGCCATGGAAAAATGCGAGGAAGTAGAAGAAGCTCAATCAACGACAATTGAAGAAGCTACTTGCCTTAACATTGATCATTCCATCAATCTATCCATTTTGGTCAAGTGCACTAGAAAAATTAAGGGAATTGTATTTGAAGATGTAGGTAGGAAAGTTAAACCATCATTAAACCCACCTATGCTAGGCTTGGGCAATTCCCAACCAAGAAAATTTTCTTTGGAAGCCTAAACAACTTTTATGGGTCATTCAAGGTAATTTACAAAGGGTTGAGAAAGAAAATATGGAGAGGATGTTGAAGCTACCCAATGATCCACCCATGCTGAGCCTAGAAAACTTTCAACCAAAGCTTTTCCCTTGGAGGCCCAAGGTATGTGGTGGGATATTCAAAAGAATTTTTTCCGAGACTAAAGAAGAAGCGGGGAGGATGGATGCTCAAACCAACCAAGGATCCACCTAAGATAAAATTGCACAATGCCCGACCCAAGCTTTTTCCTTAGAGGCCAAAAGGTAACTCATGCATGGTCTTCAATTTGACACCATCCCGGAAGGTACGCCTCACTTTTCTTGGTAGTTCTTATACCAATTCTAGCCGGAAGGAACACACCGTTTTCAAGCCTCCGTGAGGTAAGAAAGAGGTACGTCGAGCTAATGACGTTAAGCAATCGCTACTTGGGAAGCAACCCAAGTTTCAAATTTTATGTTTTTCATTTTTCATATTCCAATTATTTGTTGAGTGTGTTTTATTTGGGGTGTGGTTGTGTGATGTTCGTGTTTATGTTTGTCTAGAGAATCCATGCTTGTATTATATTTCTGATTTTTTGTCCATTGTGTTGGTGTTGTTTGCTTGTGTTTCAATGCATATTTAGGTGTTAAGATGTTATATTTTGAGTTTATTTGTGGATGCAAGAGGGTTCATGGTCATATTTTGTGTTTCCAGGTTCATGTTGGCCGCATGCGGCCAGTATAGACCATTGTTGAGGGGTTTCATACCCTCGTAGATGCCCATGAGCCAGAGAGAGGCCCGTGAGGCACTTAGCGTGCTAGCCTGCACGCTAAGCGGGCTGTGCGCACCCGCGCAGCCCTACTGGCCATGCGTGCTAGGCGTGCTGGCACCCCTCTCTTTCTCTCTCTTCTCACCATTCATCTTCTTCTTTTTTCTTTATTTCTCTCTCATTTCTCATCCGTTTGCTCTCATCTTTTCACCATTTTCCTTCATTTTTCTTTCTCTAAACTCCTCTCCCACCTCTTGCAACTTGGATCTAGTGCTTTACTTGAGTTTCCATAGTCTATTTCTGTCGTATTTCAGTCCTCTTTGCCCTTGGTTGTTGTTTTGGTTGTCTTAGATGTTGTGGTTATTATCCCGTTGAGTTTCTTTGAGTTTTCTTGTTGAGCCTTTGGAGTTGTTTGCCGGGTGTTTGAGAGTGTTTTGGTCTTATTTAGAGAGGGTGTGGGCTGTGCACAAGCGGCACACCCCTTCTAGGGGCTGTGCGGCCACTGTGCGGGGCCGCACAGAGGCCGCACACCCCAGGCAGAGGGGTGTGCGGCTGGTGTGTGCGGCCGCGCACCACCCGCACCCTCTTCTGCCTGATGTGTGCGGTTGGTGTGTGGGGCCGCACACTACCCTCACACCATCGGTTATTGGCTTATAAAAACCCTATTCTGGCGTCTTTTCTTTATTTCTTTTCACCCAAACTCCTCTATTTCATTCTCCTCTCTTCCTCAATCATCGCATAAGGTTCTAAGGCTAATCTAGAAGGGATTTTTGAGATTGAAACTTGGATCATCAAGTTGTTCATTCTTTGGATCAAGGTAAGCTCCAATCTTTTGTTCCTTCTTCTTTGTTCTTTGATGAAGATGGTTAGGGTTGTTTGTGAATCCTTATGAGTGCATAATTGACATGACCCCTTGCGTGTATTCCGCAAGTGCACGGGCTTGTCGAAGTAATAAATTTACCCTGGTGAGTGGGTAGTCGAATCCATAAAGAATAGGGACTTAAGACACGAGATTTCACTATTTAGCTATGCGGTGTACGAAAAGTGATAATAGAATCGATGAGTGAATATGGAAGCAAATATTATAAAAGGCAAGAAATTAAATAGAGAGATGGAAGGCAAGAAAGTGCAAGTAGAAGTGAATAGAGAAGGACTAGCAATGGATAAAATAGGGTATCCGGACAAGCTAGCTCTAGAACTTATGCTTCTAGTGCAAGACTATGCTATTATACTTTCCTATTGATGTTAATTGAGTCGAGGATATCCTTAAACACACAGTCCCAAACCTAAGGTCAACTGTGAGTAACCCCAACACTATGCCGCGGTATTAGGATTCACTACGACCCTTGACTCTCGTTGACCTGTCAACTAAGCCCCAGGAGAGTCTATCTTCTTAAACCTCACACTACGTGGGATTGCTTTAAGCTCTAGGGATTCCTAATGATAAAACCTGTTCCTATGTATAGTTCTAACCCTTTGGTCCCGGTGGAAGAACCCTAGTCTAGATTAAGCTCCAGTGCTTAGGATTCACGTTAACCCTTCACTCTGTTGCTTGCTCAACTAAGCGCCAGGGAAGTTTATCTACCTAGCACTTCACTTTATCTCGATCGCTAAGAAATCAAGGAATACGGAGGTAGGGAGAAATCACATCGGAGGGGAAAGAGGACGCTTCGCTACTTCACGACTCACCATCTCAACCCTCTTCAATCTTAAGTAGTCTAATCCTATAGGAGTTCTCACACCTCCAAAGGACAACCTAGATTGTTCTCAACCTTAGTGTCATGGCTAAGGAAAAACAATTGCAAAAGATAATTAAAATTGAAACTCGAATTTATTCATCAATAATGGAAAAGCATAATAGCAATGTCATAGAAACATAATAATCCTAGGGTTTACAAGTCCGAATATCCACGAGGGGTATAGCTCCTTATGGAGTTATATATGTTCATTAAAATATAAAAAAAAAACACAAACTAAAGCCATTGATGAAAACCCCCTTGCATATGATGTGGCCGTGGTCTTGTACGGCCGCCGGACGTCGGTGACGATGCCAATGACGCTCTCTAAACCTCCACAGAGTCCTCTCGGAAACACTAGCCACCCTCTCCAGAAGTTGGGGACAATGTTAGGTCAAAAGATGTGTAAAAAGTCTCCAAATCGGCCTTTTATAATGCTAAGTCGCGGCTTTAAAATTGGACTTATCAGGATTTCACACGGCCATGTGGAATTTCCACACGCCCGTGTGAACTCTCTGGTTCTCTGAATTTCGGCTGAAAGTGAACAGTAGCTTGCTACAGTGTTTTGCTACAGTAATGATAAGTGCTCATGTTATAGTAATGTGAAGCGTTATTATCTTGCAATGAGCATTAATTTAATAAGATTTTATCACTAAAAGGTGCACATTTGTTTACTTTTGTGCATTGTAGGGTTGTGAAGATACAGTGAAGGAAAGGAACGAAGTTAGATCGTGTTCGCCGTTGTTAGGAAGATTCTTGGACTAAGTAAGGAGCACGGCATGATTAGAGACTTATGAGTGTGTGCCAACCTCCTTTGGAGGGGCACAAAGGCAGTCACATTCACAATAAGTCTAACTCATGCTAGCAAGGAGAACTTCACCAATTAGGACATTTAAAGTAATCGACACGATCTACCATTGATTGTGTGCCCAATTCAATGGCCTCAATGAAGAACGATGAATTCGGGAGTGTTTTGGGACAATTACTACAGCAGGCTGTAGCAAAATACTGTAGCAAGTTACCCACTCACCGGGGTAAATTTTATTACTTCGACAAACCCATGCACTTTCGGGGTGTGTCAAGTAACTTGGTACATTGCTGCTATAGTACTCGCCAAAATGCTCCCGAATTCGTTGTTTTTTGATCAAGGCCATTGAATTGGGCACACAATAAATGGTAGATCGTGACGATTGCTTCAAATCTCTTTCTTGGTGAAGTTCTCCTAAGCTAATCGAGTTAGACTTATTGCGAATGTGACTGCCTTTGTGCCCCTCCATAGGAGGTTGGCACACACTCACAAGTCCAAGCTCATGCCTTGTTCTTTGCTTGGTCCCAAAACTCCCCAACAATGGCGAACACGATCTAACTTTGCTCCTTTTCTCCAAATTAGCTCCACAAACCTACAATGCAGAATAACACACAAATGCACACAATTTAGTGATAAAATCTGATAAAAAGTATGCTCATTGTAAGATAATAACGCTTCGCGGTACTATAACGCAAGCACTTATCAATAATACTTATTTCTTTTCTTACTCTTTGATGGTAAATCTTGTAAGGATTGATTGTATTGAGATGAATGGCCTTGACTTCATGAAATCCTTGAACTCTGATCACCTTGATCCCGGAATTACTGTAGCACCAACAAAAGTTAGGTCATTCTTGCTTTCCTTGTTGGTTTTAGGAGTTGTGAGAGGTCTTTTCATTCCTATAACTTCTTGTTGTGGTGTTTAGCAAACCCTAGAAGCAACCATTCCCAATTTTGAGCATTTTCCTTCATTTTAGTTAATCAAGTGTTTGTTGATGTTTGGTTGCTTGTTTTGGTTGTTTGATTGCTTCTAGGAGGTGAGGCTTCAACTAAGGGCAAAGATCCGGTGGAGAAGTGACACCGAGGCATTTTGCTCACAAAGTTTATGAGTGGGAATTTACCAAAGTTGAACTATGATTCATGCATGATGTTTATTTTGATATTTGAGTTGTTTTCTTTGAATGATAGACTTCTTATTGCTAAGCCTCTTTGAAAACTTAAATTGAAGTTTAGAATCATAGTGATTTATAAATTGGCATATTTCTTGAATATTTCCAAAGTTTATATATTACTTATGGTTTGGAACTTTATGTTCGAAATATATGCTTCAACCCATGCATTTTCAAAAGATTTGAAGTTTCCATTATGATGAAGAAAAGGCATGTGAAATCAAGATGAATTTCATTGTGTTGATGAAATGTTCGAAATGTATTTTCGAAAGACACCTTTGTATGAGACTTTTGATGAAAATGCTTTCATTACCAATGTTATGATCAAATCAATCACTCTTGGAGTGAGAATTGCCATTGTGAACACTTATTATCTATTATTGAGAATTATGCTATCATGATGTATATATATTGAGCCTACGGGCTGAGTTATTGTTTAAATTCTTTGATGGTGACATGGGAGCTGAGCTCCGGTACTTACTGCAGTAAGAAGATGATGGTTTCCACGGGCTGACCTATATAGAGGTGGTGTGGAATATTGTCAAAACGGTTATGCCATGTCAGGTGGGAGCGTAGAACCCTGAGAAGGATATAGTTAGGTTGTTCGGAGTCACCACACGGATTTCCTAGTAGCCAATGCCAAGATATGCGCATCTTGGTAGCTCCAGACCTAACTAATGGCATGGTTAGCGACGGAGAGTTTTTGAGGCCATTCTGGACATTATTGTTGGTTTGTGATCGCCGAATTAATTGTTTATAAGCATCGTGATATTTGAAACTATCAATAAGAATTGTGCATATATTAGATCCAGAATGGCATATATTTTCTTGATGATTTCAAAGAAATTCTATTTGTATTTCATTGAGAAAGATCATATTCTTATGTGATAAGTGTTATTCAAAGTATTTTCATTCTTGTTATAAATTTAAAATATTTTTATGATGTTTTATGTATATTTGATCATGCTTGAGCTATAGTCCTATCTAACCTCTCACTGAGTAACCTAGTTACTCACCCCTTGTTTCTTCCTTCCAGGTGATAGAAAAGCGTAGGGTTGAAGGCGTGAAGTGCTTGGCTAGAATCATCACAGCCTTCTCATTTTGAGTTGTGTATGTTATCTATTTTCTTGGCATGTATTATCAGGGATCCACTATGTATTGTTGAACCCTACCATGTCTTTCTCCACTTAAAACACTTCTGTATGTCAGTCTGATCTACCTCATGTAGTAGATGGTGTACTTTGAGTTGGGACTTATTGTCGATGTTATTATTGTGGTTGATGTTGCTACCTATACTTCTCACTTTGGTGTTAAATTGATGTTTTTGAGTAAGATGAGTTGTATAGATATTTTATTGTTAAGTTATACATTGTGGTTATAGATGTAATGTACAGGGAGCAAGTTAGCCTTACGACTACCAAGGGTGGAGGCAGTGTTGGACCTCCCTTGGGTTATTATGGTGGTATGTCGTGCATGGGACCCGCGGGTTGGGGCGTGACATACTTTAGTGGTATTAGAGCCCTAGTTTAGATTTAGGCTTAGGTTTGACATTATAATCCAATTATACAGTCAGTTCCTTGATTTGTGTCAGAAGTGTGACTCTTTAGCCTTGTACCTAGTGGATCACAGTAGAGGTTGTATATAGCATTATTGCATGTAGGAATGGTTTCTAAAGGTTGTCTTGTGTTTTCTTTTAAGTAGAATGCCAGTACAGCATTCACGCACTAGCCGTGGGAGAGCCACTCCCCCTGCTGCTACTACACTGAGAGTGCAGAGAGGTGGGAGGCCAGGAGAGCCATCCCCGTCCTCCTATCCGTTGCCACCTAAGCAGGAAGCCAGTTCAGGGCATGATCCTACCGAGGCAGCTTCAGTGTATGCCACTGAGGTTCAAGGAGCTGCTCCAGTGCCTGGGTCTGTTCCAACTCCAGAGGCACTAGAAGCCTTCAGGTCTCATTGGGCTACCAAGGGAAGATAACCTACTTATCAAGAGTGTCAGGACTTCTTACATTATTGGAGAAATTTTGGGGGACAGCCTCAGACTGCCCCAACACCAGCACCAGCACCACCACAGGCCCCTGCAGTTCAGCATGCACCAGCAGAGGTCGGTGGATCCAGCCAGACCCTAGTTTTGTCCAAGCTCTTGAAGGAAGCCCGATAGCTTGGATGTGGTTCCTTTGATGGCACCAGTGATGCCATGATTGCTAAAGAGTGGATTAAGAGGGTAACTGCTACATTTGAGGATATGTGTCTAGCAGATGAGATGAGACTCAGGGTTGCTAACAGACTACTAGAGGGACGAGCTCAGATTTGGTGGGAAAGTGATAAGTGCTTGTGTTATAGTGACACGAAGCGTTATTATCTTACTATGAGCATCTCTTTTATCAGATTTTATCACTAAATAGTGTGCATTTGTGTAATCTTGTACATTGTAGGTTTGTGGAGCCAAGTTGGAAAAGAATAACAAAGGTAGATCGTGTTCGCCATTGTTGGGAGGTTATCGGACCAAGCAAGGAACAAGGCACGAACTTGGACTTGTGAGTGTGTGCCAACCTCCTTTGGAGGGGCACAAAGGCAGTCACATTCACAACAAGTCTAACTCGTGTAGCCTAGGAGAACTTCACCAAGAAGGAGATTTGAAGCAATTGGCACGATCTACCATTGATTGTGTGCCCAATTCAATTGCCTCGATGAAGAACAACGTATTCGGGAGCATTTTGGCGAGTTACTATAGTAGCACTGTAGCTTTGTTACTGGTCCAATTCACCGTAGCAAGTTACAGTGCATTTTCCAGCAAGCCAGAGAATTCACACGGGCGTGTGGAATTAACACACGGCCGTGTGAATCATTTTCCAGCAAGCCAGAGACTTCACACGGGCGTGTGGAAATTCCACACGGCCGTGTGAAGTAATTTTTCAGGAAGACAGAAACTTCACACGGGCGTGTGGAAATTCCACACGGCCTTGTGAAGCCCCGATAAGTTCAAATTTAAAGCCGCACTCAGCCTATTTAAAGCCCGATTGGGAGACTTTTTGAGTATCTTTTGACCTATCTTTCTCTCCAACTTCGAGAGAGAGCGGCGAGGGTTTCGGAGAGGACTTTGTGTAGGATTGGAGCATACCAACGACATCGTCATCGACGTCCGACGGCAGCATAAGACCACGGCCACATCACACGCGAGGGTGTTTTCATTGATGTTCTTATTTTGCAATTTATTTTACACTTTAATGAACATGTATAGCTCCATGAGGAGCTAAACCCCTCGTGGGTATTCGGACTTGTAAAACCCTAGGATCATTATGTTTCTATGACATTGTTATTATGCTTTTCCATTATTGATGAATAAATTCGAGTTTCAGTTTTAATTATCTTTTGCTATTGTTCTTCCTTAGCCGTGACACTAGGGTTGGGAACAATCTAGGTTATCTTTTGGAGGTGTGACAACTCCTATAGGATTAGACTACTTAAGATTGAAGAGGGTTGAGAGGGAGAGTTGTGAGGTAGTAATGTACCCCTTTTCCTTCCGGTGTGATTTCTCCGTATCTCCGTTTCCTTGGTTAATTAGCGGTCAAGATAGAGTTTTAGGGCTCAATCTAGACTAGGGTTCTTCCACTTGGACCAAAGGGTTAGAACTACATAGAGGAACAGGTTTTATCACTAGGAATCCCTAGAGCTTAAAGCAATCCCACGTAGTGTTAGGGTTAGGAAGATAGACTTCCCTGGGGCTTAGTTTATAGGTCAACAAGAGTCAAGGGCCCCTGTGAACCCTAATTTCAGAGGCACACGACGATGTGGAATTTCCACATGGTCGTGTGAATTCCCAAAACTTCAAAAGCCGCGTGATTTCTTTTAGTTTTCACTCGTGCCTCTTGACATTTTCATTCCAAACTCTTCTCCTACCCACTCTACTACTTCCCCGACTTTCTCTGGGCCTTTTGAAGGATTTTATTGGAGTTTTCCGGCCGATTTCCTTGGTTTTTCACTTCGCACCGTCGATAAGCTCTCCCTCCCTCTTTTCTTCATCAATTCTTAATTTGATTCATTCTTTGGATGATTTCTCTTGTTTTAAATGTTTATTATGTATGCGAACATGCTTAGAGATGAATTAGAACAAACTAGAATGTAAATTTTTGATTTCTAGACCCACGGCCATGAGGCTCTGTCTGCCAGAAGCTCCACACGGGCGTGTGGAAATTCCACACGGCCGTGTGGATTTCTGCAGAGTGTGTTTCTTAACTGTTTATTGATCGTTTTCTTCTTCAATCTTGCAGATATGACTTCTAGGTCTAGGAAATCAGCAGGAAAGCATCTGCGAGAGGCTACTCCACCTCCTGAGGAGATGGAGTTTGAAATACCGGAGCACAAGGAGAGATTCAAGAAACTCTCGGCACTTCGATTTGGACAGTCGCGCTACCCAGACTTGAGTATGTTGAGAGATATACAGGGGAACGACGCTGTAGCGACCGAGGTTGAGGAGTCAATGGCAGCAGGTAGGTGGGACCGACTACTATCGATCAAAGAGCCAGCGACTCGAGCACTCACCCTCGAGGTCTTGTCGATCTTTGAGTTCAACCGAGGGTACGATAGCTTCAGAAATGGCGAGACTATCCAGTTTCGTGCCCTTGGTAGACGCTTCAGCCTGAGTATCACTCAGTTCTCGATCGTGATGGGCATGTACGATCAGGCATTCACTGAGAAAGAGGAGTACGCATTATCCCACCGATTATCCAGGGACCCTCACACCACAGAGGATTTACAGGACCTTGTGTGGGGATGGCCAGTACGAGCCGGGGGTTTCGAAGGCGACTTTTCTTTCCCGGCCAGCGTACAGGTACATTCATGCCATCTTGAGCAGGTCGATCAGTGGCAGAGGGGACAGTACCGCGGTATGGAGCAGACAGGAGCTGCTATATTTACATTCCATGGTATAGAGCGAGCAACTCCACCTGGGGCACATTCTAGCCGAGTACATGCGCCACCAAGGCCAGTACCCCAGGGTTGGAGTCATCTTTGCAGGTCCCTACATCACACGCCTCATCATAGGCTTGGGACTTAGAGATGGGGTGCGTGGGGCCGAGAAGATCGCTACACCAGCCCCGCTTACCAGAGATACATTGCGACTGATGGGGATGGTCTGCAGAGCAGGACCAGGAGTCTATACACTGATCATCCCCCACTCAGGATCTACAGAGCCAGATCAGGCAGAGGGGACACGGGCAGCGATAGAGCCACCCCCGGAGCACACAGAAGCCGAGGCACCATCCACAGTACCAGAGCCTCCTCCAGTGCGTATTTTCTCCCTTTCTCTAGGCCAGGACAGGTTTGAGCGCCTCGAGACTGCTGTGGGAATTATGCAGACAGAGCTGGCCGAGATGAGGGCCGCATAGGCAGCAGAGTTTGCAGAGTTGAGGACCACTCAGGCATCACAGTTCACTCAGTTATCGGCACAGCTTGCCACGGTTATACAGATGTTCGAGCGATCTATAGTACGACCCCGACGGGTACCTTCACCGACTCCACCTCCATCTCGATCACCATCAGATCCACCAGCACCAGCACCAGCACCAGCACCAGAGGACCCACAGCAGGACACCGACGCTGAGGTGTCATAGTTTTATTTTAGTTTATTTCACTTCTGTTGCACTTTATATTTTTCTGTTGGACTTGTAGTACCCAGAAAGGACTCTCCTTCTGGGTTTGCTTTTAGTTTTCGTTTATTTTATTCTGTCTCGAGTTGTATCTCATTATCATATTTTTATATACTCGAGCTTTGTTTTGGTTTTTCTTGAGCTATACTGAACCCTTGCGTATGTGTGCAGATGGTCTTTGATGGAAGTAATTTGAGGAATAGTCATAGGCACAGTCATGGGACCGTGTATGCTGCACAAAAACATTGAGACTCAACTCTCAATGAACCTAGCTCCATCAAACGCAACACTTGGAGTTTAAGGGAGTAATGTTTCAATTGTCTACTTCCACACTAATTGTTGTTCATTGTTTTATTTTTATTGTGCTTGCATGCGTACATTGGGGACAATGTACATCTTAAGTGTGGGGGAGGGGGGATTCACATTGCACACACCTTTACTTGCGCGTTCAATTACTCATGCTCATGTAGCCTATGGTGGTTCACCTTAGTTGCAACGTTTGTATTCTTAGAGTCTAGGAGAATTTTTAAACATTGTATCCTATCATGCCCTAGTTTTTACTTGAATTTTTACGGAATTTTTGCTCGATTACACCTTATTGCACTACTCACTCTTGAAATCTTTTTGAAACTCGATCTTGAAGTTTTTAAGGACAAGTTATCATTGCATAAGGTTTTTCACATTTTATTTTTGCTTGAGGACAAGTATTTTTCACGTTTTATTTTTGCTTGAGGACAAGCAAAAGCTTAAGTGTGGGGGGATTTGATAAGTGCTTGTGTTATAGTAACGCGAAGCGTTATTAACTTACTATGAGCATCTCTTTTATCAGATTTTATCATTAAATAATGTGCATTTGTGTATTCTTGTACATTGTAGGTTTGTGGAACCAAGTTGGAAAAGAAGAACAAAGTTAGATCATGTTCGCCATTGTTGGGAGGTTCTCAGACCAAGCAAGGAACAAGGCACGAACTTGGACTTGTGAGTGTGTGCCAACCTCCTTTGGAGGGGCACAAAGGCAGTCACATTCACAACAAGTCTAACTCGTGTACCCTAGGAGAACTTCACTAAGAAGAAGACTTGAAGCAATCGGCACGATCTACCGTTGATTGTGTGCCCAATTCAATGGCCTCGATGAAGAACAACGTATTCGGGAGCGTTTTCGGCGAGTTACTGCAGCAGCACTGTAGCTTTGTTACTGTTCCAATTCACTGTAGCATGTTAGAGTGCATTTTCTGCCGAAGATCAAGTTGCCAGAGAATTCACATGGGCGTGTGGAATTAACACACGGTCGTGTGAGTCATTTTCCAGCAAGCCAGAGACTTCACACGGGCGTGTAGAAATTCCACACGGCCGTGTGAAGTAATTTTTTAGGAAGACAGAAACTTCACACGGGCGTGTGGAAATTCCTAAGTGAGAATTTAACTAAGCCCCAGGGGAGTTCATTATCCTAAGCCTTACACTACGCGAAACTGTTTGACATTCTAGGGATTCCAAGTGATAGACCCTGTTCCTAAGTATAGTTCTAACCCTTTTGTCCAGGCGAAAGAATCCTAATCTATGTTAAGCCCCAGCAATAGGATTCACTACAACCCTTCACTCTGTTGCTTGCGTAACAAAGCCCCACAGGAGTTCAACTCCTAGCACTTCACTCTACTTCAATTGCAAAGAACTCTTGGAACACGGAAGTAGGAAAAATCACACAGAAGAGGAAAGGGGACTTTTCGCTACCTCACGACTCACCCTCTTGACCCTCTCCAATCTCAGGTAGTCTAATCCTATAGAAGTTGTCACACCTTTAAAGGATAACCTAGATGATTCTCAACCCTACTGTCACAGCTAAGAGAAAATCAATTACATTTAACATACAAGATTGGAACTCAATTAAAATCATCAATTAAGAAAGCATAATAAGAGTCATAGAAACAATGTCATCCGAGGGTTTACAAGTCCGAATACCCATGAGGGGTTTAGCTCTCCATGGAGCTATTCAAAATCATCAATGTATATGAATCACAAAGCATAGCAAACATAGATAAAACCTCTTTTTGATGGGTGGCGATAGTCTTGTGAGGCCGCTCCGTCTTCTCCACCAAGCCTCTTTTTAAGCCTAGGGCACACTTCGCCAGATCGGTGCCGAGGAAAGCTCTACCAATAGCTCTCTTCCAGCAGACATCGATGTTAATGTCAAAGACTCACTCCAAACCTCCACAAAATCCTCTCCAAACCCTAGCCGTGAACTCCGCAGAAGTTGGTGAAAAGATGGGTCAAAAAGTCCTCAAAGAAATCTGAATCGCGGCTTTAAATAGGCTGAAATCGGGCATCCACATGGCTATGTGGAATTTCCACACGCCCATGTGGATTCTCTGGAGTTGAATTTCTAATGCACAGTGAATAATAAACTGCTATAGTGGTTTGCTACAGTAACATGCACAAAAGAACACAAAAGCACACCAATCATTGACAAAATCTGAGAAAAGTAATGCTTCATGTAAGAAAATAACACTTCGTATTACTTAAACATGAGCACTTATCAGTAGTCACACATCCCTGTGTGCTCTCGGGATAGCACTTAAGGCTCTTAACAACTCCACACGGCCGTGTGGAAATTCCACATGGCTGGAAATTCCACACGGCCGTGTGCCATACTTGGCCAAGACACAAGGCCGCCCATAGGGGCACCCACACTCCTGTGTGGCCTCTCTAGATCAACCCAAGAAATCTCCAAGTGTTCCACACGGCCGTGTGAAACATCCACACCGCCATGTGCCTTTTACAAGCTTACTCACAGGGGTAGTCACACGCCCCTGTGTTTTCTTGGGATGAAAAGGAAGTCTCTGCAGAGTTTCACACAGCGGTGTGGAAATTCTACACAGCCATGTGCCTTAATACAAGGGCACTCACAGTGGCATCCACATGCCCCTGTGGACTCTCTGGATGGAAAGTTCACATCTGCAGGGATCCACACTCCCGTATGGAAATTACACACGGCCGTGTGCCTTTCACAGGGTCGTTCACTGGGGCATTAATATGCCTTTGTGTCCTCTCTAGATGAGGTTTGAATGATGACATACGCTTGTGTGGAAATTCCGCATGGCCGCGTGTCTTTTCTTGGTGACTTAGAAAAAATCACAATCACATGCAGAAAAATTTAGAAACTAACATGCAACACTCAGAGCTTGTGCATATGATAAAAATATGACCAAAGATCTATGAAAACACACTCAAACGACCCAAAAGTTCATCAATCGTAATTAGGCACATGAAACCATAAAAAATCCACGAGAAAAATCACAGCAAAACTATAAATATGCCAAGACACCAACCCTAAAACTCCTATTCATGTCAACACTAAACTAAGTCCTAGAAAAAAAGTAAACGCTTAGGTTGTCTCCCAAGAAGCGCTTGTTCAACATCACTTAGCTTGATGTACCTGGCCTTATCTTACGGGGGTTCATGAATGACAGTTGCCCTCTTTCCTACAACCTGAAAGCATGCTTGACATAACTTTTGTAGTTTAGAGGGCAGTTGTCGAGTTTGATACCACACAAGTTCGAAACACCCTTACTCCTTGAATGCTCATCCCCGTTTATGTTGGGGCTCTTCTTATGATGTCTCCTCGATCCCCTAAGCTTCCCGATCTTCCTCTTCATGACTCCCGGGGCCGTTTCTACTTCCTCCAAGAGACCAAGTGATAGGACATTTTCACTCTCCACATCTTGGTTTGGCTACCGTTCATACGGGTCCAGATTAATCATTTCCTGCACATAATCATTAACAAGCTCATCAGCAGCATCAAGATAATATAAAGTATCATCAAAGTCTAGAGAATGTCTCATAGCTTCGACGAGGCGATAGGTAAGCTTTTCATCTCCAACTCTCAAGGTCAACTCCCTACTGTCGATGACAATCAATGCCTTGGAAGAGCTCAAGAACGGCCTCCCAAGGATCAATGGGACCTCAACATCCTCGTCAACATCCAACACTACGAAGTCTACAGGAAAGATGTATTTGTCGACTCTGACGAGCACATCTTCAAAGATACCCCTCGGATGTCTAACGAATCGATCGGCTAGTTGAAGTGTCATCCGAGTAGGCCTAGTAATGAGTGCATTTTATATCATGTTTCATGCCCTCTATTCTATTCTTTTCGCTATCCTTTAGCATATTTATTGCGTAGAATTTGTGCTATTCAGTGTATTATGTCCCATGTGCAGGATCCTGGGCCCGATTCCATTTGGAGTGAAACTGAGTGCGTTTCTTGCGTGTGCATTGACCAAGGGATCAAAACTTGATGACATGGGCAAGATATGATCGTGCCTGACCTATTGTAAATTAAAGCCTGGAGTGCGGAACAGCTAAAATACTGACACGAGAGTGTCCCATGCAGGACATAGTCAGCACACACCCGTGCCCAAAGTGCTGCAAGTCCCAGGAGAAGTCCCAGGAAAGTACATGGTCTCGACCTGACTGTGTCCAGACCGCGTCGGGCCCCAAAACAGCCTTTTTAACTCTAGAACTTGGTTTCTATCTCATATTTGTTTGGGGATTCTTCTCTCCACTGGGAGGACATTGATGAGATCGAAGATCAAGCTTCACCAACTCACCTAAGAAGATCAAGGACAAGTATGAGGCATCACAAGAGGTGGGGTTAGCACAAGGACACTACAAGGTCATATAGAGTATAGAAGGGAGTCTCTTCCTTTTTCTTCTATTCTTTCTTTCTCCTTTTCTTATGTACCTGCCCATGAGGGGCTAACTAGTCATAGAGCCCAGGGTTGTGAACTCTTGTCAAACTGTAATGGTTATAGACTCATTCTAATTGATTGCGGAGTTCTTGTTGATATTGGTGTTAAATCTTGTATTGCATAACTCGATGTGTTCGAAGTGCACAGTTGTTAGGGTAAACTTAGTGTGTTGCTCATTCAGAGCAACTTGCAGTTATCTTAGCAAAACTCGGTGTATCCGAGTGCACATAGATGCAATATTGCTATTGAGCACACACCTATATCTGTGGAATGTACCTGGTAGTCAATTAGGTTGAGATAGCGTGCATAAGTTATTGGGAGCACCATGAGGGATTACTCTTGTATTGCCAAACACTTGGTTCTAATTTCCTCCATTACCACCAACTTTGTCATTCATTTATGCTTTCATGATTCAATCCTTTTTCTACTTGTTTAACTAGACATTAAACGATAATTGAGTACTTTAAGTACAGTTCCCTGTGGTTCGACAACCCTACTTCTTACGGAGTACCACTTTATTACTTTCTTGCGACCCGTATACTTGCGGGTAGTGCATCAAGTTTTTGGAACCATTGCTGGGGAACTGGTCACTTTTAGGAAAGTTAAGACTTTGGTGATCTAGTGTGTGAATATTTTGTTTTCTTTGTGAATATTTGTTTTCGCTGTTTTTTGTTTAGTATTCTTTGTTTTATTTTTAGTCTTGTTCTTAATTACCTTGCAAATTTACAGTGATTATCTTGTGCGCAGGTACCATTGTATGACCCGTGGGAATACATCATCCCCTCATCCGAATCTTGACCCAGAAGTTGAGAGAAATTTTAGAAGAAGAGTCTCACAAGTGAACTTGAGTGAAATAGCATCAGTGGAGATTAGTGTCGAAGTTAACCAAGAACAAGAAATGGCCGGAAATCAACAACAGAGTATTTTAAATTTTTCCAAGCCAAATTTTAATGGAGCAGGGTCAAGCATCATCAGACCGCCTATCGCAACCAACAATTTTGAACTAAACACAAATTTCATTCAGTGGTTGTAACAGGAGTGTCAGTTTGATGGGTTTCAAGATGAAGACTGCTATAAGAACCTCCGCAAATTTTTGGAAATCTGTGACACATGTAAGATGAACATCGTTACCGAGGATGCTATCCATTTAAGATTGTTCTCATTTTCCTTGAGAGGAAGAGCTAAACAATGTATTACTTCATTACCCGAGGGATTTCTCAAGGATTGGAAATAGGTCACAGATAGTTTTCTTACACGGTACTTTCCTCCTGCAAAATACACAAAGCTAAGGAGCGATATTTCTTCTTATCGCTAATTTGAGTCGGAATGCTTGTATGATACTTGGGAAAGATACAAGGAGTTATTGAGAAAGTGCCCTCCACATGGAATTATTGAGTGGATGCAAATTCAGATTTTTTATAACAGTTTGAGCAATGCCACCAAACAAATGCTTGATGGCGCAAAGGAAGGTTCTTTGTGCAATAAGCAACCGAGTGCCGCCTTCACACTCATTGTGCAAAATCAGCTGGTATTTATCAAGTGGATGCTGTCACAACACTTGTGGCACAAGTTGACGAAATTGCTAATCGTCTTGATGCCATGAATTTGCCTCCTCCGCGCCCTGGACACTCTTCCAGTACTTGGGGTCCATCTGTGGAAATCATTTGTCCTTCATCGACCGATTCGGGAATAGGGGAAATGGAGCAAGTCGACTATGTGGGACAGAATCGCAGATTTCAAAATAACCCATATAGCGACACTTACAACCCAGGATGGAGGAATCATCCTAATGTTTCATGGTCAAGTCAATCTAGACAAGGGTAAGGGCACCACAATGGCAACATGCTCTTCTTCTGCCGTAGATGCATCAATCGTCTTCCTTTTCATCATCAAAACTAACTCTTGACCTCACTAGCATGATGGCAAAGTTCATCAAGTGTAGCGAATCCCCTTTTTTTAGTCATGTGGAGATGATTAGGAACACAAATGCGATGGTGAGGAAAATGGAACATCAGATGGCTCAGTTGTCCAAGTTAGTGGAAAAAGATTGCCCGGGTCTCTCCCGAGCAACACAATGGTGAATTCTAGGGAATCTTTAAAGGGTGTACAGTTGAGAAATGGAAAGCAAGTGCAAAACCATATTGCAAAGACCCCTATGGAGGAACATGTCAACCACACTGTTGTTGTGGATTCGGAAGGTCCAAATGAGGAAGAAAGTACGAAGGAACCGGGTAAGGCAAAGGACCCAGTTTTAGAGTACCAACGAAGCTCCCTTACCCGGTGAAGCTTAGGAAGGACAAGCAAGATGAACAATTCAAAAAATTCTGGGATATGTTCAAGACTCTACACATCAATGTCCCATTTATTGAGGCTCTTGCACAAATGCCAAGGTATGCTAAGTTCCTCAAGGAGTTGCTCACGAACAAGAGGAAATTGGAAGAAGTGTCATCCGTGACACTTGGTGAAGAATGTTCAGCCCTTATTTACAACAAGCTTCCTAAGAAAGAGAAGGACCCAGGTGGGTTCATTATTCCTTGCATTATTGGAAGCCTTGTGGATGAGAAGGACCCAGGTGGGTTCATTATTTGTTTTTGGATTTGTTTTTCTCTTTGGACTTTGATGCTGATGATTCAAGGGGGAAATCTTGTATTCATAACCTTTGGGATGCTATAAATGACTGGTGTTTGATCGATGTTGCTGAGATTTATTTTTAAGAAAGTAGTTGTTCATTCTGGAGATTTTTCAAGCTTGACATGGCGCGACACAACTATGCGCGAGCTGTTCATTATTACCGATTGTGCGCTCTTTCATTTTCCAGGATGAACATGAGTCTGACACGGGCGTGTGTAAGGTTCGACACGACCATAGCGTATAACACACGATCGTGTCCCAACCTTGGTAAGTTCAAATATTTTTCCTGTAATCTGCAGCAGTTGGGACACAGGTTTGACACGAGCGTGTCAGATCAGAAATGATGCGAGTCTCAGACACAGTGTGTCAATGGCGTGTAACGCCGCACCCCCTCAGGACGTGACCGTTACTTTCACTGTCCAAGCGAAACCCTAGCTGTGCCCCTTCATCTCTGAGCACCCCTTTGCCCGCGTCCGTTTCATTCCCATCCTCCTCTTTATATCCTTGCATATCAAGGTGCATTTCTCATCCCTTTTCCTTCTAATTTCTTCCCTATGAGGTATGTGTTTGTTTGGATGCTAATTTGTTATAGATCTATGGAATACTTGATGTGTATGCGTGTATTTCTTGGTTAAAGCATCTGTTCTTGCATGTATCTTCCTTGCATTGTGCGTAATTGTGGATGATTAGGAGGTTGAGGTCACTGTGACCCTGGCGGGGATAATGACTCTTTGTGACATGGCCATGTCATTGCCTTGCCTGATTTTCTTTACATTGTCATTGTCACAGTTTGGTCTTCCATGACACGACCATGTTAGTACCCTGTTTCCTGGCTATGATTTGAGTTTGTATTATTTACTTCTCTTGCAGATCATGCCGAGGAAATCCATTGCTTCCAGGGCCCCCAAGTGGCCAAGGACTGACCCTCCCTCGAGCAGCGACTGTTAGTGTTAGCCCTAGCCCCAATGCATTGATCTGAACCTTTTTAAGTTATATGTTTATTTTTAATAAAACCTGGCTTGTTTTATCTTACTGCATTTCTGTGCATGTATGCTTGGATAAAACTATCCCTGAGAGTTTGTTCCGCATAAGTTGCCGAATACGTGATTCGGGCAGTAAAACCTTAGTGCGTAAAGGAACAACTTTCTAAATATCCCTAGTCAATTACTATCATGGGAATGTTAGTAAACTAAGACTAGTATGCCTATTGTGTGATGATCATATTTTATGGATTATAGGACATGTGATGTCAATCAATAGACATAGACACGTGTTAGTGAACAGCGTGTCTGGATCGATCCACTCACGAGATCACTACATGGTTGCAAAGTCATAAGTAGTTCTCGGGTAACGCTTATACCGAATCCTTAGACTCAAGGTCGCTATGGAGCTTGGACGAATGTTGGTGTAGTTTGACATACGCCTAACGTCATTCGTAACAGAGTGACAAGTTCATAGCGAGTAACATTAGCGATGTGAGGGGTTTGCCACTCTCTGAGGAGAGAGAATATCACCGGCAACTTGATCGGTGAAACTGAGTAGTGCGTGGCTACGCCCAAGTTAAATGGTAAGGGTTATCATTTATTTGACCTAGTCAGTTCACCGAGGATCAGGAAATCGATCAACAAATAAATAAGGGTGACTAAGCTCCATGCCTTATGTTGATCGAGATATTCAATTGGCAAAAGAATCAGATAAGGTTACGAGGTTAGTTGATTACCCAGTCGACCTCCGTTTTAATTCGGGTAGTTACATTACCATGCTAGACGGCATTTGTGACTTATGGGCTTTAACGAGGTTAAAAATCCCATTGCCCATTTTAAAACGGGCCTACAGGATCACACACGTAAAAGCCGTGAAATCCAGACTCAATCTAATGAGTTGAATAGCTAAATGGAGTTTAGATAAATCAAGAGTTGATTTGGTCTAACCGCGAATGTGTAAGGATTGAGTTATGAGATAACTTAAAAATAGAGGGACTTAATTAGAAATTAAGTGTTAGCTTATTGGATCTAATATGATTAATCCAATAAGAGGGAAGATCCAATATGTGGAATCAATGGTTGATATTGCATTGGGATTGGTTTTAGGGTTTTATAAATACATGTGTATTAGAGAAAACCCTAACCCTATTCTTTCCTCTCCCTCTCTCACTCAAGAAGGCCGCTTGTCCGTCCTAGCCAAAAGGACGCCGCCGCCGCCGGTCCGCCCAAGCCGAGGCCACAAGTTGTTGTCCGCCTTTTCCCCCCTTTTGGAGAAAGTTTTCTCCATCCGGATTGCCATTACTCGGCTCCGGCAAAGGTATAGGTTGACACTCCTTTGATCTTTCTTGTTTATTCATGTATGTTAGTTCACAGGCCGGCCTTTTCATTGATATTTTTTATCAGTGGAAATCGCCGGAGTGAGAGCCTTTTGAGATTAGTTCATAATGGTTGTGGAATTTTTCTCAAAAGATTCTCACATGTGAGACATTCGCCGAGTGTCGGTTTTGGATTTACAATTCCTTACACATGTTTACGATTAGGGTTTTGAGACCTAATTTTAATTGCTATTCGTATTTCTCGATAAGAGTTATCGTTGGATACTAGCAATCCATACTGGATTGTTTCAGGCTTGTGTGTGTGTGAGAGTAGAGGGCAGTGGCGTATATAAAGTCGTTTCTCGACTTCACCCTTGGAATTGTATTTATTTATTTATTTTAGATTTTTATATGAAGTCATTTTTGGACTTTGGTTTTATTTGTTCTTATCTTTCATATTATTTGATGTTTGTTTGGTTCAAATAAAACATAAAAGTTTATGGAATTGATTGATTGATTTTAGCACAAATCAATTAATAGTGAGTTCAAATTTATCGATTGAGATCAAATTGTTTGATCTTATGGGGTAACTTAAATGCACAATTCCAAACAGCTTAAATTAAATTATTTATTTAAAATGCGTTTTATATCATGTGATGATAGCATGCATGTGTGAATGTTTATTCATGTGATGAATATTTGTATGGTGAATGTTATGTATTTATGGTTTATTTCGTGCTATCATGGGCCTTTAGATAGACATGGCCTGAGTGCCGTTTTTACATTTGGATACGACCTACGTGTCGTGGTAATTTAATACGGACTGCGAGTTGTTTTTCTTTCTATAGGGTATGCGTACCGATTTATTTATTTTTCATTTAATTCCTTTTATGAAGACGGCGAGATTCAAAGAGACGGATCCTGACAAGAAGCCCACCTAAGAGATAGTCTCTAGGTTTAGGTGTTTCGGGCTCATGATTGTCACCATGTTTTTTGGTTTTCATTTCATTATGAATGGATGCATGTTAAGCCGTAAAAGATTTAAATCCCATCAAATAGTAAGTCTTAAAATGCCTTCCACTACTCAAAAACTTGTCAAGGCATCGATCGTCGAAAAGGATGCCATGCCGTCACTGGTGTGGCTAGATTATCTTTGTGAGGCAAGTGCCGGAATAAATGTTATGTCCGACATTTGGGTAATGGTTTGACTTAACAAGGGTAGTACTGACAGTCCTAGCCCTAGGCATTAAAATGGGAACTGCTTTAACATAATAGTTGTTAATCCCATTTGATCCAAGGGTCTCATGGTGATGTGATTGGAAAGAGTTCCTACCTAAATGACCGTGTCTTGGGTGAAATATGGACCTTGGCCCACAATAAAACCACTAACATAAATTATTTTTTGAATATTTGTGGGAATGTTTTAATAGCCAAAAACTAATACTATTTTGCACATTTACTGTATAGTTTCAATGACAACCGTAAATCAGAACACTTTTTGTTTGCGATCTATTCTTGAGAAAAACAAGGGTCAAAGTGGAAAGGGAAAGGGAAAGGCCAAAGCCAAGCCAAAGGAAAAGGTTGGACCTTACACCAAGGGCAAGGCGGCGAAGACTCCCAAGTCCAAGCCTCTAAAGCAAGGCAGCTGCTTTCACTGCAAGGGAGCTGGCGACTAGAAGGGGAACTGTCCACTATATCTGGAAGATTTGAAGAAAAGAAAGATTCCCCCTGCTTCAGGTATTTACATGATAGAGATCAATCTCGCTATTTCTACTTCTTGGGTATTAGATACCGGATGTGGTGCTCATATTTGTTCAAATGTGCAGGGACTGAGAAATAGGAGGGTATTGAAGAAGGGCGAAGTCGACCTAAGAGTAGGTAACGGCGCAAGAGTTGCGACGGTGGAGATAGGCGACTATTCTCTGACTTTACCTTCAGGATTAGTGATTCAATTATCGAATGTTTATTATGTACCTGCTTTGAGCAGGAACATTATTTCGATTTCATGTTTAGACAATGATGGATTCAATTTTGTTATTTCGAATAATGAATTTTCCATTCATCATAATAACATCTTGTATGGCAATGGTGTGCTAAACAATGGTCTTCACGTTCTAGACTTGACTAATCACAAATCAATCTATAATGTAAATAGTAAGAAGATAAAAACAAATGAGTTAAATCCCTCTTACATCTGGCATTGTCGTTTAGGACATGCAAATGACTAACACATCTCAAGACCCCATAGAGATGGAGCACTTGGGTTATTTGATTTAGAATCATTTGACACATGCGAATATTGTCTGGATGAAAAAATGACAAAGAGACCTTTCACCAAAGTTGGTGAAAGATCTAGTGATGAGTCACCGCGCGACACGCTAAAGAACGAGCACGCGACTCCCCGGCCGCAAGTGCACGGGTCGTCAAGTAATAACCTCTCACGCGAGCATGAGAGGGTCATATTCCCAAGGGCCCCAAGATCTGCTATTACTTCCTCCTAGGTATCACTATCTAGTCTACCAAGACAAAAGTCATGTATAAAACACAAATACAAAAATAAATAAAATAAATACTATAAACAAAATGGACTGAGACACACCATACAGACAATTTGAAAGACAAGTAGCGATGAGGATTAGAGGCCTCGGGCAAGGATCCCCTCGGGAGAAGAACAAGTTAGAATGGATGAACTTAGGAAATTAGGTGCTAAGTTGGCTAGAGTTGGTCCGCTAGACTCGGATGTCGACTACCCCGGAACCTCCGTAGTGTAGCCCAAATCCAGTACAGGTTCCTCTATCCAGAAGATACCCCTACGATGTCATTGGGAACAGGGAGTCTTGGCTAGGGTTATTCTAATGCTCGCTTTCAGCTAAAACAATCCTAATCTCGCGGGGAGCTACCGACACCCGTAAACTCCGGTGTACCGGCACATTGAATCCCCCTTCAATCATTTTGTGACCTAATACATGCAAGCATCCCACCATACATATACAATTCAAGGATCAAAACCTACGGAATCCATCCATTGTAGGTTGAACATTAAAACAATAGATTGAAACCAACAAACATGCCAACAGTCAATTAAAACTAACAATGATCATCCATGCATACAAACAAGTTCCTCTCCCAAATCCACTACAGTGACAGTGCTACAGTGACAGTACGCTACTGCGGTGAACGCTCCTGCAAATCCACTCTTTTATTGTCCGAAACATGAGGATGCGTGTGAGCATCAATAAATTCTTTGATTCATGCTGAAACAAGGCTCAATCACGCGCTAGTGATCTTCCAATGCCCTGAAACAATAATAACAAATAAACACGTAAAGGGCATCAGAGTCATACAAAAATGCATGAAAGTAAATAAACTGTACACAATAAAAGTGATGTATTTAGATACTTATCATCTAGCGACTTATTGTGTGTCATACATAGCGATATATGTGGACCAATGAGCACGCAGGCTAGAGGTGGTTATGTGTATTTCGTAACCTTAACCGATGGCTTTAGCAGGTTTGGATACGTCTACCTGATAAAGCATAAGTCCGAAACCTTAGAAAAGTTCAAAGAATTTAAGAACAAAGTACAAAAATAGCTTGCCAAAAGTATTAAGGCCATTCGATCTGATCGAGGTGGCAAATATTTGAGCCAAGAGTTTGATCATTATCTGAAAGAGTGTGGAATTATTTCGCAGCTTACTCCACCTGGAACACCTCAGTGGAATGATGTGTCCGAGAGGAGAAATCGAACCCTATTAGATATGGTCCGATCGATGATGAATCAAACGAGACTTCCAAGATCCTTTTACGGATACGCCCTTGAAACGGCTGTGTTCTAACTAAACCGTACTCCAACTAAGGCACAAAATAAGACTCCATATGAGATATGGTATGGGCGAAAGCCCAATATCATATTAAGTGGTTAACATCGGACAAACTCGCATCCAAAACAGACAAATGCCTGTTTGTGGGATACCCTAAGGAAACGAAGGGTTATTCGTTCTACAACCCCACCAAGAACAAAGTGTTTGTTGCCCGACATGCTATTTTCTTAGAGAAGGAGTTTCTTCTAAAGAAAGATAGTGGGAGTAGAGTTGAACTTGAAGAGATTCAAGTCCCACAGACTCCGACTGAGAAAAGGTCTGGTAGGGTGCGTCACGCGCATATGAGATATGGTTATCTCATAACTGATGACCAAAGCTTAGAGCTGGTGGATCAGGATGAGCCCACCACCTACCGTGAGGCTATTGAGAGTCCAGACTTAGACAAATGGCTTGTAGCCATGAAATCTGAGAGGCAATCAATGTATCATAATCAAGTTTGGAACTTGGTTGACCCACCAGAAGGTGCGAAGATCATTGAGTGCAAATGGATCTTTGTAAAGGCGATAATACCTTCAAAGGTAGACTAGTGGTGAAGGGATTTCGACAAACTCATGGTATAGACTATGACGAAATCTTTTCACCAATAGTCATGCTCAAATCCATTAGGATTCTACTTGCCATAGCCGCATATTATGACTGTGAGATATGGCAAATGGACGTCAAAACGTCTTTCCTTAACGGAATCCTTCTCGAGGACGTGTACATGACACAGCCTGAGGGTTTTGTCGACCAACAGAATCCTACAAAGGTTTGCAAGCTCCAGAGATCCATTTATGGACTCAAGCAAGCATTCCAAAGCTGGAATCTTTGATTTGATGAGACAGTCAAAGAGTTTGATTTTATCAAAAATGTAGATGAGCCTTGTGTGTACAAGAAGACTAGTGGGAGAATAGTCATCTTCTTAGTGTTATACGTCGATGACATTTTACTCATTGGGAATGACATCCCATTAAACAATGGTTAGGTAAGTGTTTCTCAATGAAAGACTTAGGTGAAGCCGAAACTATCCTAGGGATAAAACTTGACATGACCCCTTGCATGTATCCCGCAAGTGCACGGGTTTGTCGAAGTAATAAATTTACCTTGGTGAGAAGGTAGTCGAATCCACAGGGAATAGGGAGATAGAATATAAGGTTTCACTAGTTAAGCTATGCAGAATACGGAGAACGATAATAAGATTGATGAGTGAAAATAATGCAAAGCAATAAACTAAGTAGAGAGATGGAAGAAAGAAGTGCAAGTAGGAAAATCGAGAAGGACTAACAATGAATAAAAGAGGGTATCCGGACAAGCTACCTCTAGGGTCTATGTTTCAAGTGCAAGACTATGATATTATACTCTCCTATTGATGTCAATTGAGTCGAGGATATCCTAAGACTCACGGTCCCAAACCTAAGGACAACCGTGACTAACTCCAACACTATGCCCGGTGTTAGGATTCACAACACCCTTCACTCTGTCACCTAGATGACTAAGCCCCAGGGGAGTCCATCTGCCTAAACCTCACACTATGTGGAGTTGCATTATGCTCTAGGGATTCCTAGTGATTAAACCTGTTCCTATACGTAATTCTAACCCTTTGGTCCAGGTGGAAGAACCCTAGTCTAGATTGAGCCCCAGCAAATAGGATTCACTACAACCCTCAACTCTATTACTTGCGTAACTAAGCCCTAGGGGAGTTTATCTACCTATTGCTTCACTCTATTTCGACCGCTATTAAATCAAGGAATCGGAGGTAGGGAGAAATCACATCGAAGGGGAAAGGGGTACATTGCTACCTCACAACTCTCCCTCTCAACCCTCTTTAATCTTGAGTAGTTTAATCCTATAGGAGTTGTCACACCTCCAAAGGAAAGCCTAGATTGCTCTCAACCCTAATGTCACGTTTAAGGGAAAACAATATGAAAGGATAATCAAGATTAAAAACTCAATTTTATTCATCAACGATGGAAAGCATAATAATCAATGTCAAAGAAACATAAGAAACCCTAAAGTTTACAAGTCCGAATACCCCACGAGGGGTTTAGCTCCTCATAGAGCTATACATGTTCATCAACGTGAGAAATAAAGCATAAAACATAGACATCAATGAAAAACCCCCTCGAATTGGTGTGGCCGTGGTCTTGTGCAAACGTCGAACCTCGAAATCGATGCCGACGACGCGCTAGAACCTCCACGAAATCCTCTCCGAAACCCTAGCCGCGCTCCAGAAAGTTGGGGAAAAGATAGGTCCAAAGATTCCTCAAAAGGTTGCAAAAATCACCTTTTATATAGTTGAATCGCGGCTTTAAAATTGGATTTATCGGGGGCTTCACACGGCCGTGTGGAATTTCCACACGCCCGTGTGTCTTCACTGGATGGCTGAAATCGCAAAACACACGGTCGTGTGGAATTTCCACACGCCCGTGTGACTTCTCTGTCTGGCTGGAAAATGGCTCACACGGCCGTGTGGACTTTCCACACGCCCGTGTGACTTCTCTGGAACACTAATCTTCAGCTGAACAGGCTTGGTAACTTGCCGAAACGCCTCCCGGGTCCATTGTTCTTCATCGAGGCCATTATTTGGGCACACAAGCAACGGTAGGTCGCGCCGATTGCTTCAAGTCTTCTTCTTTCGCGAGATTCTCCTAAGTAACACGGATTGGACTTGTTGTGAATGTGACTGCCTTTGTGCCCCTCCAAAAGAGGTTGGCACACATCCACAAGTCCAAATACGTGCTTCGTTCCTTGCTTGGTCCGAGAACATCCCAACATTGGCGAACGCGACCTAATTTCATTCTTCTTCTCCAAATAGGCTCCACAATACCTTCAATGCACAAGAGAACACAAATGCACACATTTAGTGATAAAACCTGATAAAAGGTATGCTTAATGTAAGATAATAGCGCTTCGCGATACTATAACACAAGCACTTATCAAACCCCCACACACTTAAGCTTTTGCTTGTCCTCAAGCAAAATAAAACGTGAAAGTACTTGGGAAGAACAATTGAAAGTGCTTGGCCTTAGGTTCACCAAAAGTATGCAAAAGAATCATTCTACAAGTAAGGGAAACTCAAAACATTGCATAAGGTTACCAATGCTCTAGCTAAAAACTCGAATCAAAAAGGATGAAAACTCGAAAATGTGTTAGTGTGTGCGATCTTACTCAAGAGAACCGACGAGTACTCCTCAAACTTTGGTTAGAAAGGACTTATTTATATACAAAAACAAAAATAGTGGTGGAAGTAGTAGCTTCACACATCCTTGAAGGTAGCCCTTTCCTAGGCGGCCGCCAAAGGTGGCTTTCACTCTTTCGAGGAGGTAGCTCATTCTACCGGGGTAGTAGCTTTCACGCATCCCATGAGATAGCTCTTTCTCTCATTAGGGCATAACTTGTATCCGACTTATGAGAGTAGCTGCATACTTCATAGGCGGTAGCTCTTGCCACCCCAAATGCATAATTAAAACAAAGCTAATATTTACAAACTCATATATATTTTTTTCTCTTTTTCTCTTTTCATTTTTCCACTTTTTTTTTTTTTTTTTAAATGCATTTTCCAAAGTAAAACTAAGAACAACGATAAACTTGTCCTTAAAAACTTCAAGATTGAGTTTCCAAAAGATTCCAAGAGTAAGTTGTGTACTAAGATGATTCGAGCAAAAATTCCCTAAAATTCAAGTAGAGACTAGAGCATGATAGGATACAATGTTGAAAATTCTCCTAAACTATAAGAATACAACCGTTGCAACTGAGGTGAACCGCCATAGGCTACATTAGCATAAGCAATTGAACGCACAAGTAAAGGTGTGTGCAATGTGAACTCCCCCCCACACTTAAGATGTACATTGTCCTCAATGTACGCATATAAGCACAATAATAAGTGAAAACGATAAAAGCAATTAGTGTGGAAGTGGCAATTGAAACATTACTCCCCTGAACTCCAAGTGTTACGTTTGATGAAGCTAGGTTATTGAGAGTTGAGTCTCAATGGTTTGTGGAGCACACACGATTCCATGACCGTGTCAATGACTATTCCTCAAAATCCTTACATCCAAAACCATCTGCGCACACATAAACGAGGGTTCAGTAAAGCTCAATAAAACTCGAGTATATAAAATGTAAAGCAATGAATACAACTCGAGATAAAAAGAAAAAGCAAAATAAAAGCTATTGATAAACGCCTAAACATACGTATTTTCCATGTATTCGGGTGTATGTATTACGTATTTTTCTATGAGTTGACACCCGTTTTTGGTCTGAATTGGTTTCTTTCATGTTACAGGTACTGATGTGACCCCTTCGAGCTGATTGATAGAATTTGAGAAGAAATCGACGATGAAAACACTATTCCTGAGGGGGTACTGTAGCGACTACTGTAGCAGATCCTGTAGCACGACCCCTTTGGCGAAATGGCTATGTCTGGAGGTCATGCGGTTTGGCATGCGGGCACTGCAGAGGCCGTATACGGTACTGTAGCAGTTACTGTAGCATACGGTACTGTAGCGGTTTACTGTGGCGGCACTGTAGCAACTTACACGATTTCGGGTTTTTCTCGGGATTTTCTCTCCCCGCATGCGGGGTCGCATACGGGGCCGCATGACGTTTTGGATGATGTTTTTAAGGGTTTTGAGAGTTCATTCTTAGAGGAGAGGAGAGACCTTGAGCAAGCTTGACTTCACCACCTTCTTTGGGAGCTTGAGGCCGGCTTTTGGAGGCAATTCTTGAGGAGGAGACGACGGGGAGAGCACGAGACGACGAATCCACACCTTCGATTTGCATTTGAGAGGAAGTTTGACAAAGGAAGCCACTCCTTGGGTGGCGTCCTTGGAAGCGTCATTCGGCCTTGATCTTTTCAGGGGGTGTTTTCATTATGCTTTTAGTTGTTTTCATGTGTTTGTTTACTTGTTTTGTGATCATGAACAACTAACCCCAAGGTCACCGGATGTAGGTGAACCTTGGGGGTGAACTTGTGTATTTTGGATGACTCTTTCTAGTTTATGCATTTGGTTTGGTTTGTGATCCTTGTTTGGTGGTTCTTGAATGCCTTGATATGTATGAGAACTCTATATGTCAATTCCTAGATGATGCTAGGTTGCATGACCATTGCCCTAGTATTAGGCTCACCAAGCTTGGAAGGGAATACATGTACGAATACGCCGTGACCATCGGGTATTTGTACCCCTCCAATTGTTAGGGTTGTCCTTGATTGTGTTTCAACCCTAGCTTGGGGAAATCCACTAAACCCTTTGCAATCGTACAAGGATTTGGGCGGAAGAAATTCCGTATTCCAATACTTGTATTGGATTAGGGACCAATGCCGTGACCATCGGGTTGGTCTAATTTAGGGTTTCCCGGTCCAAACCACCCACGTGCATGCTAGTTAGGGCATCCTTAGCACTTTAGTAGCCCCCGAGGGAATCCTCATCCGTGGCCATTCCCTCACCTTGATTTTTCCCCCCTCCGTATTTATTCTTGCTATTTGCATGCTCTTTGTTTAGTAGTTTTTTTTTTTAGTAAGTCTTACTCCAAGTGATCGACTAGGTCAAACAACATTGTGATAAGGAAGTAAGAATAGCTCCTCGGGCCCTTGGGAATACGACCCCCTCGTGCTCGCGCGAGGGGTATTACTTGGCGACCCCGTGCACTTGCGGGTGAGCGATTCAAACGCATTCTCACCAGCTATACTCAGAAGGAGAATCCTTTCTGAGTACTACAAGTCCAAAATAAATGTAAAGATATACAAAAATAACAAATAAAAGAAAAGAATCTAAAATCTAAGACGCCTCAGCGTCGGTGTCCTGAGTGGTGGCCTCTGGTGCTGCTGGAGGCTCTGGATCTGCTGGTGATGCTGGAGCTGCTGGTGCTGAGGGAGATGGAGGTGGTGGAGTGGACATTTGAGGTCGGACCACGAAGGAGGAGGAGGCGACAATCTGCTCGAAGGTCTGTCGCAAGCTCTGGAACTGCGCCATCACCTCCTGGTGCTGTGTAATCTGTGTGGCCCTAACCTCGGCCACCTCAGTCTGTAGGATCCCCACTGCGCTCTCAAGGCGCTCCAGTCTGTCCTGGCCTCGAGATGGTGAAAACATCCGCACTGGAGGTGGCTCCGGCGCGATGGGGGGTACCTCGGTCTCTGTGTCCTGCGGGGGTGGCTCCAATGCTGCCCAGGATCCCTCACCCTGCTCTGTATGGGGTATAATCCAGGTATACGTCCCTGATCCTCCTCTGCGGATCATACCCATCATCCTCAAGGTATCTGTGCCCAGGGGAGCTGGTACGGTCGTCTTCTCTGCTCCCCTGACTCCATCTCTGAGCCCCAGGCCAATGAGAAGTCTGGTGATGTAGGGGCCTGCAAAGATAACTCCTACCCTGGGGTACTGGCCCTGATGGCGAATGTAGTCGGCCACAATGTGCCCCAGGTGGAGTGGCTCACTCTCCACCATCGAATACAAGTAGAGGAGCTCCTGGCGACTCAGAACACCAGTACTGTCTCCCCTGCCACTGATAGATCTGCTCATAACTGCGTGTAGACATCTATAGGCAGGTCGAGAAAGGCATGAAGCCTTGGAGACACCCGGCTCGTACTGACCCTGACCACAAAGTCTGCTATACGCCTGCTGCGGTGTCACGGTACCCGGGTAGTCTGTAGGGAGCAATGAGAACTCCTCTGTCTCAGTGTATGCCTCATCATATAGACCTATCCGCACCGAGAACTGGGTCATACTCAGCGTGAAATGTCGACCGAGGGCTCTGAACTGAACTGTGGTGCCCTCGGTGAAACTGCTGTACCCCCGGTCGAACTCAAACGACGCCAGGACCTCTAAGGTGAGCGGTCGGATCACCGAGTCCCGGATAACCATCAATCTCTCCCAGCTACCGACTGAGAGAAGCTCGCTAATCTCATCTGCGACGCTGTCTCCCCCCTGAATACTCCTTACTATACTCAAATCCAAATATCTCGTTTGTCCAAAACGGAGTCCTGATAAACGCTCAAACCGAACCTGATGCTCGGCTATACTGAACTCTGTCTCTGCTGGAGGAGGTGTGGGCTCACGGGGGCGCTTCCCTGTCGATTTCCTGGGTCTAGAAGACATTCCTGTAAGATTGGAAAAGAAAACAATCAAAAACAGTTCAAAATAACCAATCTGCAGAAATCCACACGGCCGTGTGTTAATTCCACACGCCCGTGTGGAGTTTCTGACGGGCAAAGCATCACGGCCGTGGGGTTAAAAATCCACAATTTACATCTAAATTCGTTCTAATTTCATTCTAAGCATGCTCGTATGTAATGTAAACATTCAAACCAAGCAAAATTGTATAAAAGAACGAATTGAATCAAGAATTGACGAAGAAAAAGGTATTGAAGGTCTCACCGGCGGTAGAGATGAAAAACAAAGTAATACGGCCGGAAAACTCGAACAAATTCCTTCAAAAACCTCAGAGAAAGTCGGGGAAGTGATAGAGAGGGTAGGAGAGAAGTTTAGAGTGGAGAAGGAAGAGGCACAAGTGATTTTTATAAGAAAAACGCGCGGCTTTTGAAGTTCTGGAAATTCACACGGCCGTGTGAAGTAACCACACGGCCGTGTGCCTCAGAAATTAGGGTTCACAGGGGCTAACACACGCCCCTGTGCGCACTCTGATCATTCTCTGAACTACCTCACACGGCCGTGTGTTAATTCCACACGGCCGTGTGCCTCCACAGGGGTCTACACAGGGCCACCCACACGGGCCTGTGGATTCACGGGAAAATACAGAAGGTCTCTGAAAATTTTCACACGGCCGTGTGTTAATTCCACACGGCCGTGTGCCCAACTTGGCCAAGACACAAGGCCGGCCACATGGGCCAACACACGCCCCTGTGGTCTCTCTGACTTGCCCGAGAAACGCGAAGTATTTCACACGGCCGTGTGAATAATCCACACGGCCGTGTGCCTTGACAAGCTCTACCACAGGGGCTCACACTCGCCCCTGTGGTTTCTCGGGATGAAAAGGGAATTCCTGCAGAATTTTCACACGGCCGTGTGGAAATCTCACACGGCCGTGTGCCTTAGCACAGTGGCACTCACAGGGGCATCCACACGCCCCTGTGGACTCTCTGGAAGAGAGTTGAAGTTCTGCGAAATTTCACACGGCCGTGTGTTAATTCCACACGGCCGTGTGCCCCTTCTGAAATTTTTCACAGGGGCAAAGTCACGCCCCTGTGTCTTCTCTGGTTAAGCTCCAATTGGTAACACACGGCCGTGTGTTAATTCCACACGGCCGTGTGTTTTCTCTGGTTTACTTAGAAAATTCTACAGACTCTCAGAAAAATTCAGAAATTCTTTTAAAACACTTAGAGCCTATATAAACCATAAAAAACAAGACCAGAGACCATCGAAAACACACTCAACCGACTCAAACTTCGTCAATTAACGTTAAGGCACACGTAAATAATCGAAAATCCACATGAAAACTTAGCATATGCACATGAAAATTGGGACACCATTGCTAAGACTTTTATTCAACCCTAAAACTAAACTAGGTCCTAGAAAAACTGCAAAAACGCTTGGGTTGCCTCCCAAGAAGCGCTTGTTTAACGTCACTTAGCTTGACGTACCTGTCTTACCTTACGGAGGTTCATGAGTGGAATTTGCCCTCTTCCCTATAATTTGAAAGCAAGCATTGCATAATCGTTGCAAGATAGAGGGAGAATTATCGAGTTTGTTACCACACATGGGTGAAACACCCTTACTTCGTGAATGCTCATCCCCTTTCTTGTTGGGGTTCTTTTTGTGGCGACGTCTCGACCTCTTCAATCTTCGAAGGACTTTCTTTCTAAGCTCCTTATCCTTCTTGATGTATGTTTCAACTGAAACAAGCGCGAGCACTTCTTCCTCTTCAGTCTCCATGTCTTGGTCCGGCCACCCTTCATATGGATCCGGGTTAAACATATCCTGCATACATTCATCAATGCAATCATCAGTGACATCAAGATAATATAGAGCATCATCAAAATCAAGAGAATGTCGCATGGCTTCGGCGAGGCGGTAAGTGAGCTTGTCGTCCCTAACCCTAAGTGTGAGCTCTCCACCGTCCATGTCTATCAAAGCTTTGGAAGTGCGCAAAAACGGCCTCCCAAGGATCAGCGGCACCTCGACATCCTCGTCTACATCGAGCACTACAAAGTCGACCGGGAAAATGTACTTATCCACTTTCACCAACACATCTTCAACAATACCCCTCGGATGCCTCACCGATCTATCCGCAAGCTGAAGTGTCATCCGGGTAGGTCTAGGCTCGCCCAAGCCTAGCTTTTGGAAGAACGTGTAGGGCATGACATTGATGCTTGCCCCCGAGTCGGCTAGTGCCATCTCCTCACCCATATCACCAATGTTGCACGGTATGATAAAACTTCCGGGGTCCTTCCTCTTGCTTGGCAAATTCTTCTGTAGCACTGCCGAACAGTTTGCATCGAGGATGACGGATGCACTTTCCTCTAATTTCCTCTTATTGGTCAAGAGGTCTTTTAAGAACTTCGCGTACTTGGGCATTTGGGCTAATGCTTCCGCGAATGGAATGTTGATGTGCAATTGCTTGAAGACACCCAGAAATTTCTTGTATTGCTCATTGTCTTGGTCATTCTTCAATCGTGAAGGATAGGGAATTCGCGGCTTGTAAGGTGGGGGTGCCACCTCTTTCTCCTTTGGCGCTCCATCCTCTATTTCCACGACTTCGGGTGAGTCCTTAGTCTTCTCAAGAGGAAGATGTCCCTCAACCTCCTTACCACTTCTCAAGGTAATTGCCTTTAGTTGTTCTCTTGGGTTGGTCTCCGTATTGCTAGGCAAACTACCTTGAGGTCTCTCCGCCAAAGTCTTCGCAATTTGCCCTACTTGGTTCTCCAAGTTGTGTAGGGAGGCGGTGTGATTACGAAGAGTAGCTTCCACCGATTGGAACCTTGCGTCCGAAGAAGAAACGAACCGTGTGAGGGCTCTCTCTAGGTCAGTCATCTTTCCCTCCAACCCGGTCACTCGGCTTTCTAAATTCGGAGCTTGTTGACTTTGAAATCCCGGTGGTGCACTATTTTTGTTCTGTTGTGACTGTCCTTGATTGCTCCAAGAGAAGTTCGGATGGTTCTTCCATCCCGGATTGTATGTACCACTATACGGGTTGCCTTGGCCTTGTCCTCGATATGAATTCCCCACAAAATCGGCCTGTTCTACCGCACTAGTGCCTCCAATAGCAATAGGACAATCGCTTGAAGCATGTCCTCCCCCACAACCGTTACAAGTAGTGATGGCCGCAACTCTTGGCGAAGCGAGAGCATCTAGCTTCTTACTCAATGATTCCACTTGTGCTGCCAACGATGTAACCGCATCAACCTCATGAATTCCGGCAACCTTTTTCCTATCCCTTGAGTTCCATTAATAGCTATTCATAGCCATCTCCTCTACAAGGTGCCGAGCTTCACCGGGAGTCTTGCTTCCAAGAGTCCCTCCGGCCGCCGCATCTAAGAGTTGCTTTGTACTCGGATTCAACCCGTTGTAAAATGTGTGAATAATCATCCACTCGGGAAATCCATGTTGCGGACATTTGCGAAGGAGCTCTTTGAACCTGTCCCATATCTCGAATAGAGACTCCAGTTCCATCTGTACAAAGGAAGATATCTCATTCCGGAGTCTTGCAAATTTCCCCGGTGGAAAGTATCTAGCCAAGAATGCCTCGGCCATTTCCTCCCACGTAGTAATGGAGGCTCTAGGTAATGAGTGCAACCAATGCCTTGCTTTTCCTTTCAATGAAAATGGGAAGGCTCTCAATCGAATTGCATCGTCCGTCACTCCATTTATCTTCAACATGTCACACACTTCCAAGAAATTTTCTATGTGACTATTAGGGTCTTCATCGGCTAACCCATTAAACTGTGCGGACTGTTGCAACATCTGAATGAACGACGGCTTCAATTCGAAATTCATTGCTTTAATTGGGGGCCTCACGATGCTTGATTGGGTCCCCATAACTGCGGGTCTAGCAAAATCTCACAACGTTCGCTGCTGCTCGTTCTGTTCTGCCATTGTCTCTGACCCTTCTGTCTCAATATCGGCTTGATTTGATGCTTCTTGTGCAGGTTCTTTCCCTTTACGATGTGTTCTTCTTCCAATGTCTGGGTCTCCTTCAACAAGTATTGAAGGGTTCCCACGGGTCATAACCTGGAGCCGAAAACAAAGAAAAGAAAAATAAGAACAATGATAGGTAAAGAAAATATGAAATAGAATGCGAAGTGAATAGCTAAAATAGTGAAAAACAAATATCTAAAACGCCTGTTCCCTGGCAACGGCGCCAAAAACTTGACACGACCCCTTGCGTGTATCCCGCAAGTGCACGGGTTTGTCGAAGTAATAAATTTACCTTGGTGAGAAGGTAGTCGAATCCACAGGGAATAGGGAGATAGAATATAAGGTTTCACTAGTTAAGCTATGCAGAATACGGAGAACGATAATAAGATTGATGAGTGAAAATAATGCAAAGCAATAAACTAAGTAGAGAGATGGAAGAAAGAAGTGCAAGTAGAAAAATCGAGAAGGACTAACAATGAATAAAAGAGGGTATCCGGACAAGCTACCTCTAGGGTCTATGTTTCAAGTGCAAGACTATGATATTATACTCTCCTATTGATGTCAATTGAGTCGAGAATATCCTAAGACTCACGGTCCCAAACCTAAGGACAACCGTGACTAACTCCAACACTATGCCCGGTGTTAGGATTCACAACACCCTTCACTCTGTCACCTAGATGACTAAGCCCCAGGGGAGTCCATCTGCCTAAACCTCACACTATGTGGAGTTGCATTATGCTCTAGGGATTCCTAGTGATTAAACCTGTTCCTATACGTAATTCTAACCCTTTGGTCCAGGTGGAAGAACCCTAGTCTAGATTGAGCCCCAGCAAATAGGATTCACTACAACCCTCCACTCTATTACTTGCGTAACTAAGCCCTAGGGGAGTTTATCTACCTATTGCTTCACTCTATTTCGACCGCTATTAAATCAAGGAATCGGAGGTAGGGAGAAATCACATCGAAGGGGAAAGGGGTACATTGCTACCTCACAACTCTCCCTCTCAACCCTCTTTAATCTTGAGTAGTCTAATCCTATAGGAGTTGTCACACCTCCAAAGGAAAGCCTAGATTGCTCTCAACCCTAATGTCACGTTTAAGGGAAAACAATATGAAAGGATAATCAAGATTAAAAACTCAATTTTATTCATCAACGATGGAAAGCATAATAATCAATGTCAAAGAAACATAAGAAACCCTAAAGTTTACAAGTCCGAATACCCCACGAGGGGTTTAGCTCCTCATAGAGCTATACATGTTCATCAACGTGAGAAATAAAGCATAAAACATAGACATCAATGAAAAACCCCCTCGAATTGGTGTGGCCGTGGTCTTGTGCAAACGTCGAACCTCAAAATCGATGCCGACGACGCGCTAGAACCTCCACGAAATCCTCTCCGAAACCCTAGCCGCGCTCCAGAAAGTTGGGGAAAAGATAGGTCCAAAGATTCCTCAAAAGGTTGCAAAAATCCCCTTTTATATAGTTGAATCGCGGCTTTAAAATTGGACTTATCGGGGGCTTCACACGGCCGTGTGGAATTTCCACACGCCCGTGTGAAGCTTCTGTCTCGGCTGAAAAAATTAATTTCACACGGCCGTGTGGAATTTCCACATGCCCGTGTGTCTTCACTGGATGGCTGAAATCGCAAAACACACGGCCGTGTGGAATTTCCACACGCCCGTGTGACTTCTCTGTCTGGCTGGAAAATGGCTCACACGGCCGTGTGGACTTTCCACACGCCCGTGTGACTTCTCTGGAACACTAATCTTCAGCTGAACAGGCTTGGTAACTTGCCGAAACGCCTCCCGGGTCCATTGTTCTTCATCGAGGCCATTACTTGGGCACACAAGCAACGGTAGGTCGCGCCGATTGCTTCAAGTCTTCTTCTTTCGCGAGATTCTCCTAAGTAACACGGATTGGACTTGTTGTGAATGTGACTGCCTTTGTGCCCCTCCAAAAGAGGTTGGCACACATCCACAAGTCCAAATACGTGCTTCGTTCCTTGCTTGGTCCGAGAACATCCCAACATTGGCGAACGCGACCTAATTTCATTCTTCTTCTCCAAATAGGCTCCACAATACCTTCAATGCACAAGAGAACACAAATGCACACATTTAGTGATAAAACCTGATAAAAGGTATGCTTAATGTAAGATAATAGCGCTTCGCGATACTATAACACAAGCACTTATCAAAGATCTATAGAGATAGATCGCAACGGCTTCTCGGACTAAGTCAATCTAGATACTTAGACAAGGTGCTGAAGAGATTCAGCATGTCTAACTCGAAGAAAGGGTTCCTACCCTTGTCTCAAGGAGTAGTTCTTAGTAAAGGGGATTGTCCTAAAACTAAAGAGCAGAGGGAATACATGAGTAGGATTCCTTATGCTTCTGCAATAGGATCTATCATGTATGCCATGTTATGTACTAGATTGGATGTCGCTCATACACTGAGTATGACGAGTAGGTTCCAACCAGGATCCAGGTGAAAACCATTGGACTGCTGTCAAGAATATCCTAAAGTACTTGCGAAGAACTAAGGATTATTTCTTGGTGTATGGTGGTGAGAATGAGCTCGTTGTAACTGGTTACACTGATGCTGCATTTCAAACAAACGCAGATGATTGCAAATCACAATCAGGTTACGTGTTCTGCTTAAACGGAGGTGCTATTAACTGGAAAAGCTCAAAACAAGACACCGTCGCGGATTCTACTATAGAGTTTGAGTACATAGCAGCTTTAGATGCTACTAAGGAGGTTGTTGGCTTCGGAGGTTCTTATCTGGGTTAGGCATTGTTCCATCAAGCCTAGATCCAGTTAGCCTTTATTGTGACAACAACGGGGCCATCGCACAGGCTAAGGAGCCCCGATCACATCAGAAGTCCAAACACATACTCAGGCGATTGCATCTCATCTGAGAGATCATCATTAGAGGAGATGTGAAGGTGTGCAAGATAGTTGGAGAAGACAATGCAGCTGACTCCTTGACCAAGCAGTTGGTTAAGGCGAAGCATGACCGTCACATGAGATTAATGGGTCTTAGGGCTATGCCCAATTGGGACTAGTGCTAGTGGGAGATTGTTAGTGTTAGCCCTAGCCCCAATGCATTGATCTGAACCTTTTCTAGTTATATCTTTATTTTTAATAAAACCTAGTTTGTTTTATCTTACAACATTTCTGTGCATGTATGCTTGGATAGAACTATCCCTGAGAGTTTGTTCCACACAAGTTGCCGAATACGTGATTCGGGCAGTAAAACCTTGGTGTGTAAAGGAACAACTTTCCAAACATCCCTAGTCAATTACTGTTATGGGAATGTTAGTAAACTAAGACTAGTATGCCTATTGTGTGATGATCATGTTTTACGGATTATAGGACATGTGATGTCAGTCAATAGACATAGACACGTGTTAGTGAACACCGTGTCTGGATCGATCCGCTCACGAGATCACTACATGGTTGCAAAGTCATAAGTGGTTCTCGTGTAATGCTTATAACGAATCCTTAGATTCGAGGTCGCTATGGAGCTTGGAGGAATGTTGGTGTACTTTGACATACGCCTAACGTCACTCGTAACAGAGTGACAAGTGTGGATATGATTGGGTGCATCGAGATTCATAGCGAGTAACATTTGCGATGCGAGGGGATTGCCACTCTCTGAGGAGAGAGAATATCACCGGCCACTTGATCGGTGAAACTGAGTAGTGCGTGGCCACACCCAAGTTAAATGGTAAGGGTTATCATTTATTTGACCTAGTCAGTTCACCGAGGATCAAGAAATTGATCGACAAATAAATAATGTTGACTAAGCTCCATGCCTTATGTTGATCGAGATATTCAATTGGCAAAAGAATCAGATAAGGTTACGAGGTTAGTTGATTACCCAGCCGACCTCCGTTTTAATTCGGGTAGTCACATTGTTATGCTAGATGGCATTTGTGACTTATGGGCCTTAACGAGGTTAAAAATCCTATTGCCGATTTTAAAACGGGCCTACAGGATCGCACACGCAAAAGCCGTGAAATCCGGACTCAATCTAATGAGTACAATAGCTAAATGGAGTTTAGATAAATCAAGAGTTGATTTGGTCTAACCGCGAATGTGTAAGGATTGAGTTATGAGATAACTTAAAAATGGAGATACTTAATTAGAAATTAAGTGTTAGCTTATTGGATCTAATATGATTAATATCCAATAAGAGGGAAGATCCAATATGTGGAAGCATTGGTTGATATTGCATTGGGATTGGTTTTAGGGTTTTATAAATACATGTGTATTAGAGAAAACCCTAGCCCTAATCTTTCCTCTCCCTCTCTCACCCAAGGAGGCCGCCAGTTAGCGCTAGGCAAGAGGTCGCCGCCGCCTCCGGTCTGGCAAAGGTATAGGTCGACACTCCTTTGATCTTTCTTATTTATTCATGTATGTTAGTTCACAGGCCAGCCTTTTCATTGATATTTCTTTATCAATGGAGATCGCCGGAGTAAGAGCCTTTTGAGATTAGTTCATAATGGTTGTGGAATTTTTCTCAAAAGATTCTCACATGTGAAACATTCGCCAAGTGTCGGTTTTGGATTTATAATTTCTTACACATGTTTACGATTAAGGTTTTGAGACCTAATTTTAATTGATATTCGTATTTTTTGATAAGAGTTATCATTGGATACTAGCAATCCATACCGGATTGTTTCCGGCTTGTGTGTGTGAGAGTAGAGGGGAGTCGCGTATATGCAGTCATTTTTTGACTTTACCCTTTGAATTGTATTTATTTATTTATTTTAGATTTTTATATCTTTATTCGCTTCCATTGCATGCTAGGATCCATGCTAGTTTTGTTTGTTATCCGCTGTGCATATTTTGCTTCTAGCATGCTCGTAGACCCTTCTCGATCCCAACAGCGATGACGTGACACCTCACTTCTACACTCAGGTACACCAGGCAAGATATGGTTGACTTGCTCGCCGTCTGTTCAGTGAGTCACGCGAGATTAATTGGGACATACTACGTGAGGTGGGCTTAGAGGAGGATGTCCAGCAGTTGGTGAGCATTGGGGCCTAGAGAAAGTTATTCCTGATCACAGACACCACCTACAAGCAGTTGGCTCTTGAGATCTTATCGGCATTTGAGATATTCCGGGGCACCATTGCCTTTCATTAGGCCAACTTTATTCAGTTTCAGGCTTTTGGCGTCCTTTATTGGATGAGCCTTACTGAGTACAATATCCATCTGGGGTTGTATGATGCCGCTTTCACCTAGACACCGGAGTACAATGCCTTGTTGACCTCACGTCTACCTAGGGAGTCCATGGAGAATGCATGGCGACGCGTAGGCCTGGCACCGCACTACGACCCTCGCCAAACTAAGGCGACCACACTTCGCTCCCCCGCATTATGGTACATTGACTTTCCGCTCAGTCATACTATAGCTGGGCGTAGAAATAGCATTTGGGTCGTAAATTTGCGAGAGTTGGATTTTCTATTGACCATTGACACACCCCTTGCGTATATCCCACAAGTGCACGGGCTTGTCGAAGTAATAAAATTACCCTGGTGAGTGGGTAGTCGAATCCACAGGGAATAGGAATTTGGAACACAAGAATTCGCTATTTAGTTATGCGGTGTAAGAAAAGTGATAATTGGTTTGATGAGAGAATTATGGAATCAATAAAAGACAAGAAAGTAAATAGAGAGATGGGAGACAAGAGAGTGCAAGTAAAGGTAGAAGGAGAAAGACTAGCAATGAATGAAATAGGGTATCCGGACAAGTTACCTCTAGGACTTATGCTTCTAGTGCAAGACTATGCTATTATACTTTCCTATAGATGTTAATTGAGTCGAGGATATCCTTAAACACACGGTCCCAAACCTAAGGTCAACCGTGACTAACCCCAACACTATCTCCCGGTATTAGGATTCACGTTAACCCTTCACTCTGTCGCTCACGCACCTAAGCCCCAGGGGAGTATTTCTACCTAAGCCTAACACTACGTGGGATTGCTTTAAGCTTTAGGGATTCCTACTGATAAAACCTGTTTCTATATATAGTTCTAACCCTTTGGTTCAGGTGAAAGAACCCTAGTCTAAATTAAGCCCAAGTGCATAGGATTCACGTCAACCCTTCACTCTGTCACTTGCGCAACTAAGCCCCAGGGGAGTTTATCTACCTAGCACTTCACTCTATTTCGACCGCTAATAAATCAAGGAAACAGAGGTAGGGAGAAATCACATCGGAAGGCAAAGGGGATACATCACTATCTCATTACTCTCCCTCTTAACCTTCTTCAATCTTAAGTAGTCTAACCCTATAGGAGTTGTCACACCTCCAAATGATAACCTAGATTGCTCTCATCCTTAGTGTCACAGCTAAGGGAAAACAATAGCACAAAATAATTAAAATTGAAACTCGAATTTATTCATCAATAATGGAAAAGCATAATAACAATGTCATATAAACATAATAATCCTAGGGTTTACAAGTCCGAATACCGACAAGGTGTTTAGCTCCTCATGGAGCTATACATGTTCATCAAAATATGAAAGAAAGAACAAAACAAAAGCATTAACGAAAACCCCCTTTTGTATGGTGTGGCCGTGGTCTTGTGCGGCCGTCGAACATCGATGTCGATGCCGATGACGTGCTTCAACCCTCCACAAAGTCCTCACTGAAACCCTGGCCGCACTCTCCAGAAGTTGGGGAGAAAGATAGGTCAAAAGATGTGTCAAAAGTCTCCAAATCGGGCTTTTATAATGCTGAGTGTGGCTTTAAATTTTGGACGTATTGAGACTTTACATGACCATGTGGAATTAACAGACGGGCGTGTGAAGTTTCTATCTGCTGAAAAATTGATTCACACAGCCATGTGTTAATTCCACATGCCCGTGTGAATTCTCTGGAATTCTGAAATTCGGCCGAAAGTAAACAGTAGCTTGCTACAGTGTTTTTTCTACAGTGCAAATCTGCAGTGTTGCTATAGTAACTCACCGAAACGCTCCCGAGTCCATCGTTCTTCATCGAGACCATTGAATTGGGCACACAATCAATGGTAGATCATGCCAATTGGTTCAAATCTCCTTCTTGGCAAAGTTCTACTAAGCTACACAACCTAGACTTGCTGTGAATGTAACTGCCTTTGTGCCCCTCCAAAGGAGGTTGGCACACACTCACAAGTCTAATCTCGTGCCTTGTTCCTTGCTTGGTCCGAAAACCTGCCAACAACGGTGAACACGATCTAACTTCGTTCTTCTTCTCCAAATTAGCTCCACAAACCTACAATGCATAAAAATACACAAATGCACACCATTTAGTGATAAAATCTGATAAAAGATATGTTCATTTTAAGATAATAACGCTTCACGTTACTATAACCCAAGCACTTATCAACCATGGTGGATGGGTTCCACTTGCATTTGGGCTACGAGGTTGCTATGTCTATCTCCTGCCAGGGGACGAGCCCCCGTATTAGCGCGATTTTGTTGGCCCATACATCACGCGATTAGCTCGGCACATGGGTATCCTTTTGAGCACCACTGTGAGCAGGATGTGAGTGGTTGGCGGGGTAGTTCCCATTTCCCTTGAGACATTACGATCGATGGGGATGCTCCACCGGATCTAGACTAATAGGGGGACTGAGTTCCGGGTTCATAGAGATACTGATCCTTTGGCCCCCGCTTCTGCTGCTCCATCGTCATCGCAACAGGGCCCCTTTATTTGTCAGCTCAAACCGATCACATGTTCATCCACGGCATTCCGCTGGCTACAGAGGAGTTTGTCATGCATCGCTAATCACCTGGGGGTTTGTTTATTTCCCCTGCCTCTATCACTCGAGCGATCATCCCCGCGTCCACACACGGATACTGCTACCCTTTCGGCCCTGCCCACTGTGACCCCTCCTACCGCTGCATCGTCTGATTCTGGTTCGTACAGCGAGTCGGCATTTGGCGGTGATTCTCAACATGGGGAGGATGACGATTCACAGGCGGACAGTGATTCCCAGGACGATAGTGCCACCCTTTGAGCATCGCCTCCTGCATCTGCTGATTTTCTTTCTGTTTTTATTTCTATAGCTTCATGAGGAACTAAACCGCTTGTGGGTATTCGGACTTGTAAACCCAAGGATGATTATGTTTCTATGGTATTGTTATTATGCGTTTTCCATTACTGATGAATAAAATTGAGTTTCAATCTTAATTGCATGTTGTATTGTTTTCCCTTGGCCGTGACACTAGTGTTGAGAACAATCTATGTTATCCTTTTGAGTTGTGACAACTCCTATAGGGTTAGACTACTTAAGATTAGAGAGGGTTGAGAGGGTGAGTCGGGAGGTAGCGAAAGGTCCCCTTTCCCTTCCGGTGTGATTCTCCCTACCTCCGTGTTCCAAGATTTCTTAGCGGTTGAGATAGAGCGGAGTGCTAGGAGATGAACTGCCCTGGGGCTTAGTTGCGTGAGCAACAGAGTGAAGGGTTGAAGTGAATCCTAGTGCTGGGGCTTAATTTAGACTAGGGTTCTTTCACGTGGACCAAAAAGGTTAGAACTATACGTAGGAACAGGGTTTATCTCTAGAAATCCCTAGAACTTAAAGCAATTACACATAGTGTGAGGCTTAGGAAGATGAACTCCCTACGGCTTAGTTGACATGTCAACAAGAGTTAAGGATGAAGACTTTGACAAGTACTTCTGAGTGAATCAGGGTCAGTTGAAATCAGTGTGGAAGTCAATCAAGAACATGAAATAGCCAAAAACCAATAATAGAGCATTTCAGATTTTGCCCTACCAAACTCTGACGGAAAGGGGTCGAGTATTGTCCGACCACCTGTCGTGGCCAATAACTTTGAATTAAAGCTGAATTTTATTCAGTGGTTGCAGCAGGAGTGTCAGTTCGATGGGTTTCAGGATGAAGACCCTTATGAGCACCTTCATAAATTTTTAGAGATTTGTGACACATGTAAGATGAACAACATCACCGAGGATGCCATTACTATTAGATTGTTCTCGTTTTCCTTGAGAGGAAGGGCTAAGCAATGGATCAGTTCATTACGTGTGGGTTCCCTCAAGGATTGGAAACAAGTTACAGATAGTTTTCTGGCACGGTACTTCCCTACGGCGAAAATCACAAAGTTAAGGAGCGATATCTCCTCTTATTGCCAATTTGAGTCGGAATCCCTGTATGACACTTGGGAAAGATACATGGAATTGTTGAGAAAGTGCCCTCCACATGGAATTGTTGAGTGGATACAGATTCAAATTTTTTACAATGGGTTGAGGAATGCCACTAAGCAAATGCTCGACGCCACCGCAGTAGGATCTTTGTGCAATAAACAGCCCAGTGTCGCCTTCACTTTGATTGATGAGATGGCCAATAACGGGTACCAATGGAGCACTGAATGTAGCAAGCCGGAAAAATGAGCCGGTATCTATCAAGTCGATGCCGTTACAACACTTGCGGCTCAAGTCGAGGCTATTGATAAGTGGCTTGATGCCATGCACGTATCTCCTCCGAGCTCTAGACCTTCTTAAAGTTCTTTGGGTCCTTCTGGTGAGATACTTTGCCCTCCATCATCTGATTTGGGGACAGGACTAATAGAGCAAGTCGACTATTTGTGGCAAAATCACAGATTTCAGAGCAACCCATATAGTAACACCTACAACCCCGGATGGAGGAATCATCCAAATTTTTCTTGGTCAAGTCAGTCTAGGCAAGGGCAAGGAGCACCACAACAGCAACATGCTCTTCCTCCATCGCAAGCATAATCATTGCCTTCCTTTTCAACATCAGCACCAACACCCGACCTCACTAGCATGATGGCAAAGTTCATCAAGAGTACAAAATTCCGTTTTTGTAGCAATGAGGAGAAGATTAGGAACACCAATGCAACAATGAGAAACTTGGAGCACTAGATGGCCCAATTGTCCAAATTGGTTTAAGAAAGGTTGCCGGGATCTCTCCCAAGCAACACAGTGGTGAATCCTAGGGAATTTTTGAAGGGTGTACAGTTGAGAAATGGGAAACAAGTGCAAAACCCTGTCGAGAAAATCCCTACAGAAGAACATGTCAGCCCCACTATGGTTGTAGAACTAGAGGCCCCAGTTGAGGAGCCGGGTAAGGAGAAGGACCCAGTTGTTGAGTACCAACCAAAGCTCCCCTACCCGGTGAAGCTTCGAAAGGTGATGCAAGATGAGCAATTCAAAAAATTCCTGGATGTGTTCAAGACCCTACACATCAATGTTCCCTTCTTTGAGTCTCTTACGCAAATGCCAAAATATGCTAAGTTCCTCAAGGAGTTTCTCACGAACAAGAGGAAATTGGAAGAAGTGTCATCCGTGACACTTAGTGAAGAATGTTCGGCTCTTATTTAAAACATGCTGCCTAAGAAAGAAAATGATCCGGGTGGGTTCATTATTCCATGCACTATCGGGGGTCTTGTAGATGAAAAGGCTCTTGCAGATTTGGGGGCAAGTATTAATCTCATGCCCTACAAAGTTTTTCAAAAACTGGGCCTCGGAGAGCCAAGGGCCACCAACATGACATTACAGCTTGCTAATAGGTCCGTTCAGCATTCGAAGGGGATTATTGAGGATGTGTTAGTCAAGGTTGACAAGTTCATCTTTCTGGTGGAATTTGTGATTCTTGATATTGATGACCGAGTTGAGGTCCCATTGATTTTGGGCCGGCCGTTTCTTGCAACATCTATGGTGTTGATCGATGTTCAGGATGGCCGAATGACGCTTCATGTGAGGGATGAAGAAGTCATTTTCAAGCTTAAGCATTCAATGCAACACTCCATGGATTTTGATGACACATGCTACTCTCTTGATGCTATTAATTATTTTGTTATTGATTTTGTTCAGGGCACATTCGTGAGAGACGACTTGGGAGATTTGTTAGGGGGAGACCCCCCATCTGAGGATAGTGCGATGGAAGAGCTTCAGTGTGCAAACCTAGCTGCGGTAGAGAGCATATCGCCTCCTGCATCTACTTCGAGGAAGCTCTCTCACGGAAAAACCTGGTGGCGCTCATCACCCATGAAAGGAAGGAAAGCCACATCTACTTTGGGAACGGCGCTGGCCTCAGGACGCGCTTGTCAGGGGCGTGTTAGGTCACCCCTCTTCAATGCTCGGCCGTTATCTTCGAGGCTCCTCTGTACCCTCCGTGCATCCGTTCATCGCGCCACCGTTTCGCTCCTGATCTTCTCTTTAAATCCTCATGAACCAGATCTTTCTCTTCTCACTTTTCCATTGTTGATCCTCCCTCCTTCGTGGTTTCTTTGAGCCAAGGTATGTGGAATGTTTTCATGCTCGGTTCTCTTTAATTTGGTGTAGAGCTATTGTTGTTGCCTGCGATCCTTTCTTTTAATGTTCATGTTGCATGCATTCTCGTTCTCTTATGCTTTTTGTTTGACTGATTTGGTGTTTGAGGTCTTGAGGAGGATATCTAGTAATTACTGGATGTGGGGGCTTGGAGGCAGTTATTCTCGATCACGGATGACAGGGGCCCAAAAGTGCATGGGTTGTCGAAGTAATAAAATACCTTGGTGAGTGGGTAGTCATATCCATAGGGAATAGGGATTTGAGATATAAGTATTCACTATTTAGCTAACGTGATGTGTGCAAAGAAATCAGTGAGTGAGTGCGAGAATAATTGGTAAAAGCAAGAATTAAAAGAGAAGTGTGGAAGATGAGAGAGTGCAAGTAAGAGTAGAAAAGTAGGACAAGCAATGAGAGAAGATGGGTATCCGGACAAGCTACCCCTAGGACTTATGCTTCTAGTGCAAGACGATGCTATTATACCTTCCTATTGATGTTAATTAAGTCGAGGAGATCCTTAAACACATGGTCCCAAATCTAAGGTCAACCATGACTAATCCCAACACTATGCCCCGGCATTAGGTTTCACTACGACCCTTGACTCACGTTGACATGTCAACTAAGCCCTAGGGGAGTTCGTCTTCCTAAGCCTCACACTATGTGGAATTGCTTTAGGTTCTAGGGATCCCTAGTGATAAACCCAGTTCCTATATGTAGTTCAAACCCTTTGGTCCAGGTGAGAGAACCCTAGTCTAGATTAAGCCCCAATACTAAAATTCACTACAACCCTTCACTCTGTTGCTCGCGCAACTAAGCCCTAGGGGAGTTTATCTCCTAGCACTTCACTCTATCTTGACCGTTAATAAATCATGGAACACGAAGGTAGAGAAAATCACATCGGAGGGGAAAGGGGACGTTCCGCTACCTCACGACTCACCCCCTCAACCCTCTTCAATCATAAGTAGTGTAACCCTATAGGAGTTGTCACACCTCCAAAGGATTACCTAAATTGTTCTCAACCCTAGTGTCACGGCTAAGGGAAAACAATAACAAAATTAATCAAGATTAAAACTCAAATTTATTCATCAATAATTGAAAAGCATAATAACAATGTCAAAAAAACATAATAGTCCTAGGGTTTACAAGTCCAAATACCCACAAGGGTTTAGCTCCTCATGGAGCTATACAAATCGATCAAAATAATAATAAGAACACAAATTGAATGCATAGATGAAAACCCCCTTGTGTGCGATGTGGCCGTAGTCTTGTGCCGCCGTCAGACATTGATGTCGACGCCGATTACGCACTTCAAACATCCACGGAGTCCTCTCCAAACAATCGCCGTTCCTCTCCAGAAGTTAGGGCAAAGAAGAGCCAAAAACATTCTCAAAATAGTGTCCAAAATGGGCTTTTATAATGTTGAGTCGCGGATGAAATTTTAACTTATTGGGATTTCACACGGTCGTGTGGAATTTCCACAAGCCCGTGTGAGCTTTCTGTTTTTCTGAATTTCGGCCAAAAATGAACAGTGCTACTATAGTAACTCACCAAAACGCTCCTGAATTCGTCTTTCTTCATCGAGGCCGTTGAATTGGGCACACAATCAAAGGTAGATCGTGCCAATTGCTTCAAATCTCCTAATTTGGTGAAGTTCTACTTGTTAGCATGAGCTAGACTTATTGTGAATGTGACTGCCTTTGTGCCCCTCCAAAGGAGGTTGGCACACACTCACAAGTCTATACTCATGCCGTGCTCCTTGCTTAGTCCGAGAATCTTCCCAACAATGGCGAACACGATCTAACTTCGTTCCTTTACTTCACTTTATCTTCACAACCCTACAATGCACGAAAGTAAACAAATGCACAATTTTTAGTGATAAAATCTGATTAATTTAATGCTCATTGCAAGATAATAATGCTTCGTATTACTATAGCACGAACACTTATCAAATCCCCCCACACTTAAGCTTTTTCTTTTCCTCAAGCAAAATAGAATGTGAAAGTACTTGGGAAGAACAATTGAAAGTGCTCGGCCTTAGGTTCACCAAAAGTATGCAAAAGAAGCATTCTACAAGTAAGGGGAAATCAAAACATTGCATAGGTTACCAATGCTATAGCTAAAAACTCGAATAAAAAAGGATAACAACTCGAAAATGTGTTAGTGTGTGCGAATTCACTCAAGAGAACCAACTAGTACTCCTCAAACTTTTGTTACAAGGACTTATTTATATACACAAAGTAAGAAAGTAGTAGCTTCACTCAACCTCTAAGGTAGCCCTTTCCTAGGTGGCCGCCAGAGGTGGCTTTCACACTTTAGAGGATGTAGATCTTTCTACCAGGGTAGTACCTTTCATGCTTCCCATGAGATAGCTCTTTCTCTCATTAAGGCATAACTTGTATCTGACTTATGAGAGTAGCTACATACTTCATGGGAGGTTGCTCTTTCCACCCCAAATGCACAAATAAAAGCTTGAATAATATTCACAAGCTCAATAGTTTTTTTTTTTTTTAGCTACACAAAACTTCACAACTTACTAGAGTAGTACTAAACTAGTCCTTAAAACTTCGAGTTTGAGTTTCCAAAAGATTTCAAGAGTGAGTAGTGCAAAAAGAGATAATCTAGCAAAAATTCCCTTAAAAATTTAATTGAAACTAGAGCATGATAAGATACAATGTTAAAACTTCTCCTAAACTATAAGAATACAACAGTTACAACTATGGTGAACTGCCACAAGCTACATGAGCAAAAGCAATTGAATGCATAAGTAAAAGTGTGTGCAATATGAACTCCCCCCCACACTTAAGATGTACATTATCCCCAATGTATGCGTGCAAGCACAATACAAGTGAAGAATTGTAAAACAATTAGTGTGGAAGTAGGCAATTGAAACATTATTATCCTGAACTCCAAGTGTTACGTTTGATGGAACTAGGTGCATTGAGAGTTGAGTCTCAATGGGTTGTGAAACACACACGGTCCCATGACCGTGCCTATGACTATTCCTTAGATTCCTTTCATCCAAGACCATCTGCGCACAGACACACACAAGGGTTCAATATAGCTCAACAAAGATAAAATAAAACTCGAGTATATAAAGATAAACAATGAATACAACTCGAGATAAAAGAAAAGCAACAAAAAAGATAAACTCAGAAGGAAAATCCTTTCTGAGTGCTACAAGTCCAAAATATAATAAAGAGTACAAAATAAAAATAAAAATAAAAATAAAACTACGACGCCTCAGCGTCGGTATCCTGTGCCGGGGCCTCTGGTGCTTCTGGAGCCGGTGCGGGTGGATCTACTGCTGGAGGGGCAAGAGACGGTGGTGGAGTAGAAACTCAGGGTCGGACAACAAACGGTGATGTCATCGCCTGCTCGAGTAGCCCCTAAATAAAGTCAAATCGAGTAATGACCTCAGTGTGCTCTGTTGCCTGTGTGGCCCTGACCTCGGTCACCTCGGTCTGAAGGACACCCACAGCGCTCTTGAGGCGCTCTAGTCCATCCTGGCCTTAAGAGGGCGAGAACATCCGTACCGGAGGTAGCTCCGGTGCTGTGGGTGGTACCTCGGCCTCTGTCTCTGTCGGAGGTGGCAAAAGTAGATGCAATGTTGGTTGTGATCCCCCGGCCTCGCCTTCCTCCATTGGGCTGTGTGGGTGCTTGTTCAAAATATAGCGTTGATAATATTTCCTGGCCATGCCCATCTGTCTCAACATCTCCAAACTAATTGGGGAAGGTATAACTATCTTCTCCATTCCTCTGATTGCTTCCTGAAGGCCCATCCCCTTAATGAGTCTTGTAACATATGGCCCTGAAAAAATAGCTCCAAGCCTCGAGTACTGGCCATGATGTTGCATGTAATCTGCCAGAATATAACCAAGAAAGGAGGTAAAGGAGCTCCTGCCGACTTAAGACTCCCGTACTATCGCCCCGTCCGTTTACTGATCGACTCAAAATGGTGTGAATATATCTATAAGCTGGTCGTGACAGACAGGTGGCTTTTGATACCCCTGGCTCTTATTGCCCTTGTCCGCATAACACTCTTTAAGCTCCTTGAGGGGTCAAACTGCCAGGATAATCAGTCAGAAGGTTCTCATACTCCTCTGACTCTGTATAGGCTTGATCATACAAACCCATGCGAATAGAAAACTGCATCACTGACATGCTGTAATCATGCCCAAAGGCCCTGAACTGTATAGTGTCGGCACTTGCCAAGTTTTTATGTGATTTGTCGAACGCAAAAGACACTAGTACCTCCAAAGAAAGTGAGCGGTTGGCTGGTTCTTTAATAGACAACAAGCTCTTCCAACTCCCAACTGCTAAAAGTTCCTCAATCTCATCTACCATATCGTCCTCCCACTTAGCTGTTCTTAAACAACTCAAATCTATGTGTCAAAATTGTCCAAACTTGAGTTTCTCCAATCTATCATGTCTCACTCGGTGTTTGGGCTTGGCGAAGATAATCTACTCGTTAGATGGCTCGAAGGGCCTCTTGCTAGCTGCTTGCTTTATCCTGGGTGCCATTCCTAAAATAAAATCAATTCATCCATCATTAAATTTCATTCTGCAAGAACACACATGGCCGTGTGGAAAGTCCACACGCCAGTGTGGCTTGTCAAGCGAACAACACTGCATGGTCATGGATTTAGTATTTCGTTTTCACAAAAATCTTCATTCTCAAAAACTTCGTGAAGGCATTTGTAGACCATTTAATCATGTGAATTAAGAGAGATCACCAACAAAAACAAAATAAATCAATATTATTGATGAACAAGGGCTTGAAATTCTTATCGACGGTGAAGGAAACCTTGAAAATCGGCCGGAAAACTCCAAATAAAGCCTCTAGAAAACTCAGAGAAAATGGGGGAAGTGATAGATAGGATCGGAGAATGTTTTTAGAGTGGCAAACAAATGAGGTACGAATGAAATCCAAGAAGAAAACGTGCAGCTTTTTAAAGATCTAGGAATCCACACGACCGTGTGGAACTTCCACACGGCGGTGTGCCTCTGAAATAACGGTTCACAGGGGCTCACACACGACCCTGTGTGCACTCTGGTCACTCTCTAGACTACCCCACACGGCCGTGTGATAACCTCACATGGCCGTGTGCCTTCACAGGGAAGTTCCATAAGGGCTGGTACACGCCCCTGTAGTTTCACGGGGAATCACCGAAGGTCTCTGAAAAAACTTCACACGGCTGTGTGCCCAATCTGGCGAAGAACACAAGACCGATCACAGGGGTACCTCACACGCCCCTGTGGTCTCTCTGACTTACCCGAGAAATCCTAAGTATTTCACACAGCAGTGTGAAATATCCACACGGCCATGTGCCATGCACAAGCACTTCACAGGGGCAGCCACACGCCGCTGTGTATTTTCAGGAAGAAAGGGGGTCTCTGTAGAGTTTTCACACGGCCGTGTGGAAATTCCACATGGCCCTGTGCCTTAACACAGAGTTACTCACAGGGCTCCCACACGCCCCTGTGGATTCTCTGGACTGAGAGTTTAAGTTCTGCAGGTTTTCACACGGTCGTATGAAAATTCCACACGGCTGTATGCCCCTTCTGAAGTTTTCACAAGGGCAAGGTCACGCCCCTGTGTTCTCACTGGTTGAGCCCTAATAATTAAGACACGGCTGTGTGGAAATTCCACACGGCAGTGTGTTTTCTATGGCTTACTTAGAAAAATTCACAGACTTACAGAAAAACTCAAAAACATGAAAACGATGCTTGAAGCCTGTGAAAACCATAAAACACGACCATATACCATAGAAAACATGCTCAACCGACTCAAACTTCATCAATTATCATTTAGGCACATGAAAAACATCATCAATCTACACTAAAATTGCAGCATATGCATAGAGAATTCATGACACCAAAACTAAGGCTTTTATTCATGCTAACACTAAGCTAAGTCCTAAAAAAAAAATACTGTAAAACCTTGGGTTGCCTCCCAAGAAACGCTTGTTTAACGTCACTTAGCTTGACGTACCTGTCTTACCTTACGGAGGTTTAAGAAAGAATATCTCCTTGTCATTATTACAAACCTCGCCTCCAAAGTATGGCTTCAACCGATGCCCATTCACCTTGAATGTATCCCTTCTCCGGATGTATGATCTCAACTGCCCCGTGAGGTGACACTTGAGTGACTATGTACGGGCCAAACCATCTGGACTTCCATTTTCCTGGGAAAGTGGCAATCGAGAATTAAATAGTAGCACTTGGTCGCCTACTTTGAACTCCTTAGGCAACTTGATATGCTTGTCACGCCACTTTCGAATCTTCTCCTTGTAAATTTTTAGCATTCTTATATGCTTTTAATCTCCATTCATCAAGCTCATTGAGATGAAGTATCCTTTGTTCACCTGCTTTTCTCAAATCGAAGTTCATTGCTTTAATTGCCCAATATGCTTTATGTTCAAGTTCCACAGGTAGATGGCATGACTTTCCGTAGACCAGATTGTATGGAGTGGTTCGTATTGGAGTCTCGTACGCTGTGCGATGAGCCCAGAGTGTATTATCTAACCGTTCAGACTAATCTCGCTTTCCTTGCTCTACAGATTTCATTAAAATCCTCTTGAGCTCTTTATTGGTCACCTCAACTTGTCCACTAGTTTGTGGATGGTACGAGGTCGCAAGACGATGGTGCACTCCGTATCTTTTCAGCACTTTTTCCAATTGGAAGTTGCAGAAATGTGTTCCTCGATCACTAATGATAACTCATGGAGTCCCAAATCGAGCAAACAACCTCTTCAAGAATTTTACCACCGTCCTAGCATCATTAGTTGGCAATGCTTGAGCTTCGACCCATTTGGAGACATAATCAACTGCTTCGATCCATCCTGTGACTATTCTCGTTGGAATGAGTTCATTCTTTTCATTCTTGATCACCGTCATCACTTCTTTCTTTGGAACCACTTGCGTTGAGCTCACCCAAGTGCTATCAGAGATAGGATAGATAATCCCTGCATCCAAAAAGTTTTACCACTTCTGCCTTGACAACCTCCTTCATGTTTGGATTTAGTCTCCTTTGAGGTTGGATTACCGACTTAAAATTATCCTTCATTAGGATTTTATGTGTACAAAACGAAGGATTTATTCCCTTCAAATCCGAAATTTTCCAAGCAATGGCAGATTTGTGCTTCAACATTTTCACCAACTTCTCATTCTGATCCGGGGAGAGATCAGAGGCTATGATAACGGGGAGTCTCATTTCTTCTGCTAGATATTCATACTCCAAATGTGCTAGCAATGTCTTTAATTCCAAATCAGGTGATTCTTCAATAGACATTTCCTTCAATCGATCAATTTCTTCAAATTGAAATGGTTTTTGTTCCTCAACACTTTCTGTGTTGTTCTGCAAAACTCGGCTGTTAAGATGATCTTGGGATCCCATTATAGCTTCTATCTCATATGCTTCCTCGGTTAAGTCTATGATTCCCACTGAAAAGACCTCTTGCCTTTGTTCTCGATAGCATGATTCAAACTGAGCAAGGACTCTCTCTAGATTTTCTTCTGAATCCTCATTTAAAGAAGCTACGGCTGATCTCTCAAATTCATCTAACATATTGCCTAATTCACAGCCCATGATCTGTCCTATGCAAGAATGATCAACAATTGTCTCGTTTTCTATGGAAGGAATGTTCAATAGTTGCCCTCAATCAATGAAATTTACAACTGACTGTACTGTAAACAAATGCATTTTCTATTCCACATCCTTCACTATTCCTGTAAGTGAATCAAAGATTTCAGTTGTATCAAACATCTCCTCTCTTCTGAAGCTAGAAGCAGAACAAAGAAAACAAATAAGAGTGATGATGGATAAAGAAAGTGTGAAATAGAAAGTGAAGTGAATAGCTAAGATAGCAAAGAAAACAAGTATTAGAAATACGCCTACTCCCCGGCAACGGTGCCAAAAACTTTGACAGAGGTCCGAAAGTGCACGGGTTATCAAAGTAATAAAATACCCTGGTGAGTGGGTAGTCGTATCTACAGGGAATAGGGATTTGAGATATAATTACTCACTATTTAGCTAACGTGATGTGTGCAAAGAAATCAGTGAGTGAGTGTGAGAATAATTGGTTAAAGCAAGAATTAAAAGAGAAGTGTGGAAGATGAGAGAGTGCAAGTAAGAGTAGAAGAGTAGGACAAGTGATAAGTGCTCGTGTTATAGTAATGTGAAGTGTTATTATCTTACAATGAGCATTGATTTAATCAGATTTCATCACTAAAAAGTGTGCAATTGTTTACTTTTGTACATTGTAGGGTTGTGAAGATAAAATGAAGGAAAGGAACGAAGTTAGATCGTGTTTGCCATTGCTGGGAAGATTTTCGGACTAAGCAAGGAACGAGGCATGAGCATAGACTTGTGAGTGTGTGCCAACCTCCTTTGTAGGAGCACAAAGGCAGTCACTATCACAATAAGTCTAGCTCATGCTAACAATGAAGACTTCACCAATTAGGAGACTCGAAGCAATCGGTACGATCTACCGTTGACTGTGTGCCCAATTCAATGGCCTCGATGAAGAACGACGAATTCGGGAACGTTTCGGCACAGTACTGTAGCAGCACTGTAACAAAGCTGTAGCAAGTTACTGTTCACTGTCGGCCGAAATTCAACATTCTAGAAATTTCACATGGGCGTGTGGAAATTCCACACGGCCGTGTGAAATCCTGAATTTCAGCAATTTTAAAGCCGCGACTCAACATTATAAAGGCCCGATTTGGAGACTTTTTGAGATATCTTTTGACCTATCTTTCTCCCCAACTTCTAGAGTGCGGCTAGGGTTTTGGAGAGGACTTCGTGTAGGTTTAGAGCGCATCTTTGGCATCGTCACTGACGTTCGGTGACCACACAAGAACACGGCCACACCATACACAAGGGAATTTTTATCGATGTCTTTATTTTGTGCTTTCTGATGGTCGCCGCGCGACACGCTAAAGAGCGAGCACGCGACTCCCCGGCCGCAAGTGCACGGGTCATCAAGTAATAACCTCTCGTGCGAACACAAGAGGATCGTATTCCCAAGGGCCCCAAGATCTGCTATTACTTCCTCCTAGGTATCGCTATCTAGTCTACCAAATCAAGAGTTGAAGTATAAAATACAAAAACGAAAATAATTAAAAGAAAAGCTATAAACAAAATGGACTAGGCACACCATGCTGGCGAATGAAGAAGGCAAGTGACAGTGAGCACAAGAGGCCTCGGGCGAGGATCCCCTCGGGAGAAGAACAAGTAAGGATGAATTTGGGGAATTAAGTGTTAAGTTGGCTAGGTTTGGTCCGCTAGACTCGGGAGTCGACTACCCCGGAACCTCCGTAGTGTAGCCCTAATCCAATACGGGTTCCTCTATCTAGAAGATACCCCTACGATGTCTTTGAGAATAGGGAGTCTTGCCTAGGGTAATTCTAATGCTCGCTCTCGACTAGAATCACTATAAAGCTCGCGGGGGGCTACCGGCACCCGGAACCTTCGGTGTACCGGTACATTGAATCCCCCTTCAATCTATGTGGATCTAATACATGGTCGCATCCCGCGCATCCAAGTACAATCGACAAGATAAATCACAGAGTTCTCATGCGATTCACAACAATCAAGCACACATAGAATGAAACCAAGCAACAAACCAACAAAAATCCGTAACAAAGTCATCATCCATGCATACAAGTTCTCCTCCCAAGGTTCACCGGATGCCCTGTGCCCTTGGGAGTCTAGTTCAACATAACAAAGGGAAAATACAAAGATGATCAATGACAAAGCTCATAAAAACTCCCTTAGATGTAGACTAGAAGGTGGTGACAAGAGTTCGCCGGATCCGCGCCGTCGAGCTCCTCGATGTTCTTCCTTGAGAGTGACCTTCTCCCTCTTGAATTCTTGCTTCTTCAAATCGTCTTCCAACAACCCCTTCTCCGGCTGGCGAGATACTCCGATGATGGTGGTGGAGAATGATGGAGATGATGGTGGAGAGGTGTGGAGACAATGGTGGACAAAAGACAACCTCCCCCAAGCCCTAGAAAGACCTTAAAATAACAAGAAAACCTTGTTCTGCCCGTAAGTGTGCGGGCTGCGTGCGGGCCGCACGCCAGCCCGCACACCATTCTGTCTCCTCTGTGCGGCCCGGTGTGCGGCCGCACAGTGCCCGCACAGTGCCCGCACAGTGCCCGCACACCGCTACAGTACAGCGCTACAGTGATCTGCTGCATTGATGGTGCTACAGTACTCTGCTACAGTGACGCCCTGAAAATCCACTCTTTTATTACCCGAAACATGAGGATGCGTGTGAGCTTCAATAAATTCTTCGATGATGCCTAAAGAAGCTCAAACACGCACTAGATGGTCTTCCGATGTCCTGAAATGATAATTAACAAGAAAAACGCGTAAAGGGCATCGGAGTCATACAAAAATGCATGAAAGTAAATAAAATGTACATGGTAAAAGTGATGTATTTAGACACTTATCACTTTCTTATATACTTTGATGAACATGTATAGCTCCATGAGGACCTAAACCCCTTGTGGGTATTCGACTTGTAAACTCTAGGGTTATTATGTTTCTTTGACATTGTTATTATGTTTTTCCATTATTGATGAATAAGAATTGAGTTTCAATCTTGATTTTATCTTGCTATTGTTTTTCCCTTAGATGTGACACTAGGGTTGAGAATAATTTAGGTTTTCCTTAAGAGGTGTGACAACTCCTATAGGATTAGACTCTTTAAGATTGAAGAGTGTTGAGAGGGAGAGTTGTGAGGTAGCGATGTACCCCTTTCCCCTCTAGTGTGATTTCTCTCTACCTCCGTTTCCTTGATTTATTAGCGGTCGAGATAGAGTGAAGTGCTAGGTAGATATACTCCCCTGGGGCTTAGTTACGTGAGTAACAGAGTGAATGGTTGAAGTGAATCCTATGCACTAGGGGCTTAATCGAGACTAGGGTTCTTCCTCCTGGACCAAAGGGTTAGAACTACACATAGGAATAGGTCTTATCACTAGGGGTCCCTAGAACTTAATGCAATTCCACATAGTGTGAGGTATAGGTAGATGTACTCCGCTGGGGCTTAATCGCGCGAGCGATAGAGTGAAGGGTCGATGTGAATCATAATACCGGGGCATAGTGTTGGGGTTAGTCACGGTTGCCCTTAGGTTTGGGACCGTGAGTCTGAGGATTTCCTCGACTCAATTGGCATCAATAGGAGAGTATAATAACATAGTCTTGCACTAGAAGCATAGATCCTAGAGCTAGCATGTCCGGATACCCCGCTTCATTCATTGTTAAATCCTCTCTATTCTCTTTTACTTGCACTTTCTCATCTTCCATCTTTCTATTTAATTTCTTGTCTTTTAGTATAATTGTTTCCATAATTCACTCATCGAATCAATTGATCACTTTTCCGTACTTCGCATAGTTTTAATAGTGAAATCTCGTATTCTAACTCCCTATTCCCTGTGGATTCGACTACCCTCTCATCGGGGTAACTTTTATTACTTTGACAAACCCGTGCACTTTCGGGCCACCTGTCAAAGTTTTTGGCGCCGTTGCAGGGGAATAGGCGTTTTAGATATTTGGTTTTCACTATTTTAGCTATCCACTTCGTTTTCTATTTCACAATTTCTTATTCTTCCATCACTCTAAATTGTTTTCTTTTGTATGTTTAATCTTTCTTGCGAGGAACCTAAATGCAGATTGATCAAGCTATTGAGCTATATTCTCGAGTTGAAGCTCTCAGTATAAGGCTTAATAGAATTATTGCTTCGCAACAACAAAACAATCCATGCTATAACACATATCATCCAAATGAAAGGAGCTACCAAAATTTTTTATGGAATAATGATGGACAACATTGGGAAGCACCTCAAGAGCAATTTCAAAAGGATGAGATACTTGAAGAGGATGCACCTCAGTGGAAAAAAGTGTTAGCTAACTTTATTGAAGCATCTGATGCCTCCTGCCGAAGTATGGAAGCCACACGAAAGTGTCATGAAGCCTCCTATAACAACCTTGTGCATCAATTAGGATGGATACTTGACACACTCTCCAAGGAAAATGAAGTGTTTGAGCAAGCAATGCAAGTTCCTTGTAGAGATGAGGTGGTAGTGAACGATAATGAACAAATGGGGCAGAGCGAGTACGTTGCTGTAGAAATTGAAGAGGAAAAGGAAGAACATCATTTGGAGAATTGGGATTGCTTTAATGAAGAAGGTACTTGTGAGCAAGGAAATTTTCAAGGGGATTTGCTAGTGTCATGTTCCTTTCAAGATGAAAATACACACAAAGAAGCAAACCCTAAGGTAATGGAGCAAGCATCTCTCTTTGGGATTAATCAACTCACAAAAAGCAAGAAAGAGATTTTGGGAAGGGAAAAAGATGTGGATAGGATATTTAAACCATCCAATGACCTACCTATGCTAATCTTGGACAATTCCCAACCCAAATTGTTCCCTTGGAAGCTAAAAGTAAGATGGTTGGACTCTCCACCAAATACTCCATCCCGGCAAGTATATTTTTGGTTTAAAGGAAGTAGCTATGCAATGTCTTATCGGGAGGAATACACTCTTTTCAAGCCGCCATAAGGTAAGTGATGCGAAGCATTATTATCTTGCAATAAACATTAATTTAATCAGATTTTATCTCTAAATAGTGTGCATTTGTTAACTTTTGCGCATTGTAGGTTTATGGAGCTAATTTGGAGAATAGGAACGAAATTAGATCGTGTTCGCCGTTGTTGGGGAGTTTTCGAACCAAACAAGGACAAGGCACAAGCCCGGACTTGTGAGTGTGTGCCAACCTCGTTTTGGAAGGGCACAAAGGCAGTCACATTCACAATAAGACTTGTGTAGCTTAGGAGAACTCTACCAAAGAGAAGACTTGAAGCAATCGACACGATCTACCATTGATTGTGTGCCCAATTCAATGGCCTCAGTGAAGAACAACTTATTCGGAAGCATTTCGGCAAGTTACTCTAGCAGCACTGTAGTTTATTGCTGTAGCAATTCACTGTGCATTTTCTACCGAAGATCGGGAGTCCAGAGAGTTCACACGGGCGTGTGGAATTAACACACGGCCGTGTGAAATATTTTCCAGCAAGCCAGAGACTTCACACGGGCGTGTGGAAATTCCACACGGGCGTGTGAAGTAATTTTTCAGGAAAGACAGAAGCTTCACACGGGCGTGTGGAAATTCCACACGGCCGTGTGAAGCCCCGATAAGTTCAAAATTAAAGCAGCACTCAGCCTATTTAAAGCCCGATTTGGAGACTTTTTGGGCATCTTTTGACCTATCTTTCTTCTCAACTTCTGGAGGGTGCGGCTAGGGTTTCGGAGAGGATTTTGTGGAGGATTCGAGCGCGCCATCGGCATCATCACCGACGTTCGACGGCCGCACAAGACCACAGCCACACCATACGCGAGGGGTTTTTATTGATGTCTTTAGTTTGTGCTTTCTTTCATAAATTGATGAACATGTATAGCTCCATGAGGAGCTAAACCCCTTGTGGGTATTCGGACTTGTAAAACTCTAGGATAATTATGTTTCTATGACAATGTTATTATGCTTTTCCAATTTTGATGAATAAATTCGAGTTTTGATTTTAATTATCTTTTGCTATTGTTTTCTCTTAGCCGTGACACTAAGGATTGAGAACAATCTAGGTTATCCTTTGTAGGTGTGACAACTCCTATAGGATTAGACTACTTAAAATTGAAGAGGGTTGAGAGGGAGAGTTGTGAGGTAGTACCGTACGCCTTTCCCTTCCGATGTGATTTCTCCCTAGCTCCGATTCCTTGATTTATTTAGCGGTCGAAATAGAGTGAAGTGCTAGGTAGACATACTCCCCCAAGGCTTTGGGGTGACGTGAATCCTATGCACTGGGGCTTAATTTAGACTAGGGTTCTTCCACCTGGACCAAAGGGTTAGAACTACTACACATAGGAACAGGTTTTATCACTAGGAGTCCCTAGAACTTAAAGCAATTCCACGTAGTGTTAGGCTTAGGTAGAAATACTCTCCTGGGGCTTAGTTGAGCAATCAACAGAGTGAAGGGTTGACGTGAATCCTATTGCCGGGATATAGTGCTGGGGTTAGTCACGGTTGACCTTAGGTTTGGGACCGTGTGTTTAAGGATTTTCCTCGACTCAATTAACATCAATAGGAAAGTATAATAGCATAGTCTTGCACTAGAAGCATAAGTCCTAGAGGTAACTTGTCAGGATACCCTATTTTCATTCATTGCTAGTCTCTCTCTTTTACTCTTTACTTGCACTTTTCTTTCGTTCATCTTTCTATTCATTTCCCTTGCTTTTATTCTAATTTCCATAAATCCACTTATCACTCCGATTATTGTTTTCTCATATATCGTACGACTGAATAGTAATTTCTCGTATTTTTAATCCCTATTCCCTGTGGATTCGACTACCCACTCACCGGGGTAATTTTATTACTTCGACAAGGCCGTGCACTTACGGTACACACGCAAAAGGTTGTGTCAGTAAGGAAGAGGTACGTCAAGCTTAGTGACATTAAACAAGAGCTTCTTGGGAGGCAACCTAAGTTTTTACAGTTTTTCTAGGACCTAGTTTAGTTTTTGGTTGAATAAAAGTCTTAGTGTTGGTGTCCTGAAGTTTTAATGCATGTGTTGCAATTTTTAGTGTTGATTGTTGACGTTTTCGTGTGCCTTAATGTTAAATGATGAAGTTTATGTCGGTTGAGTGTGTTTTCGATGGTCTCTAGTCGTGTTTTTATGATTTGTACAGGCTCTAAGTGGTTTAAAAGAGTTTCTGAATTTTTTGGAATAGTCTGTGAATTTTTTTAAGTAGACCACAGAAAACACACGCCCGTGTGGAATTTCCACTCGGGCGTGTGTTACCAAATCAGAACTCAACCAGTGATGACACAGGGCCGTGTGTGTGCCCCTGTGAACAACCTCAGAAGGGGCACACGGCCGTGTGGAATTTCCACACGGCCTTGTGGAATCGCGCAGAACTTAAACTCTTTTTTCCATAGATTCCACTGGGGCGTGTGGGTGCCCCTGTGAGTGCCACTGTGCTAATGCACACGGCCGTGAAGAAATTCCACACGGCCGTGTGAAACTCTGCAGAGAAAACCCTTCTTCCCGAGAATACACAAGGGTGTGTGTGTGCCCCTGTGGGAGAAGTTGTGAAAGGCACACGGCCGTGTGGAATTTCCACACGGCCGTGTGGAATACTTAGCGTTTCTCGGGCAAGTCAGAGAGGTCACAGGGGTGCGTGGGTGCCCCTGTGGGCGGCCTTATGTTCTTGGTCAGGTTGGGCACATGGTCGTGTGGAATTTCCACACGCCCGTGTGATGTTTTTCAGAGACTTTTGAAGTTTTCTCGTGAATCCACATGGCCGTGTGGGTGCCCTGTGGATCCCCCTGTGAAGGCACACGGCCGTTTGGGATACTCACACGGCCGTGTGGGGTAGTTCAGAGAGCGACCAGAGTGCGCACAGGGGCGTGTGGTGGCCCCTGTGGACCCTAATTTCAGAGGCGCACGGGCGTGTGAATTCCCAAAACTTCAAAAGCTGCGCGTTTTCATTTATATTTCTCTCGTTCCTCTTGATTCTTCCACTCTAAACTCCTCTCTTACCCTTTCTACTACTTTGAGGTTTTATTGGAGTTTTTCCGGGCGATTCTAAGTATTCCTTCATCCACTCCGTCGGTAAGGACTTCAAAGCCTTCTTCTTCGTCAATTCTTAATTTTATTCGTTCTGTTGGGTGATTCGCTTGTTTTAAATGCTTATTATGTGTGCTAACATGTTTAGAGATAAATTAGAACGAATTACAATGTAAATTTTGGATTTTTAGCCCCCAGGGCCGTGGGCTCTGTCCGCCAGAACCTCCACATGGGCGTGTGGAAATTCCACATGGGCGTGTGGATTTCTGCAGATTATTCTGTTTAACTGTTTTTAATCGATTCTCTTTTCAATCTTGCAGATATGGCTTCCAGGTCCAAGAAATCGGCTGGGATGCGGCCCCGTGAGCCCACATCCCTTCCAGAGGAGACTGAGTTCAGTATAACTGAGCACCAGGCCAGGTTAGAGCGGTTATCTACACTGCGGTTTGGCCAGTCACGATACCCCGACCTGAGCATTATCAGAGGGATTCAGGGGGGTAACAGTATTGCCGACGAGGTTGAGGTGCTATTCTCGGTGGGTAGTTGGAGGAGATTACTGAGGATCAGGGATCCAGCCATTCGGGGAGTGACACTTGAGTTCTTGGCCTTGTTCGAGTTTGACAAATCGCACAGGGACTTGTCTACTCCTAACGCGATTCAATTCTGGGTATTTGGCCAACATTTTAGCCTCAGCGTGACCCAGTTTTCGATCCATATGGGGTTATATGACGAGGCCTATACACAGACAGAGGAGTATGAGGGTCTTCCTACTGACTACCCGGGCAGTCTTACTCCGCAGAGGGCCTACAGGGATTTGTGCGGAGAAGGCCAGTATGAGCCAGGGGTCTCGAAGGCCACGTGCTTATTCTGCCCGGTCTACAGATATGTACATGTCATTCTGAGTAGATCAGTGAGTGGCCGGGGTGATAGCACTGGAGTTCTGAGCCGACAGGAGCTTCTCTATCTATACTCTATAGCTCAGAGGGTACCACTCCACCTAGGGCACATCCTAGCAGAGTATTTGCGCCATCAGGGCCAGTACCCTAGGGTGGGAGTGATCTTCGCAGGACCCTACATTTCGAGACTTCTGATTGGGATGAGTCTCAGAGACGGAGTGCGAGGGGCAGAGAAGACCAGTGTACCGTCTCTTCTGGGCGCAGATACACTGAGGATGATCGGGATGATCCACAGAGTGGGATCAAGGACCTATATTTGGATCATACCCCAGTCAGATCAGGCAGAGGGGTCCCAGGCAGGCTTTGAGCCACCTCTGACACACACAGAGGCCGAGGCACTACCCACAGCACCGGAGCCACCTCCGGTGCGCATTTTCTCTCCCTCTCGAGGCCAGGATAGGTTGGAGTGCCGCGAGAGCGCAATGGGGGTGCTACAGACCGAGGTGGCCGAGGTGAGTGCCACACAGGCTGCACAGCACTTAGAGACGATGATGCGGCTCGATGCCATACAGAGACTACTCGAGCAGGCCGTGTCATCACCATTCGTAGTCCAGCCCCCGGCCCCCACTCCTCCGCCACCATCTCCCAAGCACTAACAGCAGCAGCAGCAGATCTACAGACATATTCAGAGCCTCCAGCAGCACCAGAGGCCACCATTGAGGACACCGATGCTGAGGCGTCTTAGTTTTAGCTTTTATTTGTTTTTTGATTTCCTTTCTTGTACTTTTTATTATATTTTGGACTTGTAGTACTCAGAAGGGATTCTCCTTCTGAGTTTATCTTTTAGTTTGCTTTTCTTTTTATCTTGAGTTGTATTCATTGCTTCATATTTTATATACTCGAGTTTTTATTGAGCTATACTGAACCCTTGTGTATGTGTGCACAGATGGTCTTGGATGAAAGGAATCTAAGGAATAGTCATAGACATGGGCATGGGACCGTGTGTGCTTCACAACCCATTGGGACTCAACTCTCAATGCACCTAGCTCCATCAAACGCAACACTTGGAGTTCAGGAGAGTAATGTTTCAATTGCCTACTTTCCACACTAATTGTTTTACAATTGTTAACTTTTATTGTGCTTGCATGCGTACATTAGGGACAATGTACATCTTAAGTGTTGGGGGTGGGGGGGGGGGGGAGTTCACATTGCACACACCTTTACTTGTGCGTTCAATTGCTTATGCTCATGTAGCCTATGGCGGTTCACCTTGGTTGCAACGGTTGTATTCTTATAGTTTAGGAGAATTTTTAACATTGTATCCTATCATGCTCTAGTTTCTACTTGAATTTTAGGGAATTTTTGCTCGATTATCTTATATTGCACAACTTACTCTTGGAATCTTTTGGAAACTCAATCTTGAAGTTTTTAAGGACAAGTTTATCATCGTTCTTAGTTTTACTTTGGAAAATGCATATATAAAAAAATGAAAAAAAATATATATGGAAAAGAGAAAAAAAAATACATATGACTTTTTTTGAATAGTTACTTTGTTTTATGTATGCATTTGGGGTGGAAAGAGCTACCACCTATGAAGTATGTAGCTACTCTCATAAGTCGGATACAAGTTATGCCCTAATGAGAGAAAGAGCTATCTCATGGGATGCGTGAAAGCTACTACCCCGGTAGAAAGAGCTACCTCCTCGAATGAGTGAAAGCCACCTTTGGCGGCCGCCTAGGAAAGGGCTACCTTCAAGGATGTGTGAAGCTACTACTTCCTTTCTTATTTTTATTTTTGTATATAAATAAGTCCTTTTTAACAAAAGATTGAGGAGTACTCGTTTGTTCTCTTGAGTGAAATCGCACACACTAACACATTTTCGAGTTTTCATTCTTTTTCATATGAGTTTTTAGCTAGAGCATTAGTAACCTTATGCAATGTTTTGATTTCCCCTTACTTGTAGAATGCTTCTTTTTCATATTTTTGGTGAACCTAAGGCCGAGCACTTTCAATTGTTCTTCCCAAGTACTTTCACGTTTCATTTTTTCTTGAGGATAAGCAAAAGCTCAAGTGTGGGGGGATTTGATAAGTGCTTGTGTTATAGTAATGCGAAGTGTTATTATCTTGTAGTGAGCATTGATTTAATCAGATTTCATCACTAAAAAGTGTGCAATTGTTTACTTTTGTGCATTGTAGGGTTGTGAAGATAAAATGAAGGAAAGGAACGAAGTTAGATCGTGTTTGCCATTGCTGGGAAGATTTTCGGAATAAGCAAGGAACGAGGCATGAGCATAGACTTGTGAGTGTGTGCCAACCTCATTTGGAGGGGCACAAAGGTAGTCACTATCACAATAAATCTAGCTCATGCTAACAATGAAGACTTCACCAATTAGGAGACTTGAAACAATCGGCACGATCTACCATTGATTGTGTGCCCAATTCAACGGCCTTGATGAAGAACGATGAATTCGGTAGCGTTTCGGCACAGAACTGTAGCAAACTTCTGTAGCAAAACACAGTAGTAAGCTACTGTTCACTGTCGGCAGAAATTCAGCATTCCAGAAATTTCACATGGGCGTGTGGAAATTCCACACGGCCGTGTGAAATCCCGATTTCAGCAATTTTAAAGCCGCGACTCAACATTATAAAAGCCGGATTTTGAGACTTTTTGAGGGATCTTTTGACCTATCTTTCTCTCGAACTTCTGGAGTGCGGCTAGGGTTTTGGAGTGGACTTCGTGCAGGTTTACAACGCGTCTTCGGCATCGTCACCGACGTCCAGCGATCGCACAAGACCACGGCCACACCATACGCAAGGGGGTTTTCATCGATGTCTTTATTTTGTGCTTTCTTATATACTTTCATGAAACATGTATAGCTCCATGAGGAGGTAAACCCTTTGTGGGTATTCGGACTTGTAAACTCTAGGGTTATTATGTTTCTTTGACATTGTTATTATGCTTTTACATTATTGATGAATAAGAATTGAGTTTCAATCTTGATTTTATCTTGCTATTATTTTCCCTTAGATGTGACACTAGGGTCGAGAACAATCTAGGTTTTCCTTGGGAGGTGTGACAACACCTATATGATTAGACTCTTTAAGATTGAAGAGGGTTGAGAAGGAGAGTTGTGAGGTAGCGATGTACCCCTTTCCTCTCCGGTGTGATTTTTCCCTACCTCCATTTCCTTGATTTATTAGCGGTCGAGATAGAGTGAAGTACTAGGTAGATATACTCCCCTGGGGTTTAGTTACGCGAGTAACAAAGTGAAGAGTTGAAGTGAATCCTACGCACTGGGGCTTAATCGAGACTAGGGTTCTTCCTTCTGGACCAAAGGGTTAGAACTACACATAGGAACAGGTTTTATCACTAGGAGTCCCTAGAATTTAATGCAATCCTACATAGTGTGAGGTTTAGGTAGATGTACTCCCGTGGGGCTTAATCGTGCGAGCGATAGAGTGAAGGGTCGATGTGAATCCTAATACCGGGGCATAATGTTGGGGTTAGTCACGGTTGTCCTTAGGTTTGGGACCGTGAGTCTGAGGATTTCCTCGACTCAATTGTCATCAATAGGATAGTATAATAGCATAGTCTTGCACTAGAAGCATAGATCCTAGAGGTAGCTTGTCCGGATACTCTTCATTCATTGTTAAATCCTCTCTATTCTCTTTTACTTGCATTTTCTCATCTTCCATCTTTCTATTTAATTTCTCGTCTTTTAGTATAATTGTTTCCACAATTCACTCATCGAATCAATTGATCACTTTTCCGTGCTTTGCATAGTTTTAATAGTGAAATCTCGTGTTCTAACTCCTTATTCCCTGTGGATTCGACTACCCTCTCACCGGGGGTAACTTTTATTACTTTGACAAACCCGTGCACTTTCGGGCCCCCTGTCAGTATTGAAGGGGGTTCTTCCTCTCTTTCTTTGTTCCATCTATTGCCTTACTTTGTGTACCTGTCCTCAGGGGCTAACTGGCTATAGTGCCTTGGTTGTGGACAATCGTCAGACTGTATTGCTGATAAACTCATTGTATTTCACTATGGAGTTCTAATAGATATTTGTGCTAATCTTGTATTGCATAACTGTAGTGTGTTTAGAGTGGATAGTTGTTAGGTTGTCCTAGCAAAACTGTAGTGTATCTACAAACACATAGATGCAATATTGCTATTGATTACACACGAACGTCATTGGAATGTACCGAGGTAGTCAACTAGGATGAGATAGTGTGCACGAGTCATTGGAGACTTCCGAAGGGATTTACTCTTGTGATTATTGAGTACTTAGTCCTAATTTCCTCCATTATCATCACCATTACCCTTTTATTTATTGTTTTTATGATCCCATACCTTTTCTATTTGTTTCGCTAGACATCAAAGGATCAACGAGTACTTTAAGTACAGTTTCCTGAGGTTCGACAACCCCACTCTTAATTAAGTACCACTTTATTACTTCTTGCGACCCGTACACTTGCGGAGAGTGCATCACATTGCTAACTAATGATGCTAGAACTGTGGTTAAATTTTTGAAGAGGTTGTTTACTCAGTTTGGAACTCCACGAATTATCATCAGTGATCGAGGAACCCATTTTTGCAACTCCCAATTAGAAAAAGTGTTAAAAAGATATGGAGTACACCACCAACTTGCCACTCTGCACCATCTACAAACTAGTGGTTAAGTGGAGGTTACATATAGAGAGCTCAAGAGGATCTTAATAAAATCGGTAGAGCAAGGGAAGCGAGATTGGTCTGAGTGTTTGGAGGACACACTTTGGGCTCATCGAACAGCATACAAGACTGCTATAGGAACCACTCCGTATAATTTTGTCTACGAAAAGTCATGTCATCCACCCGTTGAACTTGAACACAAGGCATACTGGGCAATCAAGGCAGTGAATTTTGATTTGAGAAAAACCAGTGAACAAAGACTGCTTCATCTTAATGAGCTTAATGAATGAAGGTTGAAGGCATATGAGAATGCCAGAATTTACAAATAAAAGATTCAGAAGTGGCATGATAAGCATATTAAACTGCCCAAGGAGTTCAAAGTAGGGCACCAAGTGTTGTTATTCAATTCACGGATGTGACTCTTCCCCGAAAAACTGAAGTCTAGATGGTTTGGCCCATACACCGTTACTTAAGTCTAACCTCATGGGGCAATTGAGATCATTCATCCAGAGAAGGGTACATTCAAAGTAAACAGGCATCTGTTGAAGCCATACTTCGGTGGCGAGGTTTGTAACAAGGATAAGGAAATCTTCTTTCTTTAACCCCCGTGAGGTAAGGCCAGGTACGTCAAGCTAAGTGACGTTAAACAAGCGCTTCTTGGGAGACAACCCAAGGTTTTCTTGTTTTTGTAGGTTTTAGTTTAGTTCTAGCATGAATAAAAGTTTTAGTGCTGGTGTCCTGAATTTTCCATACATGTGCTATGATTTTCCTGTGGATTGTTGATGTTTTCGTGTGCCTAATTGTTGATTGACGAAATTTTGGGTCATTTGAGTTTGTTTTCATGGATCTCTGGTTGTGTTATTTTTCGTCTATGCAGGCTCTAAGTATTACAATCATGTTTTTGAAATTTACTATAGAGTCTGTGATTTTTCTAAGTCATCCAGAGAAAACACACGGGCGTGTGGAATTTCCACACGGCCGTGTGAACCATCTCAGAGCTCATCCCGAGCATCACAAGGGCCGTGTAGTTTCCCCTGTGACCGACCCTGTGAATCCTACAGAACTTGGACTCTCATTCCCGAGTGTCACAGGGGCCGTATCGGTGCCCCTGTGAGTGCCCATGTGTTAAGGCACACAGCCGTGTGGAATTTCCACACGCCCATGTGAAATTCTACAGAGAGGTCCCTTCCTTTGGAGAAACCACAGGGGCGTGTGACTGCTCCTGTGAAGCTTCCATGTGAAGGCACACGGCCGTGTGGGGTTCTCATACGACCGTGTGGGCTAGTCCAGAGAGTAACAAGAGTGTACACAGGGGCGTGTGTCTGCCCCTGTGAAACCTAATTTCAGAGGCACACGACCGTGTTGAATTTCCACGGCCGTATGGATTTACAGAACTTCAAAAAGCCACGATTCTTCTTTTGTTTTCACTTGTGCCTCTTGACCTTTCCACTCTAAAGCACTCTCTGAACCCCTCTCTCACTTCCCCAATCCTCTCTCAATGTTTTAAGGGTCATTGTCGTTGTTTCTCGGCCGATTTCAGAGTTTTTCTCATTCACACCGTCGGTAGGAACTTCAACCACTCTTCCTTCGTCAATCTTGATTTATTTCGTTCTTGTTGATTATTTCACTTGGTTTGCATGATTAAATTGTTTGTGATTGCTCTTACAAAAGATTAAGAATGAATTTCTTATGTAAATATGCAATATTAACCCCACGACCATGCAGCTGTGTCCACCAGGCAATCTACACAGGCGTGTGGAATTTCCACATGGCCGTGTGGATCCCTGCAGAATGAATGTTAATGATGGATTGCCTGATTTTCTTTTAAATTTTATAGGAATGGCACCCAAGTCGATGCAAGTGACCAATAAGAGACCCTTCGAGCCATCTACCGAGCTGATTCACTTCGCCAAACCTGAACATAGAGCAAAACCTGGCAGATTGGCGAAGCTCAAGTTCGGACAGTCTCGATAGATAGATTTGAGCTACTTAAGAATAGCTGAGTGGGATGATGATATGGCGGACGAGATTGAAGAGCTTATAGCACGGGGAGATGGAAGAACTTGCTGTCTATTCGAGAACCAGCCAACCACTCACTTTCATTAGAGGTACTCGCGTCCTTTGAGTGTGACAGATCACGTAAAAATTTGACAAGTGCCATGATAAGTGCTTATGTTATAGTAATTTGAAGTATTATTGTCTTACATTGAGCATTACTTTCCTCAGATTTAATCACTAATTAGTGTGTATTTGTGTTCTTTTGTGCATTGAAGGGTTGTGGAGAAGATTTAGAGAAAAAAAAGCAAGAATAGGTTATGTTCGCCATTGTTGAGGAGTTCTCGGACCAAGCAAGGAACAAGGCACGAGTCTAGACTTGTGGATGTCTACCAACCTCCATTGGAGGGACATAAGGGCAGTCACACTCACAAAAGTCTATAACTCATGTAGCATTGGAGAACTTTGCCAATGAAGAGAAATGAAGTAATCGACATAATCTAACGTTGATTGTGTGCCCGATACAGTGGCCTCGATGAAGAACGATGAATTCGGGAGCATTTTCGATGAGTACTGCAGCAACACTATAGTTTTTGTACTGAGCAAACACTGTAGCAAGCTACTGTTCACTTTATGCCAAAAATCATTATTACAGAGAGTTCACACGGGCGTGTGGAAATTCCACACGGCCGTGTGAATTAATTTTCCAGCAAGCCCGAAACTTCACACGGGCGTGTGGAAATTCCACACGGTCGTGTACTGTAGCAAAAATACTGTTAGAACTACATATAGGAACAGGTTTTATTACTCTGAATCCCTAGAGCCTAAAGCAATCCCACATAGTGTTAGGCTTAGGAAGATAGACTCCCCTAGGGCTTAGTTGACAGGTCAACGAGAGTCAATGGTCGTAGTGAATCCTAATGCCGGGACATAATGTTGGGGTTAGTCACGGTTGACCTTAGGTTTAGGACCGTGTGTTTAAGGATATCCTCGACTCAATAAGCATCAATTGTAGGGCATAATACAAGTTTTTCACTAGAAGCATTAGTCCTAGGGGGAGCTTTGTCCGGGTACCCCATCGTTATATCAATTACCTCTCCTACTCTCATTATTCTTCTTGCACTCTTTTATTTTCTTTTACATCTATACATATATACTTTTCTCATCATCAATTCCCATCATAGCTAAATAGCGATAACACTTGTTTCTGAACACTATTCCCTATGGAGACGACTACCCACTCACTAGGGTATTTTATTACTTCGACAACCCGTGCACTTGCGCGGTACACACGCAAGGGGTTGTGTCATGCCGACGCTATACAGTTTAGGGCTTTTAGGCACCATTACAGCATGTCAGTGACGCAGTTTTCCATCCTCATGGGTTTGTAAGATGAAGCCTTTACTGAGACAAAGGGGTACGAGAGCCTTCCGACTGATTATCCCAGCAGTTTGACCCCTCAAGGAGCTTAGTGAGTGTTGTGTGGACAGGGGCAATACGAGCCAGGGATATCGAAGACTACTTGTCTATCACCGCCATCCTATAGATACATTCACGCCATTCTGAGTAGATCAGTGAGCGGCCGGGGTGATAGTACAGGAGTCTTTAGTCGGCATGAGCTCCTTTACCTCCATTCGATGGTACAGAGCGAGCTGCTCTATCTTGGTTATATTCTCGCAGAGTACATGTGTCATCATCGCCAGTACCCTAGGCTTGGAGCTATCTTTTTAAGGCCATATGTTACAAGACTTATCAAGGGGATGGGCCTTCGGGAGGCAATTAGAGGGACGGAGAACACTGTCATACCCTTCCCTATTAGCTTGGAGATGTTGAGACAGATGGGCATGGCTAGGAAACATTATCAGACATATGTGCTGAACAGGCCCTCATCTGGGCCAAAAGAGAGAGACGTCGGCGGAGGATCACAACCGTCGTTGCAGCTACTTCCGGCACTACCAGAGACACAGGCACCACCCACAGCGCAGCAACCACCTTAGTGCGCATCTTCTCGCCTTCTCGAGGCCAGTACTGACTTGAGCGCCTCGAGAGTTCTGTGGGTGTTCTTCAGACTGAGGTGGCCGAGGTCAGGGCTACTCAGGTGACACAACATCAGGAGGTTATAGCCCAGTTCAAGAATCTGCGTCAGTTACTTGAGCAGGCCATTACCTCAACCTCCTCATTCGTGGTCCAGCTTAGAGCATCTACTGCACCACCATCTCCCGCTCCTCAGGTCGATCCACCAGTCACTTTAGAGACTACAGCAGCATCACCAAAGGCTCCAGCATTACAGGACACCGACGCTGAAGCGTCGTAGATTATTTTAGTTTTTCTTTTATTTTGATTTCATTTGTACTTTTGTTTATATTTTGGACTTGTAGCACTCAGAAAGGATCTTCCTTCTGAGTTTATCTTTTATTTGCTATTATTTGTCTCGAGTTGTATTTCATTTCTATATCTTTATATACTCGAGTTTTATTTTGATTTTTATTGATCTACACTGAATCCCTTGTTCATGTGTGCAAATCGTCTTGGATGTAAGGAATTTGAGGAATAGTCATAGGCACGGTCATGGGACCGTTTGTGCTTGACAACCCATTGAGACTCAACTCTCAATGAACCTAGCTCCATCAAACGCAACACTTGGAGTTTAGGGGAGTAATGTTTCAATTGCCCACTTCCACACTAATTATTTTAATTTTTTTTCTTTTATTATGCTTGCATTCGAACATTGGGGACAATGTATATCTTAAGTGTGGGGGGAGTTCACTTTGCACACACATTTACTTGTGCGTTCAATTGTTTATGCTCATGTAGCCCGTGGCAGTTCACCTTAGTTGCAATGGTTGTAATCTTAGAGTTTAGGAGAATTTTTAACATTGTTTCCTATCATGCTCTAGTTTTACTTGAATTTTAGGGAATTTTTGCTCAGTTATCTCTTATTGCACTACTCACTCTTGAAATCTTTTGGAAACTCAAACTCGAAGTTTTAAGGACTAGTTTATAATTGCTTTAGTAAGTTTTTAAGTTCTATATTGCTAAAAAAAAAACTTGTGAGCTTGTGAATATCAGTTTAGCTTTTATCTTTGCATTTGGTGTGGAAAGAGCTACCTCCTATGAAGTATGTAGCTACTCTCATAAGTCGGATACAAGTTATGTCCTAATAAGAGAAAGAGCTATCTCATGGGAAGCGTGAAAGCTACTACCCCGGTAGAAAGAGCTAACTTGTCGAAAGTGTGAAAGCCACCTTTGGCGGGCACCTAGGAAAGGGCTACCTTAGAGGTTGAGTGAAGCTACTACCTCCCTACTTTGTGTACATAAATAAGTCATTTTAAATAAGAGTTTGACGAGTACTCTTTGGTTTCACTTGAATGAATTCACACACACTTACACATTTTCGAGTTGTTGTCCTTTCTTATTCGAGTTTTTAGCTAGAGTAGTGATAACCTTATGCAATGTTTTTATTTCCCCTTACTTGTACAATGCTTCTTTTGTATACTTTTGGTGAACCTAAGGCTGAGCACTTTCAATTGTTCTTCCTAAGTACTTTCACGTTTTACTTTTTGCTTGACGACAAGCAGAAGCTTAAGTGTGGGGAGTTTGATAAGTGCTTGTGTTATAATAATGCGTAGTATTATTATCTTATAATGAGCATTACTTTCATCAGATTTTATCACTAAATAGTGTGCATTTGTGTGCTTTTGTGCATTGTAAGGTTGTGAAGCTAATTTGGAGAAAAGGAGCAAAGTTAGATCGTATTCATCGTTATTGGGGAGTTTCCAGACCGAGCAAGCAACAAGGCTCGAGCCTAGACTTGTGAGTGTGTGCCAACCTCCTTTGGAGGGGCACAAAGGCAGTCATATTCATAATAGGTCTAACTCATGTAGCATAGGAGAACTTCGCCAATGAGGAGATTTGAAGCAATCGGCACGATCTACCGTTGACTGTGTGCCCAAATCAACAGCCTCAATGAAGAACGATGAATTAGAGAGCATTTCGACAAAACCAATATAGCAGCACTGTAGCAAGTACTGTAACAAAAGTACTGCAGCAAGTTACTGTTCACTGTTTACCGAAATTCAGCAAAACAGAAACTTCACACGGACGTGTAGAAATTCAACACGGACGTGTGAAATCCCGATTTCAACGATTTAAATCCGTGACTCAACATTATAAAAGGTCATTTTGTAGACTTTATCTAGATCTTTTTGCCAATCTTTTTCCCTCGTTTCTGGAGGGTTGTGGCTAGGGTTTCTGAGAGGACTTTGTGGAGGTGTGGAGCGCATTAACGACATTGTCATCAATGTCCGGTGCTCACACAAGACCATGACCCCACTATACGTAAGGGGGTTTTCATCTATGCTTTTGATTTGTGTTTATTCTCTTAGATTGATGGATTTGTATAGCTTCATGAGGAGCTAAACCCCTTGTGGGTATTCATACTTGTAAACCCTAGGATGATTATGTTTCTATGACATTGTTATTATGCTCTTTCCATTATTGATGAATAAAAATGAGTTTCAATCTTAATTGCATGTTGTATTGTTTTCCCTTGGCCGTGACACTAGGGTTGAGAACAATATAGGTTATCCTTTGGAGGTGTGACAACTCCTATAGTGTTAGACTACTTAAGATTTGAGAGGGTTGAGAGGGTGAGTCGTGAGCTAGCGAAACGTCCCATTTCCCTTTCAATGTGATTCTCTCTACCTATGTGTTCCAAGATTTCTTAGCGGTTGAGATAGAGCGGAGTGCTAGGAGATAAACTCCCCTGGGGCTTAGTTGCGAGAGCAACAGAGTGAAGGATTGAAGTGAATTCTAGTGATGGGCCTTAATTTAGACTAGGGTTCGTTCACTTGGACCAAAAGGATTAGAACTATACATAGAAACAGGGTTTATCACTAGCAATCCCTAGAACTTAGTTGATAGGTCGACAAGAGTCAAGCGTTGTAGTGAAACCTAACATCGGGGCATAGTGTTGGGGTTAGTCACGGTTGATCTTAGGTTTGGGACCGTGTGTTAAAGGATATCCTCGACTCATTTAACATCAATAGGAGAGTATAATAGCATTATCTTGCACTAGAAGCATAAATCCTAGGGGTAGCTTGTCCGGGTACCCTATTTCATTCATTGATTGTCCTTCTCTATTTGCTCTTACTTGCACTCTCTTACCTTTCATACTTCTCTTTTATTTTCTTCTTGCTTTTGATTACTTTTGCACACACACAATCCACTTGCTCTCGTTTTCCGTATTTCGTATAAGTTAAATAGCAATTGCTCGTATCTTTGATCCCTACTCTCTGTAGATTCGACTACCCTCTCACCAAGATACTATTATTACTTCGACAAACCCGTGTACTTGCGGTACACACATGCAAGGGGTGTGTCACATATAGATGCAATATTGCTATTGAGCACACGCCTATATTAGTGGAATCTACCAGGTAGTCAATTAGGGTGAGATAGCGTGCATAAGTCATTGGGAGCACCCTGTAGGATTACTCTTGTATTGTCGAACACTTGGTTCTATTTTCCTCCATTACCACCAACTCTATCATTCATTTATGCTTTCATGATTCAATCACTTTTCTACTTGTTTAACTAGACATCAAATGATAATTGAGTACTTTATGTACAATTCCCTGTGGTTTGCCAACCCTACTCCATAAGTAGTACAATCTTTTAAAATTGTTCCATTAAAAAATATTACATAAAATCACAAAAAAGAATTGATTCTTGAATCCTATCATAATAGTTTAAGGAAGCCAATAACCTATACAGAATACCACAAAGCAAAATGTTAATACAAAATTTACAAATATACCAAAAAACACCTATGGTGAAAAATCATTCGCAAAATTTTAGCTCGAAGATATATATGTATCATCTTGTTCAACATCAACCACCATATTGGCTTTTCCTTTAAACTTAATAAAGCTCGATAAGGACTAATCACTCGATGACTTGTTCTAAATGTGCTTTTTGAGACAACAATGGATATTGGAATAGTTAAAATATCATGACCCATGTTTGAGAAGTCTGGAAATCTCATTGAATAGGACTTCTAAAAATCCAAACATCTAACTCCACATTTCGATCCAAACATGGTTCTTCAAAATAAAGATCTAACTCTAACTTTTGCATTTGAATTCTACTAACAGAACCTTCAAATGTATCTAACTCTTGCACTTCATCATAATCACCATTATGAATGTCATCATCTTTCACAACTAATTACTTTTGGTGCTTATAGTATATTTGGGAAAAAAATACTCAATCCTTTTTATGAGCTTCAAAGCACTTGTAAAGAGAATTAACCACATTTGAAATATATCTCCCTGTTGCCATTCCATACACTTTAGTATAGCAAAACTCAACAAATTTGATTTATAGTGAGGATCCCAAATCACATCACAAGATAAAATCAAGCTACACTCGGCCCAATATTTGTCAGACTTCTTCTGCATTTCTTTAACCATAAGTGTAAAAAAGGATTCCGGTTCATTAACCAGATTTAGCAATTTATAATGAATTTGTCACACATCTCTAAAATGTAAATTAGAAGTCGGATATTTGACATTAGAAAATGCACAAGTTAATTCATGAAAAAACTTCAAAAAATTGCACAAATAAGCAACATCATTCATTCTTGATCAGTCAAACTATATATAAAATTAGTATACCTTTCACCCAAATACAAGAAGGTTGCCTTGTAACGAAGTGCCACAAAAAGCATGACATAGATAGAGTTCCATTTGGTTGAAAAATCAAGACACAATTTCTTTCTAATATCCAAATTTAACTTCTTTGCAATGTCATAAAATTTCTTTCTTTTATGAGTAGATTGCTTCGCATAATTAGCACCCAGGCCCAATTTGCCAATAGTCAACATGGTAAGATCAAATTTTGGTTGCATAATCAACATTAATATGTGAGCATGACATCGAACATGAAAAATTCACCATTACAAGGATGAAAACCCCGTTGTTGAAGCCGACTTTTGAGCAATGAAACAACACAATCATTTGTGCTCAAAGTAGAGATACTAAATAATTTATGTTGAATGTTCCATTATGCAACCCAAAAATTAATCTCATCTTCAATGAAAATAAATCATACAGAGGTGGAATGAGTGAAATGGATAACCCTCTTATGCAACAAACATTCATGATCAACAAAATGAGCAATAACACAAATATAATGATCCTTAGTAATAGATTTTTATGTGTCAGATGTTAACCATATTTTACGAGGACACTTTGCCAAAATGTCTTTCAAGTTTGATCTTTCCTGCTTATATAGTAAACTCTGGACTTGATTAGTCAAAAAAAAAACTTATGGCTTTGAATGGATCATGAGTCCAATAAATCATTGTTGCCTTGATTGTTAATGTTCATACCTATTATTTAAGAAAGCAATTATTAATCCAGCTATTATCAAAGTAAATTCATGGATGCTTTGGTTGAATGAAATGTTAGAGGTTTAAGTGAATAATGCTGATGAGTGTGATCCGCAAGCGCACGGGTCATAAAGTAATACCCTGTGCGTGACACAGGGGTCGTATTCCTAGGGTCCCAAGAGCTGCTATTACATCCCCCTAGACGGCACTGTCTAGTCTAACAGTTATATGATAAAAACAAGATAATAAGAATAATAAGAGAAAACTATGAACAAGTGGACTAAGGCTCACCACTTAAGCATATTAAGGAAGCAAGTAATAATGAAAGTGCGAGGTCCCCGGGCGAGGATCCCCTCGGGACTACTAAAGCTAGAAGGATACTCGAATTACACAGGCAGAGGTGGCTAGGACAAGAGATGTCCAAAGGTAGGTCACCCCGATGGTCACGGTGATAACCCCTAATCCGGTACGGGTATTGGAATACAGTATATCCACCGCTATGGTATTTCTACCACCTAAATCCCCACATGATTGCAGTGGGCCAAGGGAAATCGCTAATTAAGGTCAAACACAACATCTAGGCTCAACCCTAATGGTTGAAGGGGTACGAAATACCCGATGGTCACGGCGTATTCGTACATGTATCCCTTCTAAGCTTGGTGAGTCTAACACTAGGGCAATGGTCATGCAACCTAGTATTACCTAAATATTGATACACAGAATTCTCATGCATACCAAAGCATTCAAATACACCAAACTTAAACCACAAACCACACAAATACCATACATGTAAATCAAGTATTCATACAAGCAAGTTCATCCCAAGGTTCACCGGATGCCTGGTGACCTTGGGAGTCTAGTTCATCATCAACAAAGGAGCAAGAGTAAAAGATAAGAAATACAAAGCAAAGCTCAAACAAACTCCCCTAAGATGAAGACTAGAAGGTGGTGATGAGAACTTGATGGATCCGCGCCAACAAGCTCCTAGATCTTCTCCTTGATAGCACTCCTCTTCTCCCCTTCGATTTGCACCCTAGATCCGCCTTCTCCCGCAACCTTGAAGCTCTAGATGACAATGGTGGAGAATGGTGGCCAAAAGACAAGAGAAATGATGCCCTAGAAACCCTTTTAAAGGTGATCTCGGGATGGCTCACGGGTGGCTTCACGGTCAGTATACGGGCCATGAGGTTGCCCAAAAAACGGGCCGAAAATCTGAATAAGTTGCTAAAGTGCTGCTATAGTAACTGCTGCATTGAATTCGTACAGTGACTCCGCTACAGTAAAACTACTACAGCACCACTTCGCTCTGATTGCTTGCGGTTGACCTCACGGCCGTGAGGATTTCCAGACTTAGAAATTTCTTCAAATCTTCATGCTTCAGGCCGCTAGAGTGTTGCTACAGTGACCGGGAACCCAAAACGGCGATTTCGGTGTCAATTTCTTCTCAAATTGCGTCGTTGAGCTCACCTAGGCTTCTTTTGTACCTGAAACACGAAATAAACCAATTTAGACCAAAAAGGGCATCGATTCATCAACAAAATACAGAAACCCATGCGCATGTATACGTATAAAATATGTACATTTAGTCGTTTATCAAACATTCCCACACCTAAGCGTTTGCTTGTCCCCAAGCAAACAAACATGAAGAACAGGGGCAAGAAGATAAATGGCTAAATGCATGTCCTCAAGCTCAATAGTAAAGGACTCCACAAGCACAAATGGACAGAAATCAAGAAATGAGCTGTTAAATGAATAGTCAAGTAATACTAGCTCTGTTTCCCCTAGAGTGCTCCCGTGAGTGTGTGCTAACTTCCACCTTGACCTCCACACCCTGGATTACTCCAGGATGCCCAATCATCCCACACACAATGAAATCGGCATTAAAGTGTTCAAAGCACCCTCAATATTCACTTAAGAGTCCTTCGGTTCCTAGATAAAACTTTAGCTCCTAAGTAACTACACAGCAAGTACCAGGGGATTAAGATACTTTATTACTTCTCACATAAATATAGACATACACTCTATTTTTTTTAAATTTTTTTAATTTTTTTTAATTTTTTTTAATTTTTTTTTCTTTTTCTCTTTTCATTTTTTTTCTAAGACCCTGACTAACATAGACTGCACAAAAATCTTTCAGACGGATGCACATGCTGGCCAGGCACAAGAGCTACCCATCCTACATGATTACAGTCTACATAGACGCATTTATGCTATACTAGTAGAGGAATACTGTCATAGACTCCTTTTTTTTTTAAATATATATACAGACTAACTCTCAAATCCCCTGGTTAAACCCACTACAATAGTTCACTTTAGGCTAAAGAAAACAATTAAGGAACACAAAAGCTCTTAAAAGAGTATTGAAAATAGAATTTAACAGTCTAATGCCAAAATCATTATGATGGGTTGGTTGGAGTGTACAAGGTAGAAGTGATCGTGTACAGGTGTAGGGTGCACTAAAGGTGAAACAGAACTACACATTCAAGCACAAGTAAAGTACAGCTCACAACTATCATTCTACTAAGCCAGGAAGTCCTTAACAATGAAATCATAGCTATCATAGGTAGTTAAGCATGCAATTGCCAAGAAATTTTCAAAGTTCACGAAAATCCAACTCCACCCCCCACTTTAAGATGCACATTACCCTCAATGTGCCTAAACAATGGAATGCAACAATATAGACAATAAAAACATAGTAGGAGGGTTTCGTGAACTTCCCCAAGTCTCAAAGCATTTGTCTTGAAGTCCATGAGATCGGGGTGACCACCAAAGATTATTGAAGAAAATGGAGAAGAAAGTGTGCTTGATGCCCTAATCCCACCCTGCAAGGTAGAAAAGAACATCAACTCAAGGCATCTAATCACACACCCAAAAAGAAGATACAACAAGAAACAAGAACAAACACAAACACAACAAACAACTACCAAAAGAAAAACAATGGAACAAAACATCAAAATCCAAGTGAGTCCTTGTTCATGCAATATCATGATGACCAATTCCCTCATATTGCAAGTGTTACTAAGGGATTACAAAGAAGATACAAGATCAGTCTGAAATACAAGAAAATCAAGGGTTTTCATGATGGGGTTGTGAAAGGATTTAAGAATGCTACAGTAACTTCCAAAAAATATTTGCAAGAGCTTCCCTTGAACATGGAGCATAAAAATTTTTACAAAGCTTGAAAATTGCTCCAAAAACTCACAAAAGCAACAAACAACCATTCTCCCACAACATTATCATCCATTCAACATGAAAAATAGGAGAAAGGAGGAAGAAACATCCATGCTCAAAAGCTAGGGTTTAGAAAGGGGTACCTTGAATGAGAAATGAGAAAGATATGAAGAAAATGGTGAAAGGATACCCCAATGTATTGTCCAGCCCGAGCACCTTGCGGGTGACCTCACGGCCGTGAGGTTACCCGTGAGAGCTCTCTGGATGGCTCACGGGCCATGAGCCCAACCGTGAGAAGCCTCCGGATGACTTAAAAACACAACGTGGTACTTGCCTCATGAACAACAAAATAAAATACAACATGATATAATACTTATCTAAACAACAAACTAAAATACAACAATACATTTTTCCAAACAACAAAATAAAATATAAGCATTGACATGCAAATGCAGTGCTAACAAAAGAACGCTCGGATCCAGAATCAATCAATGCATAAGCATCATGCTGAAAGATAGAAAGTGTACCTGTGATCACCTTAGGCCTACACTCAGCCTCTTCCTCTGTCATGGCAAAGACTCGGGTCTGAGTTCTGGTCTGGGGTCGCTAGGAACCCGGCTGTAAAGTGTTGCTGGCAGCTCCTGACTTGGTAGGGACTGGTGTAGGTGCCACTGGTTACAGACCTCTGGACTGACTAGGACGACCCTGAGATGGTGGTCCTGATCCACTCCGTCCTAGCTCCGGACAAGCTGATCTCAAATGTCCGGTCTGACCACACTAGAAGCACTTACGGGGAGCTAAGCACTGTCCCTTGTGTGGTTTCCCACAGTTCCTGCACTTGTCGCTAGCCTCCGGGCTTCTGACACTAGGAGCACTGTCAGCACGGGAAAATCTCTAATGATCACCGCTGCGGGATGGTGGAGGTCTAGGAGGGCCTGAAACAGAGGTGTTCTTAGAAGAACCCTCACTCTTGCTCTTCTTAGATTGCTGTCCTATCTCCAAACTTCTTCTCTTAGCAATGTTTTCTCGGACTCTCTTGCCTTCTCTAACAAGTTGCTCTGCTCTCAAAGCTGACTGTACCACTCCTTGAAGCTTTGTGTACTTGTAACTGTCATCCTCTCTCTGATGCCCAAGTTCAAGCCAACTTCAAATTTAGAGCAAAGGACCTCCTCTGTAGATGCCAACTCAGGAACAAAAGTAGCCAAGTCTTTCAACTCTGTCTCATACTCTGTAACTGTCCTGTTCCCTTGGACCAATCTCATGAATTTGTGCCTCTTCTAATCACGATAAAATCAGGTGTAGTACTCTTCATCAAACTCATGCAAGAAATCTGTCCAAATGACTTTTCCAAAGGATCTTCTCTTCAAACTTTCCCACGAAATCCGAGCTCGTCCCTCTAGTAGCCTTGTAGCAATCCTGAGTCTCATCTCATCTGCTAGACTCATATCCTCAAATGTAGCAGTCACTCTCTTGATCCACTCTTTAGCAATCATGGCATCACTAGTGCCATCAAAAGATCCACATCCAAGCTGTCGGGCTTCGTTCAAAAGCTTGGACAAAACTAGGGTCTGACTGGATCCACCAACCTCCACTGGTGCATGTTGAATTGCTGGGGCCTGGCACTGGGGCAGTCCGGGGATGTCCCCCAAAATTCCTCCAGTAATCCAAGAAGTCCTGATACTCCTGATAGGTAGGTTGTCTTCCCTTAGTAGCCCAATGAGCCCTAAAGGCTTTTAGTGCCTCTGGAGTTGGAACAGACCCAGGCACTAGAGCAGCTCCCTGAATATCAGGGGCATGCGCAAAAGCAGCTACTGCAGGATCATGCCCTGAACTGGCATCCTACCTAGGTGGCGACAGAGAGGAGGGTGAGGATGGCTCTCCTCACCTGCCACCTCTCTGCTCTCTCGGTGTAGCAGCAGGAGGGGGAGTGGTTCTCCTACGCCGAGTGCGTGAACGTTGTGTTGGCATTCTACTGAAAAGAAAACACAAGACAGTCTTCAGAAACAATTTCTACATGCAACAATGCTATATGCAAATCTACTGGGATCCACTAAGTACCAAGACAAGGAATCACACTCCTGACCCAAATCAAGGAACTGACATTGAAACCGGAGTATAATGTCAAACCTAAGCCGAACTCTAAACCAGGGCTCTGATACCACTAAAGTATGTCACGCCCCGACCCGCAGGTCTTGCGCATGACATACCGCCACGACAACCCAGGGGAGGTCCAATACAGCCTCAACCCTAGGTGGGCGTAAGGTTAACCTGTTCCCTATACAATACATCTATAATCATAATACATAACTTAACATCAAATACTTATATTACTCAACAAGGTATCACAAACTGATAATCATGACAAGGAGTACATAAGGAAGGTAATAACAACCACTCCAAATAGAGGATACACTCCTCATACAAAACATAGTCTAGACTGGCATACAAAGTGCTCAAATATGGAAAGACATGATAGGGTTCAACAAATACATAGTGGATCCCTAATAATACATGTCAAGGCATAAATAACATACATAACCCCAAAATGAGAAGACTATGATGACTCTAGCCAAGCAATTCACGTCTTCACTCCTGCGCTGAGGTAACACCTGGGAGGGAGAAAGACAGAGGGGGGGTGAGTAACTAGGTTACTCAGTGAGGGGTTAGTGACAGGACTAAAGCTCAAGCATGATCAAATAGAGATAAACATCATAAAAGAAAATATTTCACTGTACAAGAAGAATGAAAAACACTTTGAATAGCAAATATCTCATACAAACATAACTTTTCTCATTAAAATACAAATAGAGGTTCTTTGAAAACAACATGAAATCACATGCCATCCAGGACCTATCACTAGTACAATACTTATTGATAGTTTCAAATATCAAGATACTTGAAAACAAGTGATTAAACATTTACAAATAAACAATGATGTCCAGAATGGCCTCAAAACCCTCCATCGCTAACCATGGCCTTGGTTAGGTCTGGAGCTACCAAGATTCGTGTATCTTGGCATTGGCTGCTGGGAAGTTCATGTGGTGACTCCGAACAACCCAACTATATCCATGTCAGGGATCTACGCTCTCACCTAACATGGCGTAACCGTTTTTGACAGTATTCCACGCCACCTCTATATAGGTCGGCTCGTGGAAACCATCCACTTCTTACTGCAACAAGTTCTGGAGCTCGGCTCCCATGTCACCAACAAAGATTTTAAACAATAACTTAGCCCATAGGCTCAATATGTGCATCATGATAGAATAATTCTCAATAAGAGACAGTAAGTGTTCACAATGGCAAGTCTCACCCCAAGGGTGATCAATTTGATCAAAATATTAACAATGAAACCATTTTTCATCAAAAACATCATAAGAAGGTGTATTTTGAAAATATACATCAACATTGACTTAACACAATGAAATCAATTAGGTTTCACATGTTTGTTTTTGGTCATCATAATGAGAACATCAATCTCTTGAAAATACATAGCTTGAAACAAATATATTGAACATAGAGTTTCAAAACATAAGCAACATATATATATATATATATTTTGCAAGAATTCAGAAATAAGCAAATTTCATAAATCCTCATGATTCAAATCTTTAGTTAAAGCTTTCAAGGAAATTTAGCAATAAGGAATCCCTGATTCAAACAAGCAATTCAAGTATCAAGATATCATGCATGAGTCATAGTCCAATTTTAGTAATTTCCCACTCACAAACTTGGCGAACAAATGCCTCGAAATCAATTCTCCACTGGTTCTTTGCCCTTACTTGAAGCCTCACCTCCTAGAAGCCATTAAACACCCAAAACAAGCAACCAAACATCAACAAACAATTGATTTACTAAAATGAATGAAAATGCTCAAAAATGGGGAATGGTTGCTTCAAGGGTTTGCTAAACACCAAAGCAAGAAGTTATAGCAAGGAGGAGACCTCTCACAACTCATAAAACTAACAAGGAAAGCAAGAATGACCTAACATGGTCGGTGCTACAGTAAATTCCGGAATTAGGGTTTTGAAGGTTCAAGGATTTCATGGAATTAAGGCCATACAACTCAATAAAAATCAACCCTTACAAGTTTAGCCATCAAAAAGGAAGAGAGAGACAATATTGAAGCTCTCAAAAGGGTTCATAATCAAGCCTAACCATCATCATCAAGGAACAAAGAAGAAGGAACTGTTGGGAAGCGATGATGGGCCAAAATATGCTCAAAGGAAGATAGTAGTGATGATTACCGCAAGTGCACGGGTCGCCAATTAATACCCCTCACGCACGCGCGAGGGGGTCGTATTCCCAAGGGCCAAGGAACTACTATTACTTCCCCTTCATCTATTTCCTAACCTAACAATTTTGTGATAAAAGGAAGATAAGAAGAATAACAAAGAGAAAACTATAAACAAGTGGACTAAGGCTCACCACAATAGCATTCTAAGGAAGCAAGTAACAATGAAAGTTCGAGGTCCCCGGGCGAGGATCCCCTCGGGACTACTAAAGCTAGAAGAATACTCGAATTACACAGGCAAAGGTGGTTAGGCCAAGAGACGTCCAAAGGTAGGTCACCCCGATGGCCACGGTGATAACCCCTAATCCTGTATAAGTATTGGAATACGGAATCACTTCCGCCCAAATCCTCACACGATTGCAATGGGCCTAGGGAAATCCCTAATTAAGGTCAAACACACATCTAGGCTCAACCCTAATGGTTGGAGGGGTACAAATACCCGATGGTCACGGCGTATTCGTACATGTATCCCTTCCAAACTTGGTGTGTCTAATACTAAGGCGATGGTAACGCAACCTAGTATAACCTAGAAATCGATACACAGAGTTCTCATGCATACCAATACATCAAAGTGCACCAAGCTTGAACCATAAACCACACAAATACCATACATGTAAATCAAGTATTCATACAAGCAAGTTCATCCCAAGGTTCACCGGATACCCGGCGACCTTGGGAGTCTAGTTCAACATAAATAAGGAAGAAGTCTCAAAATATAATACAAGAATGATCAAAACCAAAGAAAACCCCCTTAATGTTGACTAGATGAAGATGGTGATGGGAACTCGCGGATCGATGCCGACGAACTCCTAGATGATCTCCCTTGCGTGTGATCTTCTTCTCCCTTTGATTTGCTCCTCTAAAGTGCCTCATCCAGCCCTTTGAAGCCCTTGAAACCCTAGATGGTGGTGGAGGAGAATGGTGGCCAAAAGACAAGAGAAATGATGCCCTAAAAGTCCTTAAAAACCCATTCCAGCGAGCTATGCGGCCTCCCATGCGGCCCCGCATGCGGGGAGAGAAAGTCATCGAGAAATCCCGAAAGTCGCGTAAACTGCTACAGTAAATATGCTACAGTACCTTCTACAGTAGCAGCTACAGCCCCGTATGCGGCCTCAACAGCACCCGCATGAATCTCCTGACCAAATTCTTCGAACTTTCGTGCTACAGCGATTGCTACAGTGACTGCTACAGTGCCCCCCCCGGCTCAGGAACAGTGTTTTCGATACCGATTTCTTCTAAAATTCTGTCAGCGAGCTCAAAGGGGTCTCATTGGTACCTGTAACATGAAAGAAACAAATTCAGACCAAAAACGGGCGTCAACTCATAACAAAATACACAATACATACGCCCGAATATATATAAAATACGTACATTTAGACGTTTATCAAGTAGGAAGAGGAAGATAAATTCAACACAACTAGATATAGATTTTATTTTCAAATCTTCACTTTTCTTCACTCTTTCTTCACTCTTACCAAACACTACATAAATAGCCTCTTATATAGGCTTTTCATAGACCTTTGAGCTTCTAAAACTCTCATTATTAACTCTCCTTAATACACCCAAATAACTCATGACTTTTGAGCTTCATATTCCTCAACTCCTAACCCTTCCATATTCCTTAAACCATATTATGTTTAAGTTTATTTTCCAACAGGAACCATTGGATGAAAGCATACCTTGATCAAATGAATGAGCAACTTGTTGATCAAAGTTTCAAGCTCTAAAACCTCCTCTAAGATGGCGTTAGAACCTCAAGAGATGATGGAGGAAGAGAGGAGAAGGAGATAGAGGAGTTTTGGAAGAAGAAAAATGAAGAAAATGAGCTAGGGATGGGTTTATATAAGCAAACTCGGGCCAGTGTGCGAGCTATGCGCGGCCCCGCACACCAGCCGCACACCACAGGCAGAAGGGTGTGTGGGTGGTGTGCGGCCCTGCACACCAACCGCACACCCCTCTGCCTGGGGTGTGCGGCCTCTGTGCAGCCCCGCACAGAGGCCGCACAGCCCCCAGGAGGGGCTGTGTGGCCTGTGCACAACCCCGCGCAACTTTGCGCGGCCTGTGCTAAACACTCGGGAGTCAACTCTGAAGGCTCGACAAGAAAAATCAAAGAAAACTAAAAGGGAAAATGACAACAACACTTAAGACAAGTGAAACAACAAACAAGGGCAAAGAGACCGAAACTCCACAGTGTTGACGTCTGTGAAGCTGGTATACCCTCTATCGAACTCAAAAGAAGCCAGTACCTCTAGTGTCAATGTGCAGACCATTGGCTCTTTGATTGACAGTAAACGGTCCCATCCCCCTACTGCCAAGAGCTCTTCCACCTCGGTGGCTATAGTGTGACCCCCTGGATATCCCGTAAAATGCTCAAGTCGGGGAAATGGCTCTGTCCAAAACAGAGGTCCGATAATCGCTTGAACCATTCTCGATACTCAGGTAATGGGAAGTCAATCTCTGCTGGGGGTGGGGTAGGCTAGCGAGGGTGCTTTCCTGCCGATTTCTTAGATCTAGAAGACATATCTGCAAGGTTGAAAAGAAGAAAACGGTCAAAAATCAGTTCAAAAACTAAATTTACAGAAATCCACACGGCCGTGTGGAAATTCCACATGCCCGTGTGGAGCTTCTGGCGGACAGAGCCTCATGGCTGTGGGGCTAAAATTCCAATTTTTACATCTGATGAGCGAGCGCGCGACTAGCTACAGAGCTAGCACGCGACTCCCCGGCCGCAAGTGCACGGGTCGTCAAGTAATAAACCTCACGAGGAGGGTCGTATTCCCAAGGGCCCGAGATCTACTATTACTTCCTTTTGGGAGTCACTTTCTAGTCGATCGAAACAAGATTGAAGCAATATTAAAATAATAAAAACAAGTAAAGAAATGCAAATAAGATAAAACTCAATCCGGAATAAAATAGAGATGAAGAATCCAATAATTATGGAAGGCCTCGGGCGAGGATTCCCCCGGGAGAAGACTAAATACGAATGACCAAGATAATTATAAAACTAGGGTTGGCTTGGTTTCGGTCCGCTAGACTCGGATGTCGACTACCCCGGAACCTCCGTAGTGTAGCCCTAATCCAGTACGGGTTTCTCTATCCAGAAAATACCCCTACGATGTCAATGAGAACAAGGAGTCTTGATTAGGGTTAATCTAATGCACGCTCTCGGCTAAATTAACCCTAATCGCGCGGGAGGCTATTAACACCCGGAACCTCCGGTGTATTAATACATGTTACCCTCTTTAACTCATCAAAGGACCTAATACAAGCTAGCATCCCGCCAAACAAGTATCATTCAAAATCAATTCTACGGAATCCATCCATTGTAGAATGAACAACATGATGATGAATTAAAACCAAACAATCAAACTAACACATTCATTTAAAGCAAAATATAGGTCATTCATACAAAGTCTCCTCCCAAGGTTCACCGGGAGCCCGGCGGCCTTGGGAGGTTTAGTTCAACATCACAAAACTAAGGAGCTCATCATACAACAATTCCATCCAATAAAAACAAGAAAAACCCCCTCGAAGATGTCGACTAGGGTTGAAGGCGTAGCTCGTCGGATCCGCGCCGGCGAGCCCTATGAAGCTTCTCAACGTCTTCCCCTTCTTCTCTCCTTCGAATCTAGCCGAAAATCCTTCCAAAATCCCTCAAGAAATGGTGAAATGAAGTCTAGGACAAGTGGAGGCCGGATGAGAACCCAAAAATTCCCTCAAAAACTCTTCAGAACAAGCATATATAGCCCGAAGGTGTGCGGGCACTGTGCGGGCCGCACAGTGCCCGCACAGCCTTCTGGCTGTGCTGTGCGGCCAGTGTGCGGGCCGCACACTGGCCGCACACCTCTCTGTCTCCCTTGTGCGGCCACTGTGCGGGCCGCACAGTGGCCGCACACGGCCGAGAAAATGTGTCCGTGTGCGGCGCGTCGGCTTCCAGGGTGCTCCAACTCTTCGTTTCTTCTTCAATCTTCCCCGGAATGACACGAATACGGTCGAAACTTGCGCACTTGGTCCTCGAAACCCTGAAATGAAAATAAAACATCAAGTGCGCAAAAACTCATCGAAAATACACATAAGTTGCATGAATGTACAAGAACATCATAGCTAAAACATGATGTATTTTGGCACTTATCAAATACCCCCCACTTAAGCATTTGCTTGTCCCCAAGCAAACGGACATGGAGAACCAGAGATAATCATAAGTGACAAAATACATAACCTCCGGCCAGAGATGGAAGTATCATAGCCAAAGTGAAACTCAAAATATTAAGCAAAGACCACTTGAGATGATTCACGCATTCATTGGCCGTGTCGTGCTGTGTGTGTGCAAATCCCCTAGTTCGAAGTCCTGTAGTCCAAACAAGGTAGACAGGACCCCGAGGACCACTTCTTGAAGCAATTCACGCCACCTAGTGGAATACGGCCTTGAGGTGGTAGAAATACTTCTAGTAGAGTCGTAAGGATCCTTCCTTTTATTTTCGAACAATAACCGGTCGAAATTTATTTTTCTGTACGCAATATGTTTATCTTTTTCTTTTCCGGGACTAACATGAACTGCAAATCCACATTACCTGGAGCTTTGCACATTCATGTAAACGCGCTCATGTCCTTATAGCTTTTGGCGAGAGGAACACTCTGGTTAGGAGCCAGAACCCCAGGTTACTTCGCTATTAGGACAGAGGAGCACTGTCCACGTTTTTATTCACTTTTTTTTTTTTTTTTTTTTTTCGACCGTATTGCAAAAAAGAACAAGAAGAAGGTCCTTAAAACCCTATTAGAAGGTATTCTAACACGTCAAGGCGCGAAACCACTAGTATGGGTTAGCAACTAAGAGGGTCACGAAAGTGCTGTGGTTCCTCGCCTAGATGTCCAGGGTTCTACCTAAGGGAATAGTGCGAGAATTGCCTAGAATGACATGAAAATCTCAAGTGTGCAGGGTCATAAAAAGCTTAGCATTTATCATGATTTCGAGCTATAATACAATCACAATTAAGTACGCCATCCTAGGTTTACAATCATGCAACAAGTCAAGAATTATCAAAAATTTTCATACAAGTTCACGAAACAAGTAACGAAGATCAGACATGTATAGCCACCCCCCCACTTAAAGCAGTACATTGCCCTCAATGTACATTGATCAGCAGTACAGAAAAATTTATGCATGGAAAATAAAGAGGGTGGTGTCATGAACTTCCCCGAGAAATTGGTAATGAGCTTTGCAAGGCACGAGCTCGGGGTGACCATCACCATGGCTACAAGCGAAGTGGAGAGGAAGAAAAATGGACGTCTTGGTCTACCTACAAGGAGAAAAGACGTCGAGTCAAGCATCCATCAACCACACAGAAATTGAAGACAAGAAACACGGTTTACAAGAGCAAACAAGAGTTTTTAAGCGATAGAATAAAACAACACTCAACAAACTAAGTTGTAAGGATAAGCCCTAGACAACTAGATTAAAACAACAAACGCAAGCACACAAGAGACAACAATAAAAAGAACAGAAACGGAAATAGCAATAAAAGGCCGCACACCAACCGCATATGATGTGTGCGGGTGGTGCGCGGCCCGCACACCAACCGCACAAGGCTCTGTCTCAAGTGTGCGGCTGGTGTGCGGGCCGCACACCAGCCGCATGGGCTTCTGTCTGTGTCATGCGGCCACTGTGCGGGCCGCACAGTGGCCGCACAAGGCTTCAGGAAATTGGAAATTTTCACCCCCTTGGAATGCAAACAAGGATACAACAATTGCAAATGAGTAATTACCTCATGGGATAAAGTATTTTAAACAATGAATACGAGAAAGAACAAAAAATCGGCACCGAGATGATTAAGACAAGACGCACCGACAAGATAAAATACGAGGGAGAGGAGGATTAAACTCGAGATTCTAACAAACACACAAAAACAACAAAGAAAACAAGAATACGAAAAAAAAAAGCTTGGGTTACCTCCCAAGAGTGCTCGCTAAGCGTCGCGAGCTCGAAGCATGAGTGTCCCGAATTAATGAGGTTCAAAGGGAAAGATTTTACCTGACGAATCGGGCAAAAACGAGCTCTTACCGAAATATAGCTTGAGGCGATGCCCGTTTACCTTGAACCGACCTTTCTCCGGGTGGTTGATTTCGACTACTCCCTGAGGTGAGACACTCATGACCGTGTACGGTCCTGTCCATCGCGATTTGAGCTTCCCTGGAAATAGGCGAAGTCGGGCATTGTATAGCAACACTTGATCCCCTTCCTCCAACTTCTTGCCCTGTTTTATATTTTTGTCGTGGAATCGCTTCACTTTTTCTTTGTATAATCTTGAATTCTCGTAGGACAGAACCCTCCATTCCTCAAGTTCATTCAGTTGCATCTTCCTTTTCTCCCCAACCAGGTTGAAATCAAAATTCAGGAATTTGGTGGCCCAATATGCTTTGTGCTCCAGCTCAACAGGGAGATGGCAAGCCTTGCCATAAACTAGGCGATACGGACTGCTCCCCGTAGGTGTTTTATATGCTGTACGGTAGGCCCAAAGTGCATCATCCAGATGGTCTGCCCAGTCCTTGCGATGATGAGCAACAGTTTTTTCCAAAATTCGCTTGAGTTCTCGGTTGGAAACTTCGACTTGACCACTAGTTTGTGGATGATAAGCGGTAGATGTATAATGGGAGACACCGTATCTTTTCAAGATCTTCGCAATCTGGGAATTACAAAAGTGTGCTCCTCGGTCACTGATAATTGTTCGCGGCGCCCCAAACCTCGAGAACAACCTCTTCAAGAATTGCACAACAACACGGGCATCACTAGACGGCAACGATTGAGCTCCCACCCAGCGGGATGCGTAATCCACAGCAACTAGAATAAACTTGTGCCCCCGGGAGTTTGGAAAGGGACCCATGAAATCGATCCCCCACACATCAAAAACCTCACAAACTTGGATAGCACTCTGAGGCATTTCGTCCCGGCACGAAATGTTCCCTGCTCTTTGGCATCGATCGCAGCATCGAATATGGATCTGTGCGTCTAGAAAAATAGTGGGCCAAAAGAATCCAGCGTCAAGAATTTTTTTAGCTGTTCGATTGGTGCTATAATGCCCCCCGGTTGGGCCTTCATGGCAATGTTTGATAATGTGCACTCCTTCTTGTCGAGATACGCACCGCCTAACCACCTGATCGGCACAGACGCGGAACAAGTAAGGTTCCTCCCAAATATAATGCTTCAGATCAGCGAAAAATTTCTTCCTTTGTTGGTAACTAAACCACTTTGGGAGAATGCCCGCTGCCAGATAATTAGCAATGTCTGCGAACCAGGGTTGATCTTCTTCCTGAGTCACCTGAACACAAAACAGTTGTTCTTCCGGAAAGGAGTCATTGATCTCACCATCTATGGTAGATGATGAGTAGTTGTTCTCAAGTCGAGACAAATGATCAGCAGCTAAATTTTCAGCACCTCTTTTGTCCTTGATTTCCAAATCGAATTCCTGCAGCAGGAGCACCCAACGGATCAAACGCGGCTTAGCATCAGTCTTACTCAGGAGATATCGAAGTGCAGAATGATCAGTGTAAACCACAACTTTGGAAAGCACCAAATAAGGCCTGAACTTGTCGAAAGCAAAGACCACCGCAAGGAGTTCTTTTTCAGTGGTAGTATAATTTTCCTGAGCCCCGGTGAGAGTTTTGCTTGCATAATAAATAGGATGGAAATGTTTGTCTTTCCTTTGCCCCAGAACTGCTCCCACTGCAAAATCACTAGCGTCACACATTAATTCGAATGGTAGCTCCCAGTTTGGTGCGATGAGGATAGGTGCCCGGATAAGTTGATTCTTTAGTGTAGTGAAGGCAGTCAAACACTCCGGGGTGAAATTGAACGGCACATCCTTCTTAAGGAGCTTAGTCAACGGTTTTGCAATCTTAGAAAAATCTCTTATAAATCTCCTGTAAAACCCGGCATGCCCCAGAAAACTTCTAATTGCCTTGACACATGTTGGAGGAGGGAGCTTCTCAATGGCAGAGATTTTTGCCTTGTCTACTTCAATGCCATCACCTGAAATTTTATGTCCCAGAACTATACCCTCCTTTACCATGAAGTGGCATTTTTCCCAGCTCAGCACCAAGTTGGTTTCCTCACATCGTTCCAGAACACGCTCCAAGTTTTTCAAACACAAGTCAAATGAGCTCCCATACACTGAGAAGTCATCCATGAACACTTCCATCGTGTTTTCAACCATGTCCTCGAAGATAGCAAGCATGCATCTCTGAAATGTGGCAGGGGCATTGCACAACCCGAAAGGCATTCTGCGGTAAGCAAATATACCATAAGGGCAGGTGAAAGTGGTTTTCTCTTGGTCTTCAGGGGCTATAGGAATTTGAAAGTACCCGGAAAAACCATCAAGAAAGCAATAGTATTCGTGTCCGGCCAACCTTTCGAGCATCTGATCAATGAACGGAAGAGGGAAATGATCTTTGCGAGTGGCGTCATTGAGCTTTCTATAATCAATACAGACTCTCCAACCAGTGACCTGCCTAGTAGGGATGAGCTCATTCTTCTCGTTAGTCACTACTGTCATGCCCCCTTTCTTTGGTACCACCTGGGTGGGACTGACCTAAGCACTATCAGAGATTGGGTAGATTATGCCGGCGTCTAGCAGTTTGATCACTTCAGCTTTTACCACTTCTTTCATATTCGGGTTTAACCTCCGTTGCGGGAGGGCCGACGGCTTGTGGTTGTCTTCCATTAGAATTTTATGAGTGCAGAAAGATGGATTTATTCCCCGGATATCTGAAATCTTCCACGCCAACGCCCGCTTGTGCCTCTTTAACACCTTTAAGAGTTCATTCTTGTGCTCTGTTGACAGGCTAGAGGAAATTATCACTGGTAGCTTAAGATTTCCATCAAGAAATGCGTATTCAAGGTGTGGGGGTAATTCCTTCAACTCCAATTCTGGTGGTTCATCGACAGATGGCTTTAGTCTTTTCATGTTATCACGTTGTATTCTCTCAAATTCTTCCATCTCATCATCAATAGAGTTGTCAGATTCAGATTCATCTTGCACCTCGCACACAGACTGCTTAGGAGGCAAAAAAGTGGTAAACTCGTGAACTGTGGTCGGCTGCCGGTTGTGAGCTCCGTTCTGAACAGAATTTACATACTCGGCTCCACTCATGAATCGCGAAAAAAATTCGTTGTTGCTGAGAGTACAATCATCCTGATCCGTAGTCTTCAAATTAGAGCCTTCATTATGAACCAGAAACTGCCTTTTCCATTGATCCAAGTAGTGAGAAGTAGGTTCACTCAAGTATTGATCCATCGATGTGAAGGTTTAAAATGGGGTACCTGGAAATGCACAAGAGACAAAGAGAGAGATATTAGTGAATAATTACAAATGAAAGCGAAATGACTAGAGCAATGATCCAAAAGTTTTCCTAGTATTCTCGGATGTTCCCCGGCAACGGCGCCAAAAACTTGATGAGCGAGCGCGCGACTAGCTACAGAGCTAGCACGCGACTCCCCGGCCGCAAGTGCACGGGTCGTCAAGTAATAAACCTCACGAGGAGGGTCGTATTCCCAAGGGCCCGAGATCTACTATTACTTCCTTTTGGGAGTCACTTTCTAGTCGATCGAAACAAGATTGAAGCAATATTAAAATAATAAAAACAAGTAAAGAAATGCAAATAAGATAAAACTCAATCCGGAATAAAATAGAGATGAAGAATCCAATAATTATGGAAGGCCTCGGGCGAGGATTCCCCCGGGAGAAGACTAAATACGAATGACCAAGATAATTATAAAACTAGGGTTGGCTTGGTTTCGGTCCGCTAGACTCGGATGTCGACTACCCCGGAACCTCCGTAGTGTAGCCCTAATCCAGTACGGGTTTCTCTATCCAGAAAATACCCCTACGATGTCAATGAGAACAAGGAGTCTTGATTAGGGTTAATCTAATGCACGCTCTCGGCTAAATTAACCCTAATCGCGCGGGAGGCTATTAACACCCGGAACCTCCGGTGTATTAATACATGTTACCCTCTTTAACTCATCAAAGGACCTAATACAAGCTAGCATCCCGCCAAACAAGTATCATTCAAAATCAATTCTACGGAATCCATCCATTGTAGAATGAACAACATGATGATGAATTAAAACCAAACAATCAAACTAACACATTCATTTAAAGCAAAATATAGGTCATTCATACAAAGTCTCCTCCCAAGGTTCACCGGGAGCCCGGCGGCCTTGGGAGGTTTAGTTCAACATCACAAAACTAAGGAGCTCATCATACAACAATTCCATCCAATAAAAACAAGAAAAACCCCCTCGAAGATGTCGACTAGGGTTGAAGGCGTAGCTCGTCGGATCCGCGCCGGCGAGCCCTATGAAGCTTCTCAACGTCTTCCCCTTCTTCTCTCCTTCGAATCTAGCCGAAAATCCTTCCAAAATCCCTCAAGAAATGGTGAAATGAAGTCTAGGACAAGTGGAGGCCGGATGAGAACCCAAAAATTCCCTCAAAAACTCTTCAGAACAAGCATATATAGCCCGAAGGTGTGCGGGCACTGTGCGGGCCGCACAGTGCCCGCACAGCCTTCTGGCTGTGCTGTGCGGCCAGTGTGCGGGCCGCACACTGGCCGCACACCTCTCTGTCTCCCTTGTGCGGCCACTGTGCGGGCCGCACAGTGGCCGCACACGGCCGAGAAAATGTGTCCGTGTGCGGCGCGTCGGCTTCCAGGGTGCTCCAACTCTTCGTTTCTTCTTCAATCTTCCCCGGAATGACACGAATACGGTCGAAACTTGCGCACTTGGTCCTCGAAACCCTGAAATGAAAATAAAACATCAAGTGCGCAAAAACTCATTGAAAATACACATAAGTTGCATGAATGTACAAGAACATCATAGCTAAAACATGATGTATTTTGGCACTTATCAACATCAGATTTCGTTCTAATTTCTTTTTAATCATGTTCACCTATTGTTTAATCATTCAGTACAAGCGAAATAACTAAGAAGAATGAATTAAATCAAGAATTGATGAAGAAAAAGGGTTTGAAGTTCTTACCGACCGTGTGGATGAGTAGGCTTAGAAATCGGCGGGAAAAACTCGTCTAAATCCTCCAAAAACACGATAAGAAGGTCGGGAAAGTAGTAGAGAGGTTCAAAGAGAGTTTGAGAGTGATTAGATGAAGAGGCACGAGTGAAATCTAAAAGAAAACGCGCGGATTTCGAAGTTCTGGAGATTCACACGGCCGTGTGGAAGTACCACACGGCCGTGTGCCTCTGAAATTAGGGTTCACAGGGGCCAGCACACGCCCCTGTGTGCATTATGGTTTCTTTCTGGACTACACCACACGGCCGTGTGCCTTCACAGGGGAGCTCCACAGGGGCTACTACGTGCCCCTATGGATTCACGTGAAACACAGAAGGTCTCTGAGAAATTTTCACGCGGCTGTGTGGAAATTCCACACGACCGTGTGCCCAACCTGGCCAAGAACACAAGGCCACTCACAGGGGCACCAACACGCCCCTTTGGATTCTCTGGATCAACCCGAGAAACTCTAAGTATTCCACACAGCCGTGTTAATAATCTACATGCCCGTGTGCCTTTCACAAGCTCTCCCACAGGTGCAGCCACGCGCCGCTGTGGTTTCTTTGGGAAAGAAGGGGATTTTCTGTAGAATTTCACATGGCCTTCAGAAGCTGTCACACGGCCATGTGCCTTGAGACATGGGCACTCACAGGGGCACCCACACGCCCCTGTGAACTCTCTGGAATGAGAGTTTAAGTTTTGCAGGATATCACACGGCCGTTTGGAAATTCCACACACCCATGTGCCCCTTCTAAGGTTTTTTACAAGGGCAAGGTCACGCCCCTCTGCCCTCTCTGGTTAAGCCCTAAATGGTAACACACACCCGTGTGTTAATTCCACATGGCCATGTGTTTTTTCTAGTTTACTAAGAAAAATTCACAGACTCAGAAAAATTCAGAAACACAAATACGATGCTTGGAGCTTGTGAAAACCATCAAAACACGACCAGATACTATGGAAAACATGCTCAACCTACTCAAACTTCATCATTTTTCATTTAGGGACATGAAAACATCACAATCCACAAACAATATCATAGCACATGCATTAAAAACTTAGGACACCAACACTAAGACTTTTATTCATGCTAAAACTAAACTAGATCCTAGAAAAATTGTAAGACCTTGGGTTGCCTTCCAAGAAGCGCTTGTTTAACATCACTTAGCTTGACATAGCTGGCCTTACCTTACAGAGGTTCATGAATGGAGGTTGCCCTCTTCCCTACAACCTGAAAGCATGCATTACATAACCTTTGTAGAGTAGAGGGAGAGTTATCGAATTTGTTACCACAAAAAGGTGAAACACCCTTACTCCGTGAATGCTCATCCCCTTTTTTGTTGGGGTTCTTCTTGTGGCATCTTTTCGACCTCTTCATCCTCCGAAGCATTTTCTTCATACGCTCCATCTCCATCTTGATGTCTGTCTTAACTAGACCAAGCGAAAGTACTTCTTCTTCTTTGATCTCCTTGTCTTGGTCTAGCCACCCTTCATATGCATCCGGGTTTTACATTTCTTGCACATAATCATCAATTAGTTCATCGGTAGTGTCAAGAAAATATAAAGTATCATCAAAGTCAAGAGAGTGTCTCATGGGTTCGGCGAGGCGGTATGTAAGCTTGTCTTCTCCCACTCGCAATGTGAGCTCCCCGCCATCCATGTCAATCAAAGCCTTAGAAGTGCACAAGAATGGCCTTACAAGGATCGATGGAACCTTGACATCTTCATCGATATCTAACATCACGAAGTCAATAGGAAATATGTATTTGTCGACTTTCACCAACATGTCTTCAACAATTCCTCTCGGATGCCTCACCGATCGATCCGCAAGTTGAAGTATTATCCAAGTGGGTCTAGGCTCGCCCAAGCCTAGCTTTTGGAAGAACGTGTAGGGCATGAAATTGATGCTTACCCCCGAGTCGGCCAATGCCATCTCTTCACCCAAGTTGCCAATGTTGCATGGTATGATGAAACTTCCGGGATCTTTTCTCTTGCTTGGCATGTTCTTTTGTAATACAGCCAAGCAATTAGCATCAAGGATCACAGATGCACTCTTCTCCAATTTCCTCTTGTTGGTCGAGAGGTCCTTCAAGAACTTCACGTACTTGGGCATTTAGGCCAATGCTTCCGAGAATGGTATGTTGATGTGCAACTGCTTGAAAATTCCCAGAAATTTCTTGTATTCTTTGTTCTCTTAGTCATTCTTCAATCGTGAAGGATAGGGAATCCTTGGCTTGTAGGGTGGGGATGCCACCTCTTTTTTCTTTGTCATTCCTTCCTCTATATCCACGACCTCGGGTGTCTCTTGTGTCTTCTCTAGAAGGAGATTCCTCTCGACCTCTCTTCCACCCCTCAAAGTAATTGCCTTCAATTGCTCTCTTTGATTGGTGACAAGACCTTTTGCGTGTGTACCGCAAGTGCACCGCCTTGTCGAAGTAATAAAATTACCCTGGTGAGTGGGTAGTCGAATCCAAATGGATAGGGATTTAGAACACAAGAATTCACTATTTAGTTATGCGTTGTATGAAAAGAAATAATCGGAGTGATGAGTGGATTTATGGAAACAATTAGAATAAATGATAAGAAAGTAAATGGAGAGATGAAAGACAAGAGAAAAGCAACTACAAGTTAAAAGAGAAAGACTAGCAATGGGTGAGATAGGGTATCCGGACAAGTTACCTCTAGGACTAATGCTTCTAGTGCAAGACTATGCTATTATACTTTCCTATTGATGTTAATTGAGTCGAGGATATTCTTAAACTCATGGTCCTAAAACTTAAGGTCAACCATGACTAACCCCAACATTATGTCCTGGTATTAGGATTCACTACGACCCTTGACTCTTGTTGACCTGTCAACTAAGCCCCAGCGGAGTCTATCTTCCTAACCCTAACACTACGTGGGATTGCTTTAAGCTCTAGGGATTCCTAGTAATAAAACCTGTTCCTCTATCTAGTTCTAACCCTTTGGTCCAGGTGGAAGAACTCTAGTCTAGATTGAGCCCTAAAACTCTATCTTGATCGCTAATTAACCAAGGAAACGTAGGTAGGGAGAAATCACACCGGAAGGGAAAGGGGTACATTGCTACCTCACAACTCTCCCTCTCAACCCTCTTCAATCTTATGTAGTCTAATCCTATAGAAGTTGTCACACCTCCAAAAGATAACCTAGATTGTTCTCAACCCTAGTGTCACGGCTAAGGAAGAACAATAGCAAAAGATAATTAAAACTGAAACTCAAATTTATTCATCAATAATGGAAAAGCATAATAACAATGTCATAGAAACATAATGATACTAGGGTTTTATAAGTCCGAATACTCACGAGGGGTTTAGCTCCTCATGGAGCTATACATGTTCATCAAAGTGTAAAATAAATTAACAAAGCTACAGTGCCACAGTGAATTGGAACATTAACAAAGCTACAGTGCTGCTACAGTACTCGCTGAAACGCTCCCGAATACGTTGTTCTTCATCGAGGCCATTGAATTGGGCACACAATCAATGGTAGATTGTGCCGATTGCTTCAAGTCTCCTTGTTGGTGAAGTTCTCCTAGGCTACATGAGTTAGACTTGTTGTGAATGTGACTGCCTTTGTGTCCCTACAAAGGAGGTTGGCACACACTCACAAGTCCAAGTTCGTGCCTTGTTCCTTGCTTGGTCCGAAAACCTCCCAACAACGGTGAACACGACCTAACTTTGTTCTTCTTTTCTAACTTGGCTCCACAAACCTACAATGTACAAGAATACACAAATGCACACTATTTAGTGATAAAATCTGATAAAAGAGATGCTCATAGTAAATTAATAACGCTTCGCGTCACTATAACACAAGCACTTATCAAATCCCCGCACACTCAAGCTTTTGCTTGTCCTCAAGCAAAAATAAAATGTGAAAATACTTGGGAAGAACAATTGAAAGTGCTCGGCCTTAGGTTCACCAAAAATATGCAAAGGAAGCATTCTACAAGTAAGGGGAAATCAAAACATTGCATAAGGTTATCATTACTCTAGCTAAAAACATGAATCAAAAAGGATAACAACTCGAAGACGTGTAAGTGTGTGCGAATTCACTCAAGAGAACCAACGAGTACTCCTTAAACTCTTATTAAAAAGGACTTATTTATATACGAAAAATAAGAGAGGAGGTAGTAGCTTCACACATCCTCGAAGGTAGCCCTTTCCTAGGCGGCCGCCAAAGGTGGCTTTCACTCTTTCGATGAGGTAGCTCTTTCTACCGGGGGAGTAGCTTTCACGCATCACATGAGATAGCTCTTTCCACCCCAAATGCATACATAAAAGAAAACAACTATTTACAAACTCAGATTTTTCTCTTTCTTGTCTTTTTCCTATTTTTTATTTTCCCATCTTTTTTTTTATATATGCATTTTCCAAAGTAAAACTAAGAACGATGATGAACTTGTCCTTAAAAACTTCAAGATCGAGTTTCCAAAAGATTTCAAGAGTGAGTAGTGCAATAGGGTTTAATCGAGCAAAAATTCTCTAAAAATTCAAGTAAAAACTAGAGCATGATAGGATACAATGTTAAAAATTCTCCTAGACTCTAAGAATACAAACGTTGCAACTAAGGTGAACCACCATAGGCTACATGAGCATGAGCAATTGAACGTGCAAGTAAAGGTGTATGCAATGTGAATCCCCCCCCCCCCCCCCCCCCCCCCACACACACACACACACTTAAGATGTACATTGTCCCCAATGTATGCATGCAAGCACAATAAAAAAAATAAAACAATGAACAACAATTAGTGTGGAAGTAGACAATTGAAACATTACTCCCCTGAACTCCAATTGTTGCGTTTGATGGAGCTAGGTTCATTGAGAGTTGAGTCTCAATGATTTTGTGGAGCATACACGGTCCCATGACCGTGCCTATGACTATTTCTCAAATTCCTTCCATCCAATACCATCTACATACATACCGTAAGGGTTCAGTATAGCTCAAGAAAAACCAAAACAAAGCTCGAGTATATAAAGATATGATAACGAGATACAACTCGAGACAGAATAAAATAAACGAAAACTAAAAGCAAACCCAGAAGGAGAGTCCTTTCTGGGTACTACAAGTTCAACAAAAAAATAAAAAGCGCAACAGAAGTGAAAATAAAATAAAACTACGACTCCTCAGCGTCGGTGTCCTGTTGTGGATCCTCTAGTGCTGCTGCTGGTGCTGGTGCTAGTGGATTTGCTGCTGATGGAGAAGGAGGTGGAGTCGGTGAAGGGACCCGTCGAGGTCGCACTACAGATCGCTCGAACAACTGTATCACTGTGGCAAGTTGTGTCGATAAGTGAGCGAACTGTGCTGCCTGAGTGGTCCTCAACTCTGGAAACTCTGTTGCCTGTGCGGCCCTCATCTCGGCTAGCTCTGTCTGTATAACACCCACAGCACTCTCGAGGCGCTCGAACCTATCCTGGCCTCGAGAAGGAGAAATGATGCGCACGGGAGGTAGCTCCAGTGCTGTGGGTGGTGCCTCGGCCTCTGCCCCTGCCTCTGTATCCACTAGGGGTGGCTCTAACGCTGCCTGTCTCTCCTCGTGTAGAAAGACATCGGGCCAGTTCAGCATGTACTGTTGGTAACGTCTTCTGGCCATTCCCATCTATCTCAATGTATCTCTGGTAAGCGGGGCTGGTGTAGCGATCTTCTCGGCCCAACGCACCCCATCTCTGAGTCCCAAGCCTATGATGAGGCGTGTGATGTAGGGACCTGCAAAGATGACTCCAACCCTGGAGTACTGGCCCTGGTGGCGCATGTACTCAGCTAGAATGTGCCCCAGGTGGAGTGGCTCGCTCTGTACCATGGAATGTAAATATAGCAGCTCCTGTCTGCTCAATTCCCCTGTACTGTCCCCTCTGCCACTGATCAACCTCGTTTGATGGAGCTAGGTTCATCAAGAGTTGAGTCTTAATGTTTTTGTGGAGCATACACGGTCCCATGACCGTGCTTATGACTATTCCTCAAATTCCTTCCATCTAAGACCATCTGCACACATACGCAAGGGTTCAGTATAGCTCAAGAAAAACCAAAATAAAACTCGAGTATATAAAAACATAATGATGAAATACAACTCGAGACAGAATAAAATAGACGAAACTAAAAAAAAAACCCAGAAGGAGAGTCCTTTCTGGGTACTACAAGTCCAACAGAAAAATATAAAGTGCAACAGAAGTGAAATAAACTAAAATAAAACTACAACGCCTCAGTGTTGGTGTCCTGCTGTGGGTCCTCTAGTGCTGGTGCTGGTGCTCGTACTGGTGGATCTGATGGTGATGGAGACGGAGGTGGAGTCGGTGAAGGGACCCGTCGGGGTCGTATCACAGATCGCTTGAACATCTGTATAACCATGGCAAGCTGTGCCGATAACTGAGCGAACTGTCCTGCCTGAGTGGTCCTCAACTCTGCAAACTCTGCTGCTTGTGCAGCTCTCATCTTGGCCAGCTCTGTCTGCAGAACACCCACAGCACTCTCGAGGCGCTCGAACCTATCCTAGCCTCGAGAAGGGGAGAAAATATGCGCTGGAGGTGGCTCCGGCGCTGTGGGTGGTGCCTCTGACTCTGTCTGCTCTAGTGGTTGCTCCAATGCTGCCTGGGACCCCTCGGCCTGATCTGTCTGGGGAATGATCCATGTATATGTCCCCGATCCTGCTCTGCAGATCAACCCCATCATCCTCAGTGTATATGTGCCCAGAGGAGCTGGTACACTAGTCTTCTCTGCCCCTCACACTCCGTCTCTGAGACTCGTCCCAATTAGAAGTCTCAAAATGTAGGGTCCTGCGAAGATCACTCCCACCCTAGGGTACTGGCCCTGATGGCTCAAACACTCTGCTAGGATGTGCCCTAGGTGGAGTGGTACCTCCTGAGCCATAGAGTATAGATAGAGAAGCTCATGCCGGCTCAGAACTCCAGTGCTATCACCCCGGCCACTCACTGATCTACTCAGAATAGCATGTATGTATCTATAGGCCGGGCGGGATAAGCACGTGGCCTTCGAGACTCCCGGCTCATACCGGCCCTCTCCGCATAAATCCCTATAGGCCCTCTGCGGAGTAAGACTGCCCGGGTAGTCGGTAGGAAGACCCTTATTCTTCTCTGTCTGTGTATAGGCCTCATCATATAACCCCATGTGGATCAAAAACTGGGTCATGCTGAGGCTAAAATGCTGTCCTAATACACTGAACTGAATCGCGTCAGGAGTAGAGAAGTCTCTGTATGATCTGTCGAACTCGAATGAGGCCAAGAACTCAAGTGTCACTCCTCGAATGGCTGGATCTCTGATCCTCAGTAATCTCTTCCAACTACCCACCAAGAGGAGCTCCTCAACCTCGTCGGCATTGTTGTCACCCCCCTAAATCTCTCTGATAATGCTCAGGTCGGGGTATCGTGACTGGCCAAAACGGAGCTATGATTATCGCTTGAACCACTCCCTATGCTCTGGTATCGAGAAATCTATGTCCTCGGGAAATAGGGTGGACTCACGGTGTCGCTTCCCTATTGATTTCCTAGACCTAGAAGTCATATCTGCAAGGTTGAAGAAGAAAACGATCAATAAACAGTTAAGAAACACACTCTGCAGAAATCCACACGGCCGTGTGGAATTTCCACATGCCCGTTGATAAGTGCTTGTGTTGTAGTACCGCGAAGTGTTATTATCTTACATTGAGCATATCTTTTATCAGTTTTTATCAGTAAATAGCGTGCATTTCTGTATTCTTGTGCATTGAAGGTTTGTGGAGCTAAATTGGAGAAGAAGAACGAAATTAGGTCGTGTTCGCCGATGTTGGGAAGTTTTCGGACCAATCACGGAACAAGGCACGAGCTTGGACTTGTGAGTGTGTGCCAACCTCCTTTGGAGGGGCACAAAGGCAGTCACATTCACAACAAGTCTAACTCGTGTAGCTTAGGAGAACTTCACCAAGAAGGAGACTTGAAGCAATCGACACGATCTACCATTGATTGTGTGCCCAATTCAATGGCCTCAATGAAGAACGATGGACTCCGGAGCGTTTCAGGCGAGCACTGTAGCACCAATGCAGGTTTGCTGTAGCAAAACACTGTAGCAAGTTACTGTTCACTTTCGGTCGAAATTCAGAATTCCAGAGAGTTCATACGGCTGTATGGAATAAACACACGGCCGTGTGAATTAATTTTTCAGCAGACAGAAATTTCACACGCCCGTGTGTTAATTCCACACGGCCGTGTGAAGCCCCCGATAAGTCAGATTTTAAAGCCGCGACTCAACATTATAAAAGGGGATTTTGGAGACCTTTTGGGATATCTTTTGACCTATCTTTCTCTCCAACTTGGGGGAGTGCGGCTAGGGTTTCGGAGAGGATTTCGTGGAGGTTTAGCGTGCGTCATCGGCATCGCCACCGACGTTCGACGGCCGCACAAGAACACGGCCACACCATACGCAAGGGGGTTTTCATTGATGTCTTTACTTTGTGCTTTCTTTTCTACATTGATGAACATGTATAGCTCCATGAGGAGCTAAACCCCTTAAGGGTATTCGGACTTGTAAACTCTAGGGTTATTATGTTTCCTTGACATTGTTATTATGCTTTTCCATTATTGATGAATAAAATTGAGTTTCAATCTTAATTTCATATTGCTATTGTTTTCTCTTAGATGTGACACTAGGATTGAGAACAATTTAGGTTGCCTTTTGGAGGTGGGACAACTCCTTAGGGTTAGACTACTTAAGATTGAAGAGGGTTGACAGGGAGAGTTGTGAGGTAGAGATGTACCCCTTTCCCCTCCCACGTGGTTTCTCCCTACCGCCGTTTCCTCGATTTCACAGCGGTAGAAATCGAGTCAAGTGCTAGGCAGATAAACTCCCCTGGGGCTTAGTTACGCAAGTAATTGAGTTAAGGGTTGAAGTGAATCCTACGCATTAGGGCTTAATCTAGACTAGGGTTCTTACACCTGGACCAAAGGGTTAGAACTACACATAGGAACAGGTTTTACCACTAGGAATCCCTAGAGCTTAAAGCAATCCCACGTAGTGTGAGGGTTAGGTAGATATACTCCCCTGGGGCTTTGTCATGCGAGCGACAGAGTGAAGGGTGATATGAATCCTAATACCATGGCATTGTGTAGGGGTTAGTCACGGTTGTCCTTACGTTTGGGACCGTGAGTCTTAGGATATCCTCGACTTAATGAAACATCAATAGGAGAGTATAATAGTATAGTCCTGCACTAGAAACATAGATCCTAGAGGTAGCTTAAAGAAGAAAATGATCAATAAACAGTTAAGAAACACACTCTGCAGAAATCCACACGGCCGTGTGGAATTTCCACATGCCCCTGTGGAGCTTCTGGCGAACAAAGCCTCACGGCCGTGGGTCTAGAAATCCAAAAATTTACATTCTAGTTTGTTCTAATTCATCCCTAAGCATGTTCGCATACATAATAAACATTTAAAACAAGTGAAATCATAAAAAGAATGAATCAAATTAAGAATTGACGAAGAAAAGAGGAAGGGAGAGCTTACCGACGGTGTGAAGTGAAAAACCAAGGAAATCGGCCGGAAAACTCCAATAAAATCCTTCAAAAGGCCCAGAGAAAGTCGGGGAAGTAGTACAGTGGGTAGGAGAAGAGTTTGGAATGAAAATATCAAGAGGCACGAGTGAAAACTAATAGAAATCGCGCGGCTTTTGAAGTTCTGGGAATTCACACGCCCGTTTGGAAATTCCACACGGGCGTGTGCCTGTGAAATTAGGGTTCACAGGGGCCAACACACGCCCCTGTGTGCATTCTGTTCACTCTCTGGTTACCCCACACGGCGGTGTGAACAATACACACGGCCGTGTGCCTTCACAGGGTGATCCACAGGGGCTCTCACACGGCCCTGTGGATTCACGGGAAAATACATAAGGTCTCTAAAAATTTTCACACGGCCGTGTGTTAATTCCACACGGCCGTGTGCCCAACCTGGCCAAGAACACAAGGCCAGCCATAGGGGCACCTCACACACCCCTATGGCTTCACTGGATCATCCCGGGAATTTCTAAGTATACCACATGGCCGTGTGAATACTCCACACGGCCGTGTGCCGTTCACAAGCTCTCTCACAGGGCAGCCACATGCCCCTGTGAATTCTCGGGAGGAAGAGGGGTTTCAACAGAGTATTCACACGGCCGTGTGTTAATTCCACACGGCCATGTGCCTTGCACAGTCGCACTCACAGGGGCACTCACACGACCCTGTGGACTCTCTGGAAAAGAGTTTATGTTCTGCGAATTTTCACACGACCGTGTGGAATTTCCACACGGCCGTGTGCCCCTTCTGAGTTTGTTCACAGGGGCATAGACACGCCCCTGTGCCCTCAGTGGTTGAGTTCTAGTTGGTAACACACGCCCGTGTGGAAATTCCACACGGCCGTGTGTTTTCTCTGGTGACACGACCTTTTGCGTGTGTACCGCAAGTGCACGGCCTTGTCGAAGTAATAAATTTACCTTGGTGAGAAGGTAGTCGAATCCACAGGGAATAGGGAGATAGAATATAAGGTTTCACTAATTAAGCTATGCGAAATACGGGAAACGATAATAGGATTGATGAGTGAAAAATAATGCAAAGCAATAAACTAAATAGAAGGATGAAAGTAAGAGGTGCAAATAGGAAAATCGAGAAGGACTTGCAATGAGTAAAAGGGGGTATCCGGACAAGCTACCTCTAGGATCTATGTTTCAAGTGCAAGACTATGATATTATACTCTCCTATTGATGTCAATTAAGTCGAGGAAATCCTAAGACTCACGGTCCCAAACCTAAGGACAACCGTGACTAACCCCAACGCTATGCCTTGGTATTAGGATTCACAACACCCTTCGCTCTGTCACCTAGATGATTAAGCCCCAGGGGAGTCCATCTACCTAAACCTCACACTATATGGGATTGCATTATGCTCTAGGGATTCCTAGTGATTAAACCTGTTCCTACAAAAATAGTTCTAACCCTTTGGTCAAGGTGGAAGAACCCTAGTCTAGATTAAGCCCCAGCATATAGGATTCACTACAACCCTTCACTCTATTGCTTGCGCAATTAAGCCCTAGGGGAGTTTATCTACCTATTGCTTTACTCTATTTCGACCGCTATTAAATCAAGGAATCGGAGGTAGGGAGAAATCACATCGGAAGGGAAAGGGGTACATTGCTACCTCACAACTCTCCCTCTCAACCCTCTTTAATCTTAAGTAGTCTAATCCTATAGGAGTTGTCACACCTCCAAAGGAAAACCTAGATTGCTCTCAACCCTAATGTAACGTTTAAGGGAAAACAATATCAAGAGATAATTAAGATTAAAACTCAATTTATTCATCAACGATGGAAAGCATAATAATCAATGTCAAAGAAACATAGGAACCCTAAAGTTTACAAGTCCGAATACCCCGCGAGGGGTTTAGCTCCTCATAGAGCTATACATGTTCATCAATGTGAAAATTAAAGCATAAAACATAGACATAGATGAAAACCCCCTCGAAGTTGGTGTGGCCGTGGTCTTGTGCAAACGTCGAACCTCGGAATCGATGCCGACGATGTGCTAGAACCTCCACGAAACCCTCTCCGAAACCCTAGCCGCACTCCAGAAAGTTGGGGAAAAGTTCGGTTCCAAGATCCCCCAAAAGGTTGCAAAAATCCCCTTTTATAATGTTGAATCGCGGCTTTAAAATTGGACTTATCGGGGGCTTCACACGGCCGTGTGGAATATCCACACGCCCGTGTGAAGCTTCTGTCTCGGCTGAAAAATTAATTTCACACGGCCGTGTGGAATTTCCACACGCCCGTGTGTCTTCACTGGATGGCTGAAATTGCAAAACACACGGCCGTGTGGAATTTCCACACGCCCGTGTGACTTCTCTGGAACACTGGTCTTCAGCTGAACAGGCTTGGTAACTTGCCGAAACGCCTCCCGGGTCCATTGTTCTTCATCGAGGCCATTACTTGGGCACACAAGCAACGGTAGGTCGCGCCGATTGCTTCAAGTCTTCTTCTTTCGCGAAATTCTCCTAAGTAACACGGATTGGACTTGTTGTGAATGTGACTGCCTTTGTGCCCCTCCAAAGGAGGTTGGCACACATCCACAAGTCCAAATACGTGCTTCGTTCCTTGCTTGGTCCGAGAACATCTCAACATTGGCAAACGCGACCTAATTTCATTCTTCTTCTCCAATTAGGCTCCACAATACCTTCAATGCACAAGAGAACACAAATGCACACATTTAGTGATAAAATCTGATAAAAGGTATGCTTAATGTAAGATAATAGCGCTTCGCGATACTATAACACAAGCACTTATCATCTGGTTTACTTAGAAAAATTCACAGACTCTTAAAAAATTCAAAAACTCTTTTAAACCACTTAGAGCCTGTATAAATCATAGAAACACGACCAGAGACCATTGAAAACACACTCAACTGACTTAAACTTCGTCAATTAACAGTAAGGCACACGAAAGTCAACAATCCACACTAAAATCGCAACACATGCATTAAAACTTCAGGACACCAAAACTAAGACTTTTATTCAACCTAAAACTAAACTAGATCCTAGAAAAACATGTAAACCTTGTGTTGCCTCCCAAGAAGCGCTTGTTTAACGTCACTTAGCTTGACGTACCTTGCTTACCTTACGGAGGTTCATGAATGAAGGTTGACCTCTTTCCTACAACCTGAAAACATGCATTACATAACCTTTGTAGAATAGAGGGGGAGTTAGTAATTCTGTTACCACACAAGGGTGAACCACCCTTATTCCATTCTTGCTCATCCCCGTTGTTCTTGGGTTTTTTCGTGTGGCGCCTCCTTGCTCTCTTCATTCTTCTCCTCATCTTTTTCATTTCTCCCGGGTCCGGCTTGACTTCCTTCTCGGTTAGACCAAGTGAAAGCACTTCTTCCTTGTTCTCCATGCCTTGGTCCGGCTAATCTTCATACGGATCCGGGTTCAATATTTCCTGCACATAATCATCAATTAGTTCATCAGTAGTGTCAAGAAAATATAAAGTATCATCAAAGTCAAGAGAGTGTCTCATGGCTTCGGCGAGGCGGTATGTAAGCTTGTCTTCTCCCACTCACAATGTGAGCTCCCCGCCATCCATGTTAATCAAAGCCTTAGAAGTGCGCAAGAACGGCCTTCCAAGGATCAAAGGAACCTCGACATCCTCATCGACATCCAACAACACGAAGTCAACAGGAAATATGTATTTGTCAACTTTTACTAGGACGTCCTCCACAATTCCCCTCGGATGCCTCACCGATCGGTCCGCGAGTTAAAGTGTCATCCGCGTGGATCTAGGCTCGCCCAAGCCTAGCTTTTGGAAGTACGTGTAGGGCATGACATTGATACTTGCCCCCGAGTCATCTAGTGCCATCTCTTTACCCAAGTCGCCAATGTTACATGGTATTATGAAACTCCCGGGATCTTTTCTTTTGCTCGGCATGTTCTTTTGCAATACCGCCGAGCAATTGGCATCAAGAATCACGGACACACTCTCCTCCAATTTCCTCTTGTTGGTTAAAAGGTCCTTCAAGAACTTCGCGTACTTAGGCATTTGGGCCAATGCTTCCGCGAATGGGATGTTGATGTGCAACTGTTTGAAAATCCCCAGAAATTTCTTGTACTGTTCGTTCTCTTGGTCATTCTTTAATCGTGAAGGATAGGGGATCCTTGGCTTGTAGGGTGGGGATGCCACCTCCTTTTCCTTTGTCACTCCTTCCTCTACCTCCACTACCTCGGGTGTCTCTTGTGTCTTTTCTAGAGGGAGATTTCTCTCGACCTCTTTTCCACTCCTCAAGGTAATTGCCTTCAATTGCTCCCTCGGATTGGTCTCCGTGTTACTAGGCAAACTACCTTGAGGTCTTTCCGCCAATGTTTTCGCAATTTGCCCCACCTGATTTTCCAAGTTGTGTAGGGAGACTGTGTGATTGAGAAGTGTAGCTTCTACTTATTGAAACCTAGCATCCGACGAAGAAATAAACCTTATAAGGGCTTTCTCAAGATCGGTCATCTTTCCCTCTAGCCCGGTCACTCGGCTTTCTAAATTCGATGCTTGTTGACCTTGAAATCCTGGTGGTGTGTTGTTCTTTTGTTGTGACTGTCCTTGGTTGCTCAATGAGAAATTTGGATAGTTTCTCCATCCTGAATTGTAAGTACCACTATACGGGTTGCCTTGGCCTTGTCTTCTATAGTTATTTCCGACAAAATCAGCCTGCTCCACCGTACTAGCACCTCTAATAGCAATCGGACAATCACTTGAAGTGTGAACTCCCCCACAACCGTTACAAGTAGTGATGGCCGCAACTCTTGGTGAAGTTAGAGCATCCAACTTCTTACTCAATGATTCTACTTGTGCCGCCAAAGATGTAACTGCATCAACCTCATGAATTCCGGCTACCCTCTTTCGGTCCCTTGTGTTCCATTGATAGCTATTCATTGCCATCTCTTCAATAAGGTGCTGGGCTTCATTGGGAGTCTTACTTCCTAGAGTTCCTCCTGCCGCCACATCTAAAAGTTGCTTGGTGCTTGGATTTAACCCGTTGTAGAAGGTATGGATGATCATCCACTCAGGGAATCCATGTTGCGGGCACTTTTGGAGGAGCTCCTTGAACCTATCCCATGTCTCGAATAGAGACTCCAATTCCACTTGCATGAAGGATGAAATTTCATTCCGGAGCCTCGCTGATTTTCCCGGGGGAAAGTATCTAGCCAAGAATGCCTCGGCCATCTCCTCCCATGTAGTAATAGATGCTCTCGGTAATGAATGTAACCAATGTCTCGCTTTTCCCTTCAACGAAAATGGCAAGGCTCTCAATCTGATTGCGTCGTCTGTTACTCCATTGATCTTCAAAATGTCGCACACTTCAAGAAAGTTCACAAAATGGTTGTTGGGATCTTTGTCGGCAATCCCATTAAACTGTGCGGATTGTTGCAACATTTGAATGAACGACGGCTTCAACTCAAAGTTATTTGCGGTAATTGGGGGCCTCACAATGCTCGATTGGGTTCCCATTATCGCGGGTCTAGCAAAATCAGCTAACTTCTTTTATTGTTCGTTCTGTTCTGCCATAGCTTCCGACCCTTCTGAATCTATGCTGGCTTGCTTAGATTGTACTTCCATAGGCTCTTTCCCTTTACGGTGCAATCTTCTACCAATGTCCGGGTCTCCTTCAACAAGAATCGAAGGATTCCTGTGGGTCATAACCTTAAACCAACACAAAGAAAAGAAAAATAAGAACGGTGATAGATAAAGAAAGTGTGAAATAGACAATGAAGTGAATAACTAAAGTAGCAAAAACTAGTATTAAAAATACGCCTATTCCCCGACAACGGTGCCAAAAACTTGACACGACCTTTTGCGTGTGTACCGCAAGTGCAGGGCCTTGTCGAAGTAATAAAATTACCTTGGTGAGTGGGTAGTCGAATCCACAGGGAATAGGGATTTAGAACACAAGAATTTACTAGTTAGTTATGCGGTGTACGAAAAGAAATAATTGGAGTGATGAGTGAATTTATGGAAACAATTAAAATAAACGACAAGAAAGTAATTAGAGAGATGAAAGATAAGAGAAAAGCACGTAGAAGTTAAAAGAGAAAGACTAGCAATGGGTGAGATAGGTTATCCGGACAAGCTACCTCTAGGACTTATGCTTCTAGTGCAAGACGATGCTATTATACTTTCCTATTGATGTTAATTGAGTCGAGGATATCCTTAAACTCACGGTCCCAAAACTTAAGGTCAAGCGTGACTAACCCCAACATTATGTCCCGGTATTAGGATTCACTACGACCCTTGACTCTTGTTGACCTGTCAACTAAGTCCCAGGGGAGTCTATCTTCCTAACCCTAACACTACGTGGGATTGCTTTAAGCTCTATGGATTCCTAGTGATAAAACCTGTTCCTCTATGTAGTTCTAACCCTTTGGTCCAGGTGGAACAACCCTAGTCTAGATTGAGCCCTAAAACTCTATCTTGACCGCTAATTAACCAAGGAAACGGAGGTAGGGATAAACCACACCGGAAGGGAAAGGGGTACATTGCTACCTCACAACTCTCCCTCTCAACCCTCTTCAGTCTTAAGTAGTCTAATCCTATAGGAGTTGTCACACCTCCAAAAGATAACCTAGATTATTCTCAACCCTAGTGTCACGGCTAAGGAAGAACAATAGCAAAAGATAATTAAAACTGAAACTCGAATTTATTCATCAATATTGGAAAAACATAATAACAATGTCATAGAAACATAATGATCCTAGGGTTTTACAAGTCTGAATACCCACGAGGGGTTTAGCTCCTCATGGAGCTATGCATGTTCATCCAAGTGTAAAATAAATTGCAAAATAAGAACATCAATGAAAACCCTAGCTGTCGGACGTCGATGATGATGCCGTTGGCGTGCTCCAATCCTCCACAAAATCCTCTCCAAAACCCTAGCCGCACCCTCTCGAAGTTGAAGAGAAAGCTAGGTCAAAAGATTCTCAAAAAGTCTCCCAATCGGGCTTTAAATAGGCTGAGTGCATCTTTAAATTTGAACTTATTGGGGCTTCACACGGCCGTGTGGAATTTTCACACTCCCGTGTGAAGTTTCTGTCTTCCTGAAAAATTACTTCACACGGCCGTGTGGAATTTCCACACGCCCGTGTGAAGTCTCTGGCTTGCTGGAAAATGATTCACACGGTCGTGTGTTAATTCCACACGGCCATGTGAATTCTCTGGAAACTTAATCTTTAGCAGAAAATTCACAGTAACTTGCCGAAACGCTCCCGAATATGTTGTTCTTCATCGAGGCCATTGAATTGGGCACACAATCAATGGTAGATCGTGCCGATTGCTTCAAGTCTCCTTCTTGGTGAAGTTCTCCTAGGCTACACGAGTTAGACTTGTTGTGAATGTGACTGCCTTTGTGCCCCTCTAAAGGAGGTTGGCACACACTCATAAGTGCAAGTTCGTGCCTTGTTCCTTGCTTGGTCCGAAAACCTCCCAACAATAGTGAACACGACCTAACTTTGTTCTTCTTTTTTCAACTTGGCTCCACAAACCTACAACGTACAAGAATACACAAATGCACACTATTTAGTGATAAAATCTGATAAAAGAGATGCTAATAGTAAGATAATAACGCTTTGCATTACTATAACACAAGCACTTATCAAATACTCCCTCAAAAGGTAGAGGCCAAATGACGCTTCCAAAGACGCCACCAAAGGGGTGGCTTCCCTTGTCGATTCTCCTCTCAACTATGGATCAAGAAGGTGGATCTCGTCGTAAGTCACTCTCCTTGTCATTCTCTCCACGGAAATGGACTCCAACGGCAGCTCCTAGGTCCAATTTGAAGATGGTGGCAAGTGTGCTCAAGACCTAGGGCTTCCTCCTTAAGAAAATGAACTTCTTCTCTTTAAAAACTCATTTCCAGCAAGTCATGCGGCCTGGCATATGGCCTGCATACGGACTGTAGCAACCGGAATTTTGTGTAAGTTACTGCAGCGGAGTGCTACAGTAAAATGCTACATTACCTGCTGTAGTAAAACTACTACAGGGCTGTATGCGGTCAGTCATGCGCCCGTATGGGTCTCCAGACTTATCCGTTTAACCAAAGTTCTCGTGCTACAGCGCTACTACAGTGCCGGCTCGAAAATAGTCTTTTCTTGTCGATTTCTTCTACAAATCTCGTTGACGAGCTCACCATGGTAACTTCTGTGCCTGTAACACGAAATAAACCAATTTAGACCGAAAACGGGCATCCACACATATAAAAATACTCGATAAATATGCAAACATACATAAGTAATACGTACAGTTACGCATTTATCAAACAAACATGAAGAACAGGGGCATGAAGATAAACGATTAACTGTACAACCTCAAGCTTAACAGTAGAGGACCCCACAAGCACAAATAAAAGGAAAGACAGATAATGAGTTGTTTTGTTAGCAACTGGGTAAGGATAGGTCTGTTTCATCTAAAGTGCACTAGTGAGTGTGTGCTGACTTCCAACCTCAACCTCCATACCATGGATCAGCCAAAGGTGTCCAATCTTTTCACACACAATGCAGTCGGCATTAATTTGTTAAAGGCATCCTCAATACCCAATTAAGAGTCCTTCGGGTCCTAAATAAAACATTGGCTCTCAAGTGGCTATGCAATAGGTTCCAAGGGATACAGACAAGATACTCTATTCTTTACTTACATATATACATAGGTTTTTTTTTTATCTGAGTCTGACTAACGTAGACTGCACAAAAATCTTTCAGACGGATGCACATGCTGCCCAGGCACAAGAGCCATCGATCCTAATTGATTACAGTCCATATAGACGCATTCATGCTGTAATAGCCGAGGAATACTGTCATAGACTCCACATTTTTCTCCTTTATATATATATATATATATATATATATATATATATATATATATATATATATTGTATCTTGTATCCCCCGGTATAAAACCTATTAAACAAACTCACTTGAGGCCAAAGAAAACAACAAAGGACCTCCAACGTTATTAAAAAGGCATTGAACGTAGACTTTAACATTTTAATGCCAAAACATTGTAATGGGTTAGTTGGAGAGTATGAGGTGAAAGTAAATGTGCAAAATTCTGTCAGTGCACTAAAGATAAAGCAGGATATCATTTAGGCACAATAGTAAAATACAACTCATAACTGTCTATCCTTCATCGTATGTCGCTCTCCTTGTTGTTCTCTCCCCAGAAATGGCCTCCAACGGCAGCTCCTAGCTCCAATTTGAAGATGGTGGCAAGTGTGCTCAAGACCTAGGGCTTTCTCCTAAGGAAAATGAACTTTTCCTCTTTAAAAACTCATTTTCAGCAAGTCATACGGCCTGGCATACGGACTGTAGCACCCCCGAATTTTGTGTATGTTGCTGCAGCGGAGTGCTACAGTAAAATGCTACATTACCTGCTACAGTAAACCTTCTATAGTGCTACTGGTACAGGCTGTATACGGTCAGCCATGCATCCGTATGCATCTCCAGACTTAGCCGTTTCACCAAAGTTCTCGTGCTACAGTACTCGAGCTCGAAAATGGTCATTTCTTATCGATTTCTTCGAAAAATCTCGTTGATGAGCTCCCCATGGTAACTTCTGTGCCTGTAACATGAAATAAAAGAATTTAAACCTAAAATGGGTATCCACACATATAAAAATACTCGATAAATACGCAAATATATATATGTAATACGTACAGTTACGCGTTTATCAATGAATCAAGGAAATCCAAGATATAATTGGTCCCTTCCTCCAGGCAACCGATACTAGTCCCCTATCAGGTCCTGGTGGAGAAATCATTCAGTCTCAACACCTCACACCACATATGACTGCAGTAGACTCAATGGATTCCTAAGAGTACATCTGATTCCTTAAGATAGATCTAACCCTACTTCTAGGTGAAAAATCCCTAACCATTTACAAGATCATGGCAGAGAAATATCCCAATCTCACACCTCACACCAAAGATTGTTGTATAAAGGCTAGGGAATATAAAGATATGATGTAATAATCTGAGAGGAAAAGGGACGCTCCACTATCTCATTACTCACCCTCTCTACCCTCTCCAATCTTGGCGTTCTAACCCTAATGTAGACATCTCTCTCATCAAGGCAAACTACTCATGCAAACCAATAAACCATAAAGATTAATACAGCAAGCAAGCAATGATAAAATAAGATTGAAACTCAATTAAACTCAGATTAAATAGAAAACTCAAAGTAAATCAATATAAAGATAAGATCCTAGGGTTCATATGCCCAAATACCTACTAGGGTTTAGTCCTCCATGGGGCAAGTTACAAAACAAATAATGAGATGTAAAGCAATGAAAACCATGGAATAAACCCCCTTGAATTTGTGATGATGGCCTTGATGGGTTACTCAACGTCTTGAAAGATTCCTCTCCAAGCAAGGTCACCAAAGGCTTCCTTGGTGCTATGACAAAGAAAGAATCTATCAAAGTTGTTGAAGAATGCTCCCAAATTCACCAAAGACCTCCTCTTCAAACCTTAGCCGCTTTGCCCTTCAAACGCTAGGAAAAAGTCTCCAAAGAATAGGGCAAAATGACTATTTATATTCAAAAACCAATGTCACGTGCCTCCACATGAAAGTGTGAGTCTTCACATGCCTGTGTGGGATGCAAAAATGCTCACGTGACAATGTGGAATTTTCACTTGGTCATGTGATGACAGGTCACCGAAAGTATACGGGTTGTCACAGTAATAAAGTACCCCGGTGAGAAAGTAGTCAAATCAACAAGGAGTAGGGATTCTAGATAAGAGAATTTGCTTGTTAGCTAGTGCGAGAATATGGTGCTAAGAAGAATCAATATGTGTGTGCAAAAGTAATTAAAAGAAATAAGAAAATGAAAGATAAGTATGGAAGACAATAGAATGCAAGTGAAAGTGAAGAAAGGAACAATCAAGTGTAAAATAGGATACCCGAACAAGCTCCCTCTAGGACTAATGTTCTAGTGCAAAACAATGTATTATACTCTCCTATTAATGTTTAATGAGTCATGGACATCCTAAAGCACACGGTCCCAAACCTAACGTCAACCATGACTAATCCCAACTTTATGCCCCGGCATTAAGTTTCACTACGACCCTTAACTCTAGTTGTCCTGTCACCTAAGCCCTAGGGGAGTCCATCTTCCTAAGCCTCACACTACGTTAGATTGCTTTATGTTCTAGGGATTCCAAGTGATAAACCCTGTTCCTAAGTATAGTCCTAACCCTTTTGTCAAGGTGAAAGAACCCTAGTCTCAATTAAGCCCCAGCCCATTCACTCTATAGCTTGTGCAACTAAGCCCCAGGGAAGTTCATCTCCTCGCACTTCGCTCTACTTCGACCACTAAGAACTTTTGGAACATGGAGTTAGGGAAAATCACACCGGAGGTAAAAGGGGACATTTTGCTATCTCACGACTCACTCTCTCGATCCTCTCCAATCTCGAGTAGTTTAATCCTATAGGAGTTGTCACACCTAGATGATTCTCAACCCTAGTGTCACGGCTAAGCGAAAATCAACACAAAAAGCAATAAAGATTGGAACTAAATTAAATGCATCAATTAAGAAAGTATAATAACATGTAATAGAGACAATATCATCTTAGGGTTTACAAGTCAGAATACCCACAAGGGGTTTAGCTCTCCATGGAGCTATACAAATCCATCAATGTGTATGAATAAACAAGAAAAGATAAACATAAATGAAAACCTCCTTGTGTAGTGTGGTTGTGGTCTTGTGTGGCCGCTTCGTCTTATCACCAAGCCCTTTGTCAAGCCTAGGGCACACCTCGCCGGATTAGTGATGACAAAAGCACCCCCAATAGCTATCTTCCAACGGGCTTCGATATCGATGCCATCGACATGCTCCAATCATCCACAAGGTCCTCTCCAAACCCTAGCCGTGACTCTCCAGAAGATAGGTAAAAAGATCCTCAAAAAGTCACCAAAAAGGCCTTCAAATAGTGCTGAGTCGCGACTGTAAATCGGCTGAAATCGGGCATCCACACGCCCGTGTGGATTTTCTGGAAACAGTTTTTTGGCTCATAGTAAACAGTAAACTGCTGCAGTAATTGTCACAATGAATTCCTGCAATACTGCTACAGTGCTCACGCGTTAAATGTGCCCGATTAGCCAGACTTTCCACATTCGGACTGTGACTTCCATCGGTAGGCTCCTTTGATGCATGATTTGGAAGAAATGCTTCTTCGTTGTTCATCATGGCCGTTTAATTGGGCACACAATCAATGGTAGATCATGTCGATTGCTTTATTCTCCTCATTGGCGTAGTTCTCCAATGCTACACGTGTTAGACTTTTGTGAATGTGACTACTTTTGTGCCTCTCCAAAGAAGGTTGGCATACACCCACAAGTCTAAACTTCTGCCTTGTTCCTTGATTTGTCCGAGAACTCCCCAACAACGGTAAACATTATTCAACTTTGCTCTTTCTTCACTAAGTTTGCTCCACAACCCTACAATGCATGAAATAACACAAATACACACTAATTAATGATTAAATCTAAAAAAGTAATGTTCAATATAAGACAATAATACGTCTTATTACTATAATATGAGCACTTATCACGTGAACAATATTTTTACTACAGTGATTTGCTACACACACTCTTCTCTTTAGGCCACATGATCGAGCACATATCCACGTAGTAGATTATGAGGCTTCTTGTCATTGAATAATCATTGAGCAAGCTCTCGAATTCTTCACACAAGTAGGGACATGGGAGTGTGTGATAAGTGCTCATGTTATAGTAATACAAAGTATTATTATTTTATATTGAGCATTACTTTTCTCAGATTTTATCATTAATTTGTGTGCATTTGTGTGTTTTTGTGCATTGTAGGGTTGTAGAACCAATTTGGAGAAGAAAGAAGCAAAAGTAGGTTGTGCTCGCCATTGTTGAGGAGTTCTTGGACCAAGTAAGGAACAAGGCATGAGTCTAGACTTTTGAGTGTGTGCCAACCTCCATTAGAGGGGCACAAGGGCAGCCACATTCATAAAAGTCTAACTCGTGTAGCATTAGAGAACTTTGCCAATGAAAAGAAATTAAATAATTGACATAATCTAACATTGAGTGTGTGCCCAATTCAATGGCCTCGATGAAGAACGATGAATTCGGGAGCATTTCGGCAAAGTACTGCAGCAGTTACTGTAGCTAATTGCTCTAGCAAGTTACTGTTTACTGTCGGCTGAATATAAAAAAAACAGAGAATCCATATGGCCGTGTGGAAATTCTGTAGGCCAGTGTGGAAAATCCACTAGGGCGTGTGGAACTTCGATTTCTGCCGATTTCAGCCTATAAATAGCACGTTTTCAGATCTATTTGGGGACCGCCCTTCTATCCCTTGCCGATCTTTTGTGGGGCTTTCGGCTAGGGTTTAGAGAGGTTCTTGGAGGTCTTTGGAGGCGATTATACGGCATCGGCATGGACATCCATTGGAAGAAAGCTATTGAGGGAGCTTTCATCGGCATCGATTCGGCGAGGTGTGCCCTAGGCTTGACAAGGGATTTGTTGGAGAGGATGTGCAGCTCCACAAGACTATCGATATGATCTACAAGGGGGTTTTCTTTATGGTTTTCATGAATATGTTCTTAAACTCTTTATTGACTTTGTGTTGCTCCATGGAGAGCTAAACCCTAGTGGGTATTCGGACTTGTAAACCGTAGGATGTTTGTGTTTCTATAACTTTTATTATGCTTTATTAATTTGATGTTTTCTTATTGAGTTCCAATCTTGCATGCCAATTGTATGAGATTTTCCCTTAGCCGTGACACTAGGGTTGAGAATCTATTAGGTTATCTTTTAAGGGTGTGACAACCTCTATAGGATTAGACTACACAAGGTTGGAGAGGGTTGAGAGGATAAGTTGAAAGGTAGCGGAACGTCCTCTTTCTCCTCTAATATGAATTTTCCTACCTCCGTATCCCAAGAGTTAATCGCGATCAAAGTAGAGTGAAGTACTAGGAGATGAACTCCCTTGTGAAGGGTTGAGTGAATCCTAGGACTGGAGCTTAACTTAGATTGGGGTTCTTCCACCTAGAACAAAGGGTTAGAACTATAATTAGGGATAGGGTCTTTCCCTTTGAATTCCTAGAACTCCATGCAATTTCACACGGTCCTAGGCATTAGTATGATGTACTCCCCTGGGGCTTAGGTGATAGGTCATTGAGAGTCAAGGGTCGTAGAGAAGTTTAGAGCCGGGTATAGTGTGGGATTAGTCATGGTTGACCTTAGGTTTGGGACCGTGTGCTTATGGATTTTCATGACTCATTAGATATCAATTAGAGGGTATAATACTAGTATTGCACTAGAAGCATTAGTTCTAGGGGGAGCTTTGTCCGGGTACCACATCTTTATATCGATTGCCTCTCCTACAATTAGAGGGTATAATACAAATTGATTTCTCTTACCATCGATTCCATTTATAGCTAAAATAGTGATAGCGTTTGTTTTTCAATACTATTCCCTGTTGATACGACACCCACTCACTAGGGCATTTTATTACTTCGACAACCCGTGCACTTGTGGGGTACACACGCAAGGGGTGTGTCTGTGTGATTGCCTTTGGGCCTGATAAACGTTTAAATGTGCGTTTTTTATACGTATGAGTGCGCATAGTTTTTGTATTTTGTTAATGAATTGATGCCCTTGGTGAAACGCGCTTGAATCGCTCACCCGCAAGTGCACGGGGTCGCCAAGTAATACCCCTCGCACGAACACGAGGGGGTCGTATCCCCAAGGGCCCGAGAAGCTATTCTTACTTCCTTATCACAATGTTGTTTGACCTAATCAATCACTTGAAAGAAGAACTACCAATAACCTACTAAAACAAAGAGCATGCAAATAGCAAGTATAAATACGGAGGGGAAAAATCAAGGTGAGGGAATGGCCACGGATGAGGATTCCCTCGGGGGCTACTACAATGCCAAGGATGCCCTAACTAGCATGCACGTTGGTGGTTTGGACCGGGAAACCCTAGATTAGACCAACCCGATGGTCACGGCGTTGGTCCCTAATCCAATACAAGTATTGGAATACGGAATTGCTTCCGCCTAAATCCTTGTACGATTGCAAAGGGTTTAGTGGATTTCCCCAAGCTAGGGTTGAAACACAATCAAGGACAACCCTAACAATTGGAGGGGTACAAATACCCGATGGTCACGGCGTATTCGTACATGTATTCCCTTCCAAGCTTGGTGAGCCTAATACTAGGGCAATGGTCATGCAACCTAGCATTGTCTAGGAATTGACATATAGAGTTCTCATACATATCAAGGCATTCAAGAACCACCAAACAAGGATCACAAACCAAACCAAATACATAAACTAGAAAGTAGCATCCAAAATACACAAGTTCACCCCCAAGGTTCACCTACATCCGGTGACCTTGGGGTTAGTTGTTCATGATCACAAAGTAAGCAAGAAAATACATAAAAACAACCAAAAGCATAATGAAAACACCCCCTGAAAAGATCAAGGCCGAATGACGCTTCCAAGGACGCCACCCAACTCGTGGCTTCCTTTGTCCAACTTCCTCTCAAATGCAAATCGAAGGCGTGGATTCATCGTCTCGTGCTCTCCCCGTTGTCTTCTCCTTAAGAAATGCCTCCCAAAACCGGCCTCAAGCTCCCAAAGAAGATGGTGAAGTGTAGTGTTCTTCAAGACCTCGCCTCCTCCTTCAAAATGAACTCCAAAACCCTTAAAAACCTTTTCCAGTGGGTTATGCGGCCCCCTATGCGGGCCCTCATGCGGGGAGAGAAAATTCCCGAGAAAATCCCGAAATCGCGTAAGTTGCTACAGTGTCGCTACAGTAACTGCTACAGTACGTATGCAGCCTCTGCAGTGCCCGCATGACAGCCCGCATGAACCTCCAGACTTAGCCATCTCGCCAAAAGGTTCGTGTTACAGGTTCTGCTACAGTAGTTGCTACAGTACCCCCCTCAGAAATAGTGTTTTCGTCGCCGATTTCTTCTCAAATTCTATCAACGAGCTCGAAGGGGTCACATCAGTACCTATAACACGAAAGAAACCAATTCAGACCAAAAACGGGCGTCAACTCATAGAAAAATACGTAATACATACACCCGAATACATGGAAGATACGTATGTTTAGGCGTTTATCAGCCCTTTTCAGTCTAAATTGGTTTATTTCGTGTTTCAGGTTCAAAAGAAGCCTAGGTAAGCTCAATAACGCGATCCAAGACAAAATCAGTACCGAAATGAGCCCGACATTGTAGAATTACTGTAGCAGCTAGGAACGCGAACATCTAAAAAAAATTTCAAGCCTGGAAACCCTCGTGGGCAACCACATGGCCGTGAGCCCATCCGCAAGCAATCTAGAGAGCAACAGTACTGTAGCAGTAATGTAGCAATTTTACAACTTTGCGGATCCTGTCGAGCCGCTTTACAGGCAACCTCACAGGCCATATATGCACCGTGAGGTCACCTGTGAGCGGCCCCGAAACTTTGTTTTAAAAGTGTTTCTTTGAGTTACCTTGGGGCATCTATCATCCCTCTCTTGGAGTTCACCACCACCATCATCCATCTGAGCTTGGAGATGTGTTTTGAGGGTATTTCCACAGATGGTTGAGCGAGAAGAGTGTGGTTTTGGGAAAGTACCATCCCTAGGCCTTGTTGTGAAGAGGAAGAAGACAATGAAAGCCACCCCTTGGAGTGGCATCTTTGGGAGCTTGTCTTCGATGGATCCAAGTGTTATTCGGCCTCTAGCTTTTGAAGGGAGCTTGCTTATGCTTTTATTTTGTTGTCTCCGTACTTTTAATTGTTTATTTTGTGACCATGAGCAACTAATCCCCAAGGTAAAACATGGGTAATAACTCTTCTTCAAAGAACGGAGGTAACAACTCTTCTTCAAGGAACGGAGGTAACAACTCTTCTTCAAAGAATGGAGGTAACTTCCCTCCCTTTTTCCCACCATTAACATTGAGGTAAAACACGTCAAGCTAAAAAAGTTAAACAAGCGCTTCTTGGGAGGAAACCCAAGCCTTTAAATTGAATACATTTTCATTTTCTTGTTGTTTGAGTGCTTGGTGTGTTTATTTTTCGTTCTTAGAGTGTTTGGCGTTCTAGTCTTTAAGTTCATGTTCATGTGTTAATCATTTTCGTTGTCAATTTTGTGTAATCATTCATGCATGCTTGTATGTTGTTTAATGGTTTGATATTAAGAGATTCATGTTTTGAGTGTTTCCATGATTTATTCGGCTTTATTTCAAGTGTTTTTAAGTCTTACAGGAGGATGTTTTAATGCCAAAACAAGCCTAGGGCCATTTAATGCCCGTAAACCAGCCTTTATGCCATTCAGAGAGGCCTCACGAGCAAGCTCACGGCCGTGAGCTTTCCCGCGAGCTATTCCGAGGCCTCTCATGGCCGTGAGCTCAGCTGTGAGCTCAACAATGAGCTAGGATGAGAGCTCTCACGGGTAGGATCATGCACGTGAGCCTACCCATGAGCCGTTGCGAGTCTAGGGCTTTAAGAGCTCATTTTGGGCTCTTCTTGCTATTCATCTTCTTCTCACTTCATCCACTCATTTCTCTCTCCATTCTACTCCAAATTTCTTCATTCCTTTTGCCCTTGAATCCACTCCCCCTCCTCTAAAAACATTTTGTGCAGAATTCTCAAAGTTTAATCACTCATTTGACCGAATTCAACTTAAGTTTTACTCCATAAACCCTAGGTTTAAGGTGAGTTTCTCTTCTTGTGAACTTGGTGTTTCCATGGCTTTGTGGAGTAATTTTTGAATGGATTCTCTTCTCCTTGAATTCTATAATCTTGTGGTAAGAGTCTAAATGTATATACTTTATTATACATATTTTATATACTTGGCATGTAGTTTTGCATGAATTGATGCCCATTTTGTGCTTAATCGAGTATTATTTTCTTTGTAGAGTGTGTAGGAGCCATGGAGAACACGAAGACATAATTGGGGCACAAAAGAGAAGAAAACTAGGTCGCAGTACTGTAGTAGAATCACTCTAGCAGTCAATGTAGCACCTTGGGATTTTCATGGCAGGAATCTAATTTGAGACACCTCATGGAGGCCGTATGGGAGGCCATATGCCCCAAGAAAATCATATTACTTTGCCTACGCAATACCACCCCCATACTACCCTCATGACCCCATTTTGGAGGTGTTGTGGCTCGGGATTTGATGCTTTTGATCACTTTTTGGCATCTATACGGTCCTCATATGGGCCATTATGGCTTGGGGGGTATAAAAGAGTATCTCTAGGGCTTCTCAAAGACTCTTGCCCGATATTGAAAAGAAGAGAAGAAGGAGAACAAAGATATCATTAAAAGGCGACAATCTTTAGCCATGGAGGGAGACAATGGCTTTACCATCAAAGGGGGAAAGCTTCACCATCAAGGGAGCAAGGTTCCAAGCCAAGGGAAGCGTCATCCAACCTCTCTTGGACGGGGGAAAGAGTCATTCGGCCGGACCTCCATCTTCCTCTTCATTATTCCATCTAGGGAGTGTCATTTATGAACTTTGAGCTTGATTTCACTTACTTTGTTGTGTTTGTTTGTACGATGGCACAATAGACCCCCAAGGCCACCGGATGTTGGTGAACCTTGGGGGGTTCATCATGTATCTTGGATGATTTGCACTTAATTATATGTTTTGGGTTGATTTATGATTTAGTTCATTGAGCTTCATGTCTAGAACTACTCAAAGGAGAGATCCGTAGTTCTTTCTTGAGTTGTACAAGTAGATGTGACCTACTCACGCGTATTAGATCTTTAATGAACTAAAAGGGGTTTCTTGTATTGATATGTCGAGAAATTGTGTATCAATAGTCCTCCGATCTTTAAGTGTAAACTAGGACTTAGTGTACTCTTATTTTGGGATCTCCTTATACTTAATGCAATCGTAGGAATGTTGGTAAGGAGGAAGTTCCAATCGACATTCATATGGGATTAGGCTTCAATCACCGAGAAATTGGGGTTAATTTAATCTTGAGATCCCTTGGTCTAAATCACCCATGCGATTTTATTCACTGTTCTTCAATGTATCATGATGACCCCTCAAGGGGATCCACATCCATAGGCCTTCGCGCATTACTGTAGCACTTGCAACCATCTCATTTGCTTTTAAATTTGTATATCCATCTCATATTTGTTTTATTGCATTTAATTTGGTGACCTTCCATGATTAAGACCTTAGGTTAGATAGTAGGCGATGGAGGAGTAATAGTAGATCCTTAGCCCCGTGGAATACGATCCTCGTGCTTTTGTACAAGGTATTACTTGGAGATCCCGTACACTTGCAGAAAAACAACCATCTTGGCATGTTTGTATTTTTGGATCATCATGTTTTCAAGCAAGACTCTTGAAAACTTTTTTCGGAGTTACTGTAGCACTACGCAATTTTCATCAATCTTTCATTTTTTGAAGTTTTTTTTGCTTGTAACTTGTTTAATTGTGGTTCTCTTAACCTTGTAGGATGAGAGTGAAGAAAGTTGCGTACAAGAGATCCCAGAGTGAGCCTCCTCTGCATCCCCGAACAACCAAAACTGAAAAAGGAGGATCACAAGAACCGATTCGCACTCCTCTCGCGCAAGAGTTTCGGCACGATTAAAAGAATTGATTTGGATGTATTGAAGATCCTGGGTTTGGATGAAGCCATTTTGGAACTCATATCACTCGGCGTGTGGGACAAGTTGTTTTCTATTGAAGAACCCACATACAAGGAACTCACCCTTGAAGTGTTAAGCACGATCGAGGTCACTAATTATTGTCCTTTCACCCTTCAGCCTAGCCACATAACATTCTGTGCTTTTGGGAAAAGTCACAGGTTTACTCAAGATCAGTTAGGAGTGCATATGGGATTCTACACTGAAGCCTACACATAAAAGCCAGAATTCAAAAATTTAGGCAAGGATTTCCCGTATCCAGTGACAGATGCCGCTTACTGGAACACCATCGTCACTAAATAACGAACCAAGAAGGCCTCCCAGCTGAAGGTGCCTGCCCACAGATATATCCATGCCCTACTACCAGCTGAAGGAGGTATCGCACACGGACATGCTGATGTTATAAAGTATTATACAGCGGTACTACCTCCATATGAGCCTCTTAGTTGCCGAAGTTTTTTCTCATCAGGGAAAATTTGTTCACCTTGGGGCCATTTACGCCGGACCTTACATTACTCGCATGATCAGAGGGATGGGGCTCATTGATAGAACCCAAAGGCATGTCTGTTTTAGGCACAGTTGCTCCATTCGGAATGCAGACCTTGGTTTGTATTGGCATAGTTGAGAGGCGGGGTACCACCTACAAACTTGCGCGATGCTAGAGTGATCCTGGCCCATCTCATGACATAGAGGACATGGAGTCTGATTCTCATTTTAAGCCAGAGCCAAACCATGAACCTGAGTCTAGGGAGCGTAGACCTCAAGTTGAGGAGAGATTTGTGGTATTCCGTTCTGAGGTCTACAAGCAGTTGCAGATACTGGAGAGGGGACATAGAGACCTGGCTGTATCGTTGAGCCGTATTGAGACTAGCACCGTCAATATTTTAGCATTTATACACAGTTCTTCATCATTTGTCTGCACCACCTCTGTGTCCACCACTTGTGCAACACCATCTTTTTCCTCTATCCCCTAGACTCACACAACAAGCTTGCTATCTTATTCTTGTTTTGTTATTTGTATTTTGTTTGTAGTTTCTATTCTGTGTTGTAGTTTGTACTTTTTAGTTAGTCAGAGCTCTGTCCTACTAAACTCGTTATGTTTATTTTGTACTTTTGTCTACATGCTTTCTTCTATTATTTTGACTTCTGGAGTTGTGATATACGCTACTTGTACTTTCAGGGTAATTGTTAACAGGATTTCACACTCCATGCCCTCATTGCACTATTTTCCCCAACGTTTAGAGAGTACGCTGCTGTACACTTCGTCATCGAACTGGGGAAGTTTCTTTACTCTAATTTATGGTACTTAGAATGTATTTCCCACCCTATTCTATTGACTTATGTACATTGGGGACAATGTATAGCTTTAGGTTTGGGGATGGATTTTTGGAGTACTTTATATCATTGCATGCTTTGATTACCTATGATAGCTACGATTTACTTGTTTAAGACATCCTGGCTTGATAGAATGATAGTTGTGAGCTGTATTTGACTTGTGCTTGAATGTAGTTCTGTTGCACCTCTAGTTCACCCTTATACCTGTTCACGAGCACTTTCACCTTGTATACTACTACCAACCTATCGTTGTGATTTTGGTATTAAATTGTTAAATTCATTCATCAATACCCTTTTAAGAGCTTTTGAGTTCCTATATTGTTCTCTATATCTTAAAGTGCACTATTGCAGTGAGTTGTATATCAGGGGGTTTAAGATACGGTATATACAGTCTTTGAAAAAAAGTCTAGGACAGTATTCCTCTGCTAATATAGCACTAATACGTCTATGTGAACTGTAATCAAGTAGGATGGGTGGCTCCTGTTCCTAACCAGCATGTGCATCCATTTGAAAGATTTTTGTGTAGTTTATGTTAGTTGGGGACTCATAAAAAAAAATGTGTATATATGTACATATGTAAGAGTCATACAGTATCTTGATACCCTGGAACTTACTGCATGGTCGATTAGAAAGCTGGAGTTCATCTAGGGACCATATGACTTTTAATTGAGTATTGAGGGTGTCTTTAACACTCTAATGCCACTTTCATTGTGTGTGGGATAATTGGACATCCTAGGGTAATCCAGGGTGTGGAGGTCAAGGTGGAAGCCATCACACACTCACAGGGGCTCTGCTGATGAAACAGAGCTAATATTACTTGTCTATTCATTGAACAGCTCACTTCTTGATCTCTGTCCAATTGTGCCTGTGGAGTCCTTTTCTATTGAGCTTAAGGTAGTACATTTAGTTGTTTATCTCCTTGCCCCTGATTTTCATGTTTGTTTGCTTGGGGACAAGCAAACACTTAGGTGTGGGGATGTTTGATAAAAGTCTAAATGTGCATATTTTATACGTATGCGTGTGTATAGTTTTTGTATTTTATTAATGAATTAATGCCCTTTTCAGTTTAAATTGGTTTATTTCATGTTTCAGGTTCAAAATAAGCCAAGGTGAGCTCAACAACGCGATTCAAGATGAAATCAGCACCGAAATGAGCTCGGTAATGTAGCATTACTCTAGCAGCCCGGAACGCAAACATCTGAGGAAAATTTCAAGTTTGGAAACCCTCACGGGCAACCACATAGCCATGAGCCTATACGCAAGCAATCCAGAAAACAACAGTACTGTCGCAGTTCTACTATAGCAGTAATGTAGCAATTTTACAACTTTGCAGATCCTTTCCACCCGTTTTACAGTGATTTTAAGAGGGTTTCTTAGGATTACCTTGTGGCATCTATCATCCCTCTCTTGGAGTTCACCACCACCACCATCCATCAGAGCTCAGAGAAGGGTTTTGAGGGTATTTTCATGGTAGATTAAGTGACGAGCATGTGGTTTTGGGCAAGTACCATCCCTAGGTCTTGTTGTGAAGAGGAAGAAGACAAGGGAAGCCACCCCTTGTAGTGGCGTCCTTGGGAGCTCGTCTTTGGCAAATCCAAGCGTTATTCGGCCTCTAGCTTTTGAAGGGAGCTTGCTTATGCTTTATTTTGTTGTCTCCGTACTTTTAATTGTTTATTTTGTGACCATGAGCAACTAATCCCCAAGGTCACCGGATGTAGGTGAACCTTGGGGGTGAACTTGTGATGTCAGGATGATTTTGTGCTAATTAATACATGTTGGCTTGTTTGTGATCCATGTTTGGTGTTTTTACATGCTTGATATGTATGAGAACTCTATATATCAATGACTTAGGAAATGCTAAGTTGCTTGTTATGTAGGAGAACTCTATGTATCACTGTCTAATATAACAAGTACAGATTTAAAATAAGACAAGAAAACAAACAAAAGAGAAAGATATAAACAAGTGGACAAAGGCACACCATGTGAACAGAATAAAGAAGCAAATGACAATAATAGCGCGAGGTCCGGGCAAGGATCCCCTCGGGATTACTAAAGCTAGAAAGATGCTAGAATGACACAAGCAATGGTGGTTTTGGGCCAAGAGGTATCCTAAGATAGATCAACCCGATGGTCACAGTGATAACCCCTAATCTGGTACAAGTATTGATTACGGAATTCCTTCCGCTCAAATCCTCGCATGATTGCATTATGAATAGGGAAATCTCAAATTATGGCCGAACTCAACCTAGATCAAGCCCTAATTGTTAGAGGGGTATGAAATAACCGATGGTCAAGGCCTATTCATACATGTATCCCTTCTAAGCCTAGTGTGTCTAGTATAAGGGCGATGGTCACGCTACCAAGTACAACCTAAAACTTGAAATATAGAGTTCTCATGCAAATCAACACATCAAAGATCACAAGGCTTAGACACTAACCAAACAAATGCCATAAATGTACTCAAAACATCCATACAAGCATGTTCATCCCAAGGTTCACCGGATGCCCAGCGACCTTGGGAATCTAGTTCATCATCAACAAGGAAGAAAGTATGTGAAATAATAAATACAAGAAAAAGCTAATGAAACTTCCCCTAAGATGAAGACTAGGAGGTGGTGATGAGAACTTGATGGATCCATGTCAGCAAGCTCCTAGATGTGCTCCTTTGATTATAACCTTCTTCTCCCTTCGATTTGCCCTTCAGATCGGCCTTCTCTAGCAACCTTGAAACCCTAGAAAAGTATGGAGGAGAAGGGGTGGCCAAAAATCCAAAGAAAAGTGCCCTAATGCCCTTTCAAAGCTATTCTCGGGATGCTATGCGGCCTGGCATGGCGTCAGTATAAGCGCACCATAGCTCCCCGAATTTCGTGTAAGTTGCTGTAGTGGAGTGCTACAATAATCCTACTACAATGCCACTGTGACAGTGCAATTGCTACTGGATTCTATGTGACCGTTTATGCGACCGTATGAGTGTCGGCATAGAATTCCAGACTTAGCCGTTTCTCCAAATTTTCATGCTACGGGGCTGCTACAGTACTCCAATCCTCCAAAAATTGCTACTAGTCGATGACGATGCCGTTGGCGTGCTCCAATCCTCCAAAAATTCCTCTCCGAAACCTTAGCCGCACTCTCTCGAAGTTGGAGAGAAAGATAGGTCAAAAGATACTCAAAAAGTCTCCCAATCAGGCTTTAAATAGGCTGAGTGCGGCTTTAAATTTGAACTTATCGGGGCTTCACACGGCCGTGTGGAATTTCCACACGCCCGTGTGAAGTCTCTGGCTTGCTGGAAAATGATTCACACGGCCGTATGTTAATTCCACATGCCCGTGTGAATTCTCTGGAAACTTGATCTTCGGCAGAAAATGCACAGTAACTTGCTACAGTGAATTGGACCAGTAACAAATCTATATTGCTGCTACAGTAACTCGCCGAAACGCTCCCAAATATGTTGTTCTTCATCGAGACAATTGAATTGGGCACACAATCAATGGTAGATCGTGCCGATTGCTTCAAGTCTCCTTCTTTGTGAAGTTCTCCTAGGCTACACGAGTTAGACTTATTGTGAATGTGATTGTCTTTGTGCCCCTCCAAAAGAGGTTGGCACATACTCACAAGTCCAAGTTCGTGCCTTGTTCCTTGCTTGGTCCGAAAACCTCCCAACAACGATGAACATGACCTAACTTCGTTCTTCTTTTCCAACTTGGCTCCACAAACCTACAATGCACAAGATTACACAATTGCACGCTAATTAGTGATAAAATCTGATAAAAGGTATGCTCATTGTAAGATAATAACGCTTCGCATGACTATAACAAAAGCACTTATCAAATCCCCCCACACTTAAGCTTTTGCTTGTCCTCAAGCAAAAATAAAACGTTAAAATACTTGGGAAGAACAATTGAAAGTGCTCGGCCTTAGGTTCTCCAAAAATATGCAAAGGAAGCATTCTACAAGTAAGGGGAAATCAAAACATTGCATAAGGTTATCATTACTCTAGCTAAAAACATAAATCAAAAAGGTTAACAACTCGAAGACGTGTAAGTGTGTGCGAATTCACTCAAGAGAACCATGAGTACTCCTCAAACTCTTATTCAAAAGGACTTATTTATATACGAAAAATAAGAGAGGAGGTAGTAGGTTCACACATCCTCGAAAGTAGCCCTTTCGTAGGCGGCCGCCAAAGGTGGCTTTCACCCTTTCGATGAAGTAGCTCTTTCTACCGGGGTAGTAGCTTTCACGCATGGTAGCTCTTTCCACCCCAAATGCATACATAAAAGAAAACAACTATTCACAAACTCAGATATATTTTTTTTATTTTTCCATCTTTTTCTCTGTTTTTTTATATATATATGCATTTTCCAAAGTAAAACTAAGAACGATGATAACTTGTCCTTAAAAACTTCAAGATCGAGTTTCCAAAAGATTTCAAGAGTGAGTAGTGTAATAAGGTGTAATCGAGCAAAATTTCCCGAAAAATTCAAGTAAAAACTAGAGCATGATAGGATACAATGTTTAAAAATTCTCCTAGACTCTAAGAATACAAACGTTGCAACTAAGGTGAACCGCCATAGGCTACATGAGCATGAGCAATTGATCGCGCAAGTAAAGGTGTGTGCAATGTGAATCCCCCCCCCCCCCCCCCCCCCCCCCCCCCACACTTAAGATGTACATTGTCCCCAATGTACGCGTGCAAGCACAATAAAAATAAAACAATGAATAACAATTAGTGTAGAAGTAGACAATTAAAACATTACTCCCCTGAACTCCAAGTGTTGCATTTGATGGAGCTAGGTTCATTGAGAGTTGAGTCTCAATGTTTTTGTGGAGCATACACGGTCCCATGACCGTGCTTATGACTATTCCTCAAATTCCTTCCATCCAAGACCATCTGCACACATACGCAAGGGTTCAGTATAGCTCAAGAAAAATGAAAACAAAACTTAAGTATATAAAGATATGATAATGAGATACAACTCGAGAAAAAATAAACGAAAATTTACAGCAAACCCAGAAGGAGAGTCCTTTCTTGGTACTACAAGTCCAACAGAAAAATATAAAGTGCAACACAAGTGAAATAAACAAAAATAAAACTATGACGCCTCAGCGTCGGTGTCCTGCTGTGGGTCCTCTGGTGCTGCTGGTGCTGCTGGTACTAGTGGATCTGATGCTGCCTGGGACTCCTCGGCCTGATCTGTCTGGGGAATGATCCATGTATATGTCCCCGATCCTGCTCTACGGATCAACCCCATCATCCTCAGTGTATCTGTGCCCAGAGGGGCTGGTACACTAGTCTTCTCTGCCCCTCGCACTCCATCTCTGAGACTCGTCCCAATCAGAAGTCTCGAAATGTAGGGTCCTGCGAAGATCACTCCAACACTAGGGTACTGGCCCTGATGGCTCAAATACTCTGCTAGGATGTGCCCTAGGTGGAGTGGTACCCTCTGAGCCATAGAGTATAGATAGAGAAGCTCCTGCGGCTCAGAACTCCAGTGCTATCACCCTGGCCACTCACTGATCTACTCAGAATAGCATGTATGTATCTGTAGGCCGGGCAGGATAAGCACGTGGCCTTCGAGACTCCCGGCTCATACCGGCCCTCTCCGCACAAATCCCTATAGGCCCTCTGCAGAGTAAGACTGCCTGGGTAGTCGGTAGGAAGACCCTCATACTCCTCTGTCTGTGTATAGGCCTCATCATATAACCCCATGTGGATCGAAAACTGGGTCATGCTGAGGCTAAAATGCTGTCCTTGATGACTTAACCGCGAGCGCACGGGTCGCCAAGTAATACCCCTCACGCACGCGCAAGGGGGTCATATTCCCAAGGGCCAAGGAACTACTATTACTCCCCCTTTATCTATTTCCTAGCCTAACAATTCGATTATCATGCAATACTTACAAAATGGAGAAAGAAATAACTAAAATGAAATCCAGGCTACTACTACACACATTTAGCAAACAAGGGAGAATCAAACATGCGAAGGCATGATTTGGACAATGAATCCACCTAGGGTTGTCATTAAGCCCTGAATTTAGGATGAAATGTTATGATGGTAGTTGGGCCAAGAGATTCCTAAATTAGGTCACCCCGATGGTCACGGTGATAACCCCTAATCCGGTACGAGTATTGGAATACGGAATCACTTCCGCCCAAATCCTCGTACGATTGCCTTACACCTAGGGAAATCTCAAATTAGGGCCGAACTCAACCTAGGTCAAGCCCTAATGGTTGGAGGGGTACAAATACCTGATGGTCACGGCGTATTCGTACATGTATCCCTTCCAAGCCTAGTGTGTCTAGTACAAGGGCGATGGTCACGCAACCGAGTACAACCTAGAAGTTGAAATACTGAGTTCTCATGCAAATCAACACATCAAAGTACACAAGGCATGAACCACAAACTACAAGATTCCATAAAAGAAATACAACATCAAACAATGCATCAATAAAGATGATCATCCAAAATACAAACTACCAACCCCAAGGTTCATCATGTCCAAATCACAAATAAGTTAGTTCCTCATTGAAGAGGAAAACTCATACAAATACAAGGAATAACAAAACAAGAAATGAAGCAAGAAACACTCCCTCTAGCCTTTGAATCCCTTGATGGATGAAAACCTTGAAAATATGCCTTAATGCCTTGGATCTTCCCTCCAATCTCCTCCTTCGACGTTGTCTCCCTCTTGGTGAAGCTTCGTACCGTAGATCGCCGGAAATCGCCGCCAAAATGGGTGGGGCGGCGGCCCAAAAGTCTCCCAAAAGAATCCCCTCTTTCAAAACTGACAAAAAAGCCCTTAAAACCAATTCCAGCGAGCTATGCGGCCTCCCATGTGGCCCCGCATGCGGGGAGAGAAAATTCTCGAGAAATCTCGAAAATCGAGTAAGTTGCTACAGTGCCGCTACATTGATTTTGCTACAGTAGTATACTACAGTGAAATTGCTACAGTATCTCATGCGGCCTCTGCAGTGAAACAGCCCGCATGAAACTCTAGACTTAGCCGTTTTGCCAAAGTTTTCGTGCTACAGTGCTGCTACAGCCCTAGGGGCTCGAAAATGGTCTTTTCCCTGCCGATTTCTTCTAAAATCATATTGTTGAGCTCCCCACGGAATCTTCTGTGCCTGTAACACGAAATAAACTAATTTAGACCGAAAACGGGCATCCACACATACAAAAATACTCTATAAATACGCAATACATACATAAATAATATGTACAATTAGGCGTTTATCAGTCCTAATACCCTAAACTGAATCACGTCAGGAGTAGAGAAGTCTCTGTATGATCTGTCGAACTCGAATGAGGCCAAGAACTCAAGTGTCACTCCTCGAATGGCTGGATCGCTGATCCTCAGTAATCTCTTCCAACTACCCACCGAGAGTAGCTCCTCAACCTCCTCGGCAATGCTGTCACCCCCCTGAATCCCTCTGATAATGCTCAGGTCAGGGTATCGTGACTGGCCAAAACGAAGCTGTGATAATCGCTTGAACCGCTCCCTATGCTCTGGTATCGAGAAATCTGTCTCCTCGGGAGGTGGGGTGGACTAACGGTCTCGCTTCCCTACTGATTTCCTAGACCTAGAAGTCATATCTGTAAGATTGAACAAGAAAATGATCAATAAACAGTTAAGAAACACACTCTGCAGAAATCCACACGCCCGTGTGGAGCTTCTGGCGGACAGAGCCTCACGCCCGTGGGTCTACAAATCCAAAATTTACATTCTAGTTTGTTCTAATTCATCCCTAAGCATGTTCGCATACATAATTAACAAGCGAAATCATCCAAAGAATGAATCAAATTAAGAATTGATGAAGAAAAGAGGGAGGGAGAGCTTACCGACGGTGTCAAGTGAAAAACCAAGGAAATCGGCCGGAAAACTCCAATAAAATCCTTCAAAAGGCCCAGAGAAAGTCGGGGAAGTAGTAGAGTGGGTAGGAGAAGAGTTTGGAATGAAAATGTCAAGAGGCACGAGTGAAAACTAAAAGAAATCGCGTGACTTTTGAAGTTCTGGGAATTCACACGGCCGTGTGCCTCTGAAATTAGGGTTCACAGGGGCCAACACACGCCCTTGTGTGCACTCTGGTCGCTCTCTGAACTACCTCACACGGCCGTGTGTTAATTACACACGGCCGTGTGCCTTAACAAGGGAGGTTCACAGGGGCTGGTCCACGCCCCTGTGGATTCACGGGAAACACAGAAGGTCTCTGAAACTTTTCACATGGCCGTATGTTAATTCAACACGGTCGTGTGCCCAACCTGGCCAAGAACACAAGGCCAGCCACAAGGGCAAATCACATGCCCTTGTGGCTTCACTGGATCATCCCCAGAATTGCTAAGTATACCACACGGCCGTGTGTTACTCCACACGGCTGTGTGCCGTTCACAAGCTCTCTCACAGGGGCAGCCACATGCCCCTGTGAATTCTCGGGAGGAAGAGGGGTTTCTGCAGAGTATTCACATGGCCGTGTGTTAATTTCACACGGCCGTGTGCCGTAGCACTAGGTTTCTCACACGGGCACCCACACGCCCCTGTGGTTTCTCTGAAATGAGAGCTTGGTTCTGCAGGCTGTCACACGGGCGTGTGTTAATTCCACACGCCCGTGTGCCCCCTTTTGATGGTTTTCACAAGGGCAAGGTCACGCCCCTGTGCCTTTCTCTGGTTGAGCCGTAATGGGTAACACACGGCCGTCTGTTAATTCCACACGGTCATGTGTTTTCTCTGGTTTACTTAAAAAATTCACAGACTTAGGAAAAAATTAAGAAACATAACTATGATGCTTAGAGCCTGTGAAAACCATCAAAACACGACCAGATATCATGGAAAACATGCTCAACAAGCTAAATCTTCATCAATTATCGTTTAGGCACACAAAAACATCAATAATCCACAATAAAATCGCAGCATAAGCATTAAAAATTTAGGACACCAATACTAAGACTATTATTCATGCTAAAACTAAACTAGATCCTAGAAAAACATGTAAACCTTGGGTTGCCTCCCAAGAAGCGCTTGTTTAACATCAGTTAGCTTGACGTATCTGCCTTACCTTATGGACGTTCATGAATGAAGGTTGACCTGTTTCCTACAACCTGAAAACATGCATTACATAACCTTTGTAGAATAGAGGGGAAGTTAGTAATTTTGTTACCACACAAGGGTGAACCACCCTTACTCCATTCTTGATCATCCCCATTGTTCTTGGGTTTTTTCGTGTGGCGCCTCCTTGATCTCTTCATTCTTCTCCTCAACTTTTTCATGGCTCCCGGGTCCGGCTTGACTTCCTTCTCGATTAGACCAAGTGAAAGCACTTCTTCCTTGTTCTCCATGTCTTGATCCGGCCAATCTTCATACGGATCCAGGTTCAATATTTCCTGCACATAATCATCAATTAGTTCATCAGTAGTGTCAAGAAAATATAAAGTATAATCAAAGTCAAGAGAGTGTCTCATGGCTTCGGCGAGGCGGTATGTAAGATTATCTTCTCCCACTTGCAATGGGAGCTCCCCGCCATCCATGTCTATCAAAGCCTTAGAAGTGCGCAAGAATGGCCTTCCAAGGATCAAAGGAACCTCGACATCCTCATCGACATCCAACACCACGAAGTCAACAGGAAATATGTATTTGTCGACTTTTACTAGGACATCCTCCACAATTCCCCTCGGATGCCTCACCGATTGGTCGGCGAGTTGAAGTGTCATCCGCGTGGGTCTAGGCTCGCCCAAGCCTAGCTTTTGGAAGAACGTGTAGGGCATGACATTGATACTTGCCCTCGAGTCGGCTAATGCCATCTCTTCACCCAAGTCGCCAATGTTACATGGTATTATGAAACTCCCGGGATCTTTTCTTTTGCTCGGCATGTTCTTTTGCAATACCGCCGAGCAATTGGCATCAAGGATCACGGACGCACTCTCCTCTAATTTTCTCTTATTGGTCAAAAGGTCCTTCAAGAACTTCGCGTACTTAGGCATTTGGGCCAATGCTTCCGCGAATGGGATGTTGATGTGTAATTGTTTGAAAATTCCCAGAAATTTCTTGTATTGTTCATTTTCTTGGTCATTCTTCAATCGTGAAGGATAGGGGATCCTTGGCTTGTAGGGTGGGGATGCCACCTCCTTTTCCTTTGTCGCTCCTTCCTCTACCTCCACTACCTTGGGTATCTCTTGTGTCTTTTCTAGAGGGAGATTTCTCTCGACCTCTTTTCCACTCCTCAAGGTAATTTCCTTCAATTGCTCCCTCGGATTGGTCTCCGTGGTACTAGGCAAACTCCCTTGAGGTCTTTCTGCCAATGTCTTCGCAATTTGCCCCATTTGATTCTCCAAATTGTGTAAGGAGGCAGTGTAATTGCGAAGTGTAGCTTCCACCGATTGGAACCTAGCATCTGAGGAAGCAACAAACCGTGTGAGAGCTCTCTCTAGATCGGTCATCTTTCCCTCTAGCCCGGTCACTCGGCTTTCTAAATTCGGTGCTTGTTGTCTTTGAAATCTTGGTGGTGTGTTGTTCTTTTGTTGTGACTGTCCTTGATTCCTCCATGAGAAATTTGGGTGGTTCCTCCACCCCGAATTGTAAGTACCACTATACGTGTTGCCTTGGCCTTGTCCTCTATAGTTATTTCCCACAAAATCAGCCTGCTCCACTGTACTAGCACCTCCAATAGCAATCGAACAATCATTTGAAGTATGACCTCCCCCACAACCGTTACAAGTAGTGATGGCTGCAACTCTTGGTGAAGTTAGAACATCCAACTTCTTACTCAATGATTCTACTTGTGCCGCCAAAGATGTAACTGCATCAACCTCATGAATTCCGGCTACCTTCTTTCGGTCCCTTGTGTTCCATTGATAGTTATTCATTGCCATCTCTTCAATAAGGTGTCGGGCTTCATCGGTAGTCTTACTTCCTAGAGTCCCTCCTGCCGGCGCATCTAAAAGTTGCTTGGTGCTTGGATTCAACCCGTTGTAGAAGGTATGGATGATCATCCACTCGGGGAATCCATGTTGGGGGCACTTTCGGAGGAGCTCCTTGAACCTATCCCATGTCTCGAATAGAGATTCCAATTGCACTTGCATGAAGGATGAGATTTCATTCCGAAGCCTCGCTGATTTTCCCGGGGGAAGTATCTAGCCAAGAACGCCTCGGCCATCTCCTCCCATGTAGTAATAGATGCTCTCGGTAATGAATGTAACCAATGTCTCGCTTTTTCCTTCAACGAAAATGGGAAGGCTCTCAATCTGATTGCTTCATCTGTTACTCCATTGATCTTCAACATATCGCACACTTCAAGAAAGTTCTTGAGATGGTTGTTGGGATGTTCGTCGGCCAACCCATTAAACTGTGCGGACTGTTGCAACATTTGAATGAACGACGGCTTCAACTCAAAGTTATTTGCGGTAATTGGGGGCCTCACAATGCTTGATTGGGTCCTCATTACCGCAGGTCTAGCAAAATCGGCTAACATCCTTTGTTGTTCATTCTGTTCTGCCATAGCTTCTGACCCTTCTAAATCTATGCTGGCTTGCTTGGATTGTTCTTCCACAGGCTCTTTCCCCTTACGGTGCGTTCTTCTACAAATGTCCGGGTCTCCTTCAACAAGAATCGAAGGATTCCCGTGGGTCATAACCTGAAACCAATACAAAGAAAAGAAAAATAAGAACGGTGATAGATAAAGAAAGTGTGAAATAGACAACGAAGTGAATAACTAAAGTAGCAAAAACTAGTATTAAAAATACGCCTATTCCCCGGCAACGGCACCAAAAACTTGACACGACCTTTTGCGTGTGTACCACAAGTGCAGGGCCTTGTCGAAGTAATAAAATTACCCTGGTGAGTGGGTAGTCGAATCCACAGGGAATAGGGATTTAGAACACCATAATTCACTATTTAGTTATGCGGTGTATGAAAAGAAATAATCGTAGTGATGAGTGAATTTATGGAAACAATTAGAATAAACTACAAGAAAGTAAATAGAGAGATGAAAGACAAGAGAAAAGCAAGTAGAAGTTAAAAGAGAAAGACTAGCAATGGGTGAGATAGGGTATCCAGACAAGTTACCTCTAGGACTTATGCTTCTAGTGCAAGACTATGCTATTATACTTTTCTATTGATGTTAATTAAGTCGAGGATATCGTAAAACTCACTGTCCCAAAACTTAAGGTCAACCGTGCCTAACCCCAACATTATGTCCCGGTATTAGGATTCACTACGACCCTTGACTCTTGTTGACCTGTCAACTAAGCCCCAGGGGAGTCTATCTTCCTAACCCTAACACTACGTTGGATTGCTTTAAGCTCTAGGGATTCCTAGTGATAAAACCTGTTCCTCTATGTAGTTCTAACCCTTTGGTCCAGGTGGAAGAACCCTAATCTAGATTGAGCCCTAAACCTGTTCCTATAGGAGTTGTCACACGTCCAAAAGATAACCTAGATTGTTCTCAACCCTAGGGTCACGGCTAAGGAAGAATAATAGCAAAAGATAATTAAAACTGAAACTCGAATTTATTCATCAATAATGGAAAAGCATAATAACAATGTCATAGAAACATAATGATCCTAGGGTTTTACAAGTCTGTATCCACACGAGGGGTTTAGCTCCTCATGGAGCTATACATGTTCATTAAAATGTAAAATAAATTGCAAAATAAGAACATCAATGAAAACCCCCTCGCGTGTGATGTGGCCGTGGTCTTGTGCTGCCGTCGGACATCGATAACGATGCCGTTGGCGTGATCCAATCCTCCACAAAGTCCTCTCCGAAACCCTAGCCGCACCCTCTCGAAATTGGAGAGAAAGATAGGTCAAAAGATACTCAAAAAGTCTCCCAATCAGGCTTTAAATAGGCTGAGTGCGGCTTTAAATTTTAACTTATCTGGGCTTCACACGACCGTGTGGAATTTCCACACGCCCGTGTGAAGTTTCTGTCTTCCTGAAAAATTACTTCACACGGCCGTGTGGAATTTCCACACGCTCGTGTGAAGTCTCTGGCTTGCTGGAAAATGATTCACACGGCCGTGTGTTAATTCCACACGCCCGTGTTAATTCTCTGGAAACTTGATCTTCGGCAGAAAATGCACAGTAACTTGCTACAATGAATTGGAACAGTAACAAATCTACATTGCTGCTACAGTAACTCGCCGAAACGCTCCCGAATATGTTGTTCTTCATCGAGGCCATTGAATTGGTCACACAATCAATGGTAGATCGTGCCGATTGCTTCACGTCTCCTTCTTGGTAAAGTTCTCCTAGGCTACACGAGTTAGACTTGTTGTGAATGTGACTGACTTTGTGCCCCTCCAAAGGAGGTTGGCACACACTCACAAGTCCAAGTTCGTGCCTTGTTCCTTGCTTGGTCCGAAAACCTCCCAACAATGGCGAACACGATCTAACTTTGTTCTTCTTTTCCAACTTGGCTCCACAAACCTACAATGTACAAGAATACACAAATGCACACTATTTAGTGATAAAATCTGATAAAAAAGATGCTCATAGTAAGATAATAACGCTTCGCGTCAGTATAACACAAGCACTTATCACATAATAAGTCCTAACTCAAAATACACCATCTCCTACATAATGTTGATATGACTGACATAGAAAGGTGCTACAAGTATTGAAAGACATGATAGGGTTCAATAATACATAGTGGATCCCTGATAATACATGGCAAGAGATAAATAACATACACAACTCAAAATGAGAAGACAATGATGACTCTAGCCAAGCACTTCACGCCTTCACCCTACGCTGTGCTATGACCTGGGAGGAAGAAAGAGGAGATGAGTAACTAGGTTACTTAGTGAGGGGTTAAACATAGGACTATAGCTAAGGCATTTACAAATATAGATAAAACATCATAAAAATATTTCAATTCTTAACAAGAAGGAAAATACTTTAAATAACCATTATCACATAAGAATATAACCTTTCTCAATGAAATACAAATAGAATTTATTTAAAATCATCAAGCAAATACATACCATTCTTGATCTAATATAAGCACAATTCTTTCAATAGTTTCAATTATCAAGATGCTTAAGAACAAGTAACTCAACATTCACAGTTAATCAATAATGTCTAGAATGGCCTCGAAATCCCTCAGTCGCTAACCATGGCCTTGGTTAGGTCTAGAGCTACCATGATGCGTGTATCTTGGCATTGGCCACTGGGAAGTTTGTGTAGTGACTCGGAAACAACCCAACTATATCCATGTCAGGGATCTACGCTCCCACCTGACATGGCATAACCATTTTGATAGTTTTCCACGGCACTTCTATATAGGTTGGCCTGTGGAAACCATCCACCTCTTACTGCAGTAAGTATTGGAGCTTGGCTCCCATGTCACCATCAAAGAATTTAAACAATAACCAAGCCCGTATGTTCAATATATATACATCATGATAGCATAATTCTCAATAAGAGATCATAAGTATTTACAATGGTAACTCTCACTCCAAGTGTGATTGATTTGATCATATAGTGGAAATGAAATCATTTTCTATCAAAAATATCATACAAACATATCTTTTGAAAATACACTTTGAACATTCCTTAACACAATGAAATTCAACTTGAATTCACATGCCCTATTGGTCATCATAATGAGAACAACAAATCTCTTGGAAATACATAGTTTGAAAAACATATTTTGAACATAAAGTTCCAAACCATAATATATATATACTTTGCAATTATTCATGAAATAGGCGAATTCATAAATCATCATGATTCTAACTTCAATTAAAACTTCCAATGAGATTTGGTAATAAGGAGTCTATCATTCAAACAAGTAACTAAAAATATCAAAACATCATGCACGAATCATAGTACAATTTTGGTAATTTCCCACTCACAAACTTGGAGAGTGATAAACGCCTAAACATACGTATTTTCCATGTATTCGGGTGTATGTATTACATATTTTTCTATGAGTTGACCCCCGTTTTTGGTCTGAATTGGTTTCTTTCGTGTTACAGGTACTAATGTGGCCCCTTCGAGCTCGTTGATAGAATTTGAGAAGAAATAGGCGACGAAAACACTATTTCTGGGGGTACTGTAGCAGATCCTGTAGCACGAACCCTTTGGCGAAGTGGCTAAGTCTTGAGGTTCATGCGGGCTGTCATGCGGGCACTGCAGAGGCCGCATATGGTACTGTAGCAGTTTACTGTAGTGACACTGTAGCAACTTACGCAATTTCAAGATTTTCTCGGGAATTTTCTCTCCCCGCATGCGGGGCCGCATAGGGGGCCGCATAACCCACTGGAAAAGGTTTTAAAGGGTTTTGGAGTTCATTTTGAAGGAGGAGGCTAGGTCTTGAAGAACACTACACTTCACCATCTTCTTTGGGAGCTTGAGGCCGGCTTTTGGAGGCATTTCTTGAGGAGAGGACGACGGGGAGAGCACGAGACGACGAATCCATGCCTTCGATTTGCATTTGAGAGGAAGTTTGATAAAGGAAGCCACTCCTTGGGTGGCGTCCTTGGAAGCGTCATTCGGCCTTGATCTTTTCAGGGGGTGTTTTCATTATGCTTTTGGTTGTTTTTATGTATTTTCTTGCTTACTTTGTGATCATGAACAACTAACCCCAAGGTCACCGGATGTAGGTGAACCTTGGGGGTGAACTTGTGTATTTTGGATGATACTTTCTAGTTTATGTATTTGGTTTGGTTTGTGATCCTTGTTTGGTGGTTCTTGAATGCCTTGATATGTATGAGAACTCTATATGTCAATTACTAGACAATGCTAGGTTTCATGACCATTGCCCTAGTATTAGGCTCACCAAGCTTGGAAGGGAATACATGTACAAATACACCGTGACCATCGGGTATTTGTACCCCTTCAATTGTTAGGGTTGTCCTTGATTGTGTTTCAACCCTAGCTTGGGGAAATCCACTAAACCCTTTGCAATCGTACAAGGATTTGGGCGGAAGCAATTCCGTATTACAATACTTGTATTGGATTAGGGACCAACGTCGTGACCATCGAGTTGGTCTAATCTAGGGTTTCCCGGTCCAAACCACCCACGTACATGCTAGTTAGGGCATCCTTGGCACTTTAGTAGCCCCTGAGGGAATCCTCATTCGTGGCCATTCCCTCACCTTGATTTTTCCCCTCCATATTTATACTTGCTATTTGCATGCTCTTTGTTTTAGTAGGTTATTGGTAGTTCTTCTTTCAAGTGATTGATTAGGTCAAACAACATTGTGATAAGGAAGTAAGAATAGCTTCTCGGGCCTTTGGGGATACGACCCCCTCGTGTTCGCGCGAGGGGTATTACTTGGCGACCCCGTGTACTTGCGGGAGAGCGATTCAAACGCGTTACCAGAGAGCAAAATGCCTCTGTGTCACTTCTCCACCGCCTCTTTGCCCTTACTTGAGGCCTCACCTCCTAGAAGCAATAAAAAAACCAAAACAAGCAACCATACATCAACAAACACTTGAATAACTAAAATGAAGGAAAATGCTCACAATGGGGAATTGTTGCTTCTAGGGTTTGCTAAACACCAAAGCAAGAAGTTCTAGCAAGAAAAGACCTTTCACAACTCTTTAAACCAACAAGGAAAGCAAGAATGACCTAACATTGGTTGGTGCTACAGTGATTCCGGGATCAAGATGATTGACACGACCCCTTTCGTGTATCTCGCAAGTGCACGGGTTTGTCGAAGTAATAAATTTACCTTGGTGAGAAGGTAGTCGAATCCACAGGGAATAGGGAGATAGAATATAAGGTTTCACTAATTAAGCTACGCAGAATACGGAGAACGATAATAAGATTGATGAGTGAAAATAATGCAAAGCAATAAACTAAATAGAGAGATGGAAGAAAGAAGTGCAAGTAGGAAAATCGAGAAGGACTAACAATGAATAAAAGGGGGGTATCCGGACAAGCTACCTCTAGGGTCTATGTTTCAAGTGCAAGACTATGATATTATACTCTCCTATTGATGTCAATTGAGTCGAGGATATCCTAAGACTCACGGTCCCAAACCTAAGGACAACCGTGACTAACTCCAACACTATGCCCCGGTATTAGGATTCACAACACCCTTCACTCTGTCACCTAGATGACTAAGCCCCAGGGGAGTCCATCTGCCTAAACCTCACACTATGTGGAGTTGCATTATGCTCTAGGGATTCCTAGTGATTAAACCTGTTCCTATACGTAATTCTAACCCTTTGGTCCAGGTGGAAGAACCCTAGTCTAGATTGAGCCCCAGCAAATAGGATTCACTACAACCCTCCACTCTATTACTTGCGTAACTAAGCCCTAGGGGAGTTTATCTGCCTATTACTTCACTCTATTTCGACTGCTATTAAATCAAGGAATCGGAGGTAGGGAGAAATCACATCGAAGGGGAAAGGGGTACATTGCTACCTCACAACTCTCCCTCTCAACCCTCTTTAATCTTGAGTAGTCTAATCCTATAGGAGTTGTCACACCTCCAAAGGAAAGCCTAGATTGCTCTCAACCCTAATGTCACGTTTAAGGGAAAACAATATGAAAGGATAATCAAGATTAAAAACTCAATTTTATTCATCAACGATGGAAAGCATAATAATCAATGTCAAAGAAACATAAGAAACCCTAAAGTTTACAAGTCCGAATACCCCACGAGGGGTTTAGCTCCTCATAGAGCTATACATGTTCATCAACGTGAGAAATAAAGCATAAAACATAGACATCAATGAAAAACCCCCCTCGAATTAGTGTGGCCGTGGTCTTGTGCAAACGTCGAACCTCGAAATAGATGCCAACGACGCGCTAGAACCTCCACGAAACCCTCTCCGAAACCCTAGCCGCACTCCAGAAAGTTGGAGAAAAGATAGGTCAAAAGATCCCTCCAAAGGTTGCAAAAATCCCCTTTTATATTGTTGAATCGCGGCTTTAAAATTGGACTTATCGGGGGCTTCACACGGCCGTGTGGAATTTCCACACGCCCGTGTGAAGCTTCTGTCTCGGTTGAAAAATTAATTTCACACGGCCGTGTGGAATTTCCACACGCCCGTGTGTCTTCACTGGATGGCTGAAATTGCAAAACACACGGCCGTGTGGAATTTCCACACGCCCGTGTGACTTCTCCCTCTGGCTGGAAAATGGCTCACACGGCCGTGTGGAATTTCCACACGCCCGTGTGACTTCTCTGGAACAATAATCTTCAGCTGAACAGGCTTGGTAGCTTGCCGAAACGCCTCCCGGGTCCATTGTTCTTCATCGAGGCCATTACTTGGGCACACAAGCAACGGTAGGTTGCGCCGATTGCTTCAAGTCTTCTTCTTTCGCGAGATTCTCCTAAGTAACACGGATTGGACTTGTTGTGAATGTGACTGCCTTTGTGCCCCTCCAAAAGAGGTTGGCACACATCCACAAGTCCAAATACGTGCTTCGTTCCTTGCTTGGTCCGAGAACATCCCAACATTGGCGAACGCGACCTAATTTCATTCTTCTTCTCCAATTAGGCTCCACAATACCTTCAATGCACAAGAGAACACAAATGCACACATTTAGTGATAAAACCTGATAAAACGTATGCTTAATGTAAGATAATAGCGCTTCGCGATACTATAACACAAGCACTTATCAAACCCCCCCACACTTAAGCTTTTGCTTGTCCTCAAGCAAAATAGAACGTGAAAGTACTTGGGAAGAACAATTGAAAGTGCTTGGCCTTAGGTTCACCAAAAGTATGCAAAAGAGGCATTCTACAAGTAAGGGGAACTCAAAACATTGCATAAGGTTACCAATGCTCTAGCTAAAAACTCGAATCAAAAAGGATGAAAACTCGAAAATGTGTTAGTGTGTGCGATCTTACTCAAGAGAACCAACAAGTACTCCTCAAACTTTGGTTAGAAAGGACTTATTTATATACAAAAACAAAAAATAGTGATGGAAGTAGTAGCTTCACACATCCTTGAAGATAGCCCTTTCCTAGGCGGCCGCCAAAGGTGGCTTTCACTCTTTCGAGGAGGTAGCTCTTTCTACCGGGGTAGTAGCTTTCACGCATCCCATGAGATAGCTCTTTCTCTCATTAGGGCATAACTTGTATCCGACTTATGAGAGTAGCTTCATACATCATAGGAGGTAGCTCTTGCCACCCCAAATGCATAATCAAAACAAAGCTAATATTTACAAACTCATATACTCTTTTTTTTTTTTTTTTTTTTTTTTCCAAAGTAAAACTAAGAACGATGATAAACTTGTCCTTAAAAAACTTCAAGATTGAGTTTCCAAAAGATTCCAAGAGTAAGTTGTGTACTAAGATGATTCGAGCAAAAATTCCCTAAAATTCAAGTGAAAACTTGTGGTGTTTCGGTCCGTTTTTGCCCTTGTTTGTTGTTCCGATTGTCTTAAGTGTCAAGCTCTTGGAGTTTTGCCGGGCTTTTGAGAGTGTTTGGAGAGTTTTTTTAGGGTTAGTGGGCTGTGCACAGGCCGCACAGTGCTGTGCGGGCTGTGCACAGGCCGCACAGCCTCTCCTGGGGGCTGTGCGGCCCCTGTGCGGGCCGCACAGGGGCCGCACACCCCAGGCAGAGGGGTGTGCGGCTGGTGTGCGGGCCGCACACCACCCGCACACCCTTCTGGCTGGGGTGTGCGGGCACTGCGCAGCCCGCACAAGCCCCGCACACCGTCGGGTTTTTCTTTATAAAACCCATGTTTTGAGCCCTTTTTCCTCATTCTTCTTCTTCTCAAACACCTCTATTTCCTCCTCCTCTCTTCCCCCACCATTCCATGAGGTGTTAGAGCCGATTTAGGAGGAGATTTCAGGCTTGAGTCTTTGATCACCAAGTTGATCACTCTTGAGATCAAGGTATGCTTCCATCCATTTCTTCATTCTTCTTGTTCTTTGATGATGATAGTTAGGGTTAAGCATGAGCCCTTATTGATGCTTAATTGTTGTCATTTCTTTTCCTCTTTGATGGCAAATCTTGTGATAATTTATTTCATTGAGTGTATGGCCTTAAATCCATGAAATCCATGAACCTTGAAAACCCTAATCCCGGAATTACTGTAGCACCGGCCATGTTTGGTCATTCTTGTCTTCTTTGTTGGTCTTATGAGTTGTGAGAAGTCTTCTCCTTGCCTTAACATCTTGCCTTGGTGTTTAGCAAACCCTAGACGCAACCATTTCCCATTTTTGAGCATTTTCCTTCTTTCTCTTTAATCAATGGCATGTTGATGTTTGGTTGCTTGTTTTGGGTGTTTAATGGCTTCTAGGAGGTGAGGCTTCAAGTAAGGGCAAGGGACCGGTGGAGAAGTGATTTTGAGGCGTTTGCTCGCCAAGTTTGTGAGTGGGAAAAATCACTAACATTGGACTATGACTCATGCATGATATTTGTTGTTTGAATTGCTTATTTGGATGATGGTTTCCTTATTGCTAAATACCTTGAAAGCTTTGACTAAAGAGTTGAATTGCGATGATTTATGAAATTGGCTTATCTTTGAATTCTTGCGAAAATATATGTATGTTACTCATGATTTGAAACTCTATGTTCAAAGTATATGTTTCAAGCTATGTATTTTTCAAGAGATGGATGATTTCCTTATGACGACCAAAAAGCATGTGAAACCAAGTTGATTTCATTGTGTTAAGACAATGTTAATGTGTATTTTCAAAAGACACTTTCTTATGATGTTTTTGATGAAAATGGTTTCATTGTTAGTATTGTGATCAAATTGATCACCCTTGGGGTGAGAATTGCCATTGTGCACCGTTATTGTCTCTTAATGAGAATTATGCCATCATGATGTACATATTGAGCCTACGGGCTAAGTTTTTGTTTAAATTGTTTGTTGGTGACATGGGAGCCGAGCTCCAGAACTTGCTGCAGTAAGAAGTGGATGGTTTCCACGGGCCGACCTATATAGAGGTGGCGTGGAATACTGTCGAAAATGATTATGCCATGTCAGGTGGGAGCGTAGAGTCCTGACATGGATATAGTTGGGTTGTTCGGAGTCACCACACGAACCTCCCAGCGGCCAATGCCAAGATACGCGAATCTTGGTAGCTCCAGACCTAACCAAGGCCATGGTTAGCGACGGAGGGTTTTGAGGCCATTCTGGACACTATTGTTTATTTGTGAATGTTAAACTACTTGTTTCTAGGTATTCTTGATATTTGAAACTATCAATGAGTATTATGCTTATGCTAGGTCCAGGATGGCATGTGATTTCTTGATGTTTTCAAAGAACCTTTATTTGTTTTTCAATGAGAAAAGCTTTGTTCTTGTGAAGAGTTTACTATTCAAAGTGTTTTTCATTCTTGTTATGCCTTGGAGTATTTTTGTGAAGTTTATCCTTATTTGTTCATGCTTGAGCTCTAGTCTTGTGGCTAACCCCTCACTGAGTAACCGAGTTACTCATCCCCTCTTTCTTCCTCCCAGGTGTTAGCACAGCGCAGTGGTGAGGACGTGAAGTGCTTGGCTAAGATCTTCATAGTCTTCTCATTTTGGGGTTATGTATGTTACCTATGTCTTGGCATGTATTTCAGGGATCCACTATGTATTTGTGAACCCCCTCATGTTTTGCTATACTCGTAATACCTTGTATGCCAGTCTAGTCCTTATTTTGTTTGAGGTGTGTATCCTCTATTTGGAGTGGTTGTTATCATCTTTCTCATGTACCCCTGTTTTGAGTATCAATGTGTGATACCTTGTTGAGTAATATAAGTGTGTGTTATTGAGTTATGTATTGTGGTTATAGATGCATTGTACAGGAAACAGGTTAGCCTTACGGCCGCCTAGGGTTGAGGCAGTGTTGGACCTCCCTTGGGTTGTCGTGGCGGTATGTCGTGCTCAGGATCTGCGGGTCGGGGCGTGACATACTTTAGTGGTATCAGAGCCCTGGTTTAGATTTAGGCCTGGGTTTGACAGTTTAATCCAGTTCCAGAGTCAGTTACTTGATTTTGGTCAGTAGTGTAATTCCTTGTCCTCGTTACTAGTGGATCCCAGTAGAGTTGCATATAGCATTGTTGCATGTAGGAAATTGTTTCTAAAGGTTGTCTTGTGCTTTCTTTTCAGTAGAATGCCAGCACAGCGTTCACGCACTCGCCGTGGGAGAGCCACTCCCCCTGCTGTTGCTACACCGAGAGAGCAGAGGGGTTGGAGGCGAGGAGATCCATCCCCGCCTTCCTCTCCGTCGCCACCTAGGCAGGATGCCAGTTCAGGGCATGAGCCTGCAGTGGCAGCTTCAGTGCATGCCCCTGAGGTTCAGGGAGCTGCTCCAGCGCCTGGTTCTGTTCCATCTCCAGAGGCCTTGGAAGCCTTCAGGGCTCATTGGGCAAGTAAGGGAAGACAACCTACCTACCAGGAGTATCAGGACTTCCTAGATTACTGGAGGAATTTTGGTGGACAGGTTCCACCTACCCCAGCACCAGCACCAACACCACCGCAGGCCCCAGCAGCTCAGCATGCACCAGCAGAGGCCAGTGGATCCAGTCAGTCTCTAGTTTTGTCCAAGCTTTTGAAGGAAGCCCGACAACTTGGATGTGGTTCTTTTGATGGCACTAGTGATGCCATGATTGCTAAGGAGTGGATCAAGAGGGTGACTGCTACATTTGATGATATGGGTCTAGGAGATGAGATGAGACTCAGGGTTGCTACCAGGCTACTTGAGGGTCGAGCTCGGATTTGGTGGGAAAGTTTGAAGAGCAGATCCTTTGGGAAAGTCACTTGGATAGATTTATTGCATGAGTTTGATGAAGAGTACTACACCCGATTTCATCGTGATCAGAAGAGGCATGAGTTCATGAGATTGGTTCAAGGGAATAGAACAGTGACAGAGTATGAGACAGAGTTGAAGGATTTGGCTACTTTTGTTCCTGAGTTGGCACCTACAGAAGAGGTCCTATGTTCCAAATTTGAAGTTGGTCTGAACTTGGGCATTAGAGAAAGAATGACAGTCACAAGCAAGCAGAGCTTCAAGGAGATGGTGCAGTCAGCTTTGAGAGCAGAGCAACTTGTTAGAGAAGGCAAGAGAGTTCGAGAGAATATTGCTAAGAGGAGAAGCTTGGAGATGGGACAGCCATCCAAGAAGAGTAAGAGTGAGGGTTCTTCCAAGGGCACCTCTGTTTCAGGTTCTCCTAGACCTCCACCACCTCACAGCGGTGATCAGCAGAGATTCTCCCGTGCTGATAGTACTCCTAGTGTCAGAGGCCCAGAGGCTAGCAACAAGTGCAGGAATTGTGGGAAGCCACACAAGGGTCAGTGCTTAGCTCCTCGCAAGTGTTTCCAGTGTGGTCAGACTGGACATTTGAGATCAGCTTGTCCAGAGCTAGGACGGAGTGGATCTGCACCACCATCTCAGGGTCATCCTAGTCGGTCCAGAGGTCCACAGGCAGTGGCATCTACACCAGTCACTACCAAGTCAGGAGCTGCTAGCAACACTTCACAGCCTAGTTCTCAGCGACCCCAGACCAGAGTTCAAACCCGAGTCCTTGCCATGACAGAGGAAGAGGCTGAGTGTAGGCCTAATGTGATCACAGGTACACTATCTATCTTTCAGCATGATGCTTATGCGTTGATTGATTCTGGGTCAGAGCGCTCTTTTGTTAGTACTGCATTTGCATGTCATGCCGATAGCCCTCCTTCTCCCTTAGAGTGTGAGTTGGTGATTCAGACTCCTCTTGGTGAGGAGGTAGTCAGGAGTTTGGTGTTTAGAGAGTGTTCCGTTTTAGTTGGTGGAGTAGTATTGGAGGCAGATTTAATCCCTTTGGAGATCAAGGATTTTGATGCCATTCTTGGCATGGATTGGTTGGATAGGCATCGTGCTTCCATTGACTGTTTCAAGAAGGAAGTAACTTTTCCTGGATCCTTGGGATCCCCAGTGGTGCTGAAGGGTGTGAGAAGGACTCTACCTTCGTGTTTGATTTCAGCCTTGGAAGCTAGAAGATTGGTGAGCAAGGGTTGTCCTGTGTTCTTGGCGCATGTGATGGATACCAGAGTTCAGGAGCCAGCCTTAGAGGAGATGCCCGTAGTGAGGGAGTTTCCAGATGTTTTTCCTGAAGAGCTACCAGGTTTGCCGCCAGACAGGGAGATGGAGTTTGCTATAGACCTGTTACCTGGTACGGCTCCTATTTCTATACCACCCTACAGGATGGCACCAGCGGAGCTGAGAGAGTTGAAGACTCAACTACAAGATCTTGTGGATAAGGGTTTCATTCGTCCAAGTGTTTCACCTTGGGGTGCGCCAGTCCTCTTTGTGAAGAAGAAAGATGGATCTTGGAGATTGTGCATCGACTACAGGCAATTAAATCGGGTGACAATCAAGAATAAGTACCCTCTGCCAAGGATAGATGATTTGTTTGATCAGTTAAAGGGAGCAAGAGTGTTCTCTAAGATTGACTTGCGGTCTGGGTATCATCAGTTGAAGATTAAGCCTGAGGATGTTCCAAAGACGGCGTTTCGGACCCGTTACGGCCATTATGAGTTTTTGGTGATGCCGTTTGGTTTGACTAATGCCCCTGCAGCATTTATGGACTTGATGAACAGAGTATTCAGGCCTTATTTGGACAAATTTGTTATTGTGTTCATCGATGACATTTTGGTCTTTTCGCCTTCGGATGAGGATCATGTTGAACATTTGAGAATTGTTTTGCAAACTCTTCGAGAGAAGCAATTATTCGCCAAGTTTTCCAAGTGTGAGTTTTGGCTTTATGAAGTTGGTTTCCTTGGACATGTGGTGTCAGGAGAAGGTATCTTTGTGGATCCAAAGAAAGTGGAAGCTATTGTTGATTGGGAAAGGCCGAAGAATGTGACTGAAGTTCGAAGTTTTCTTGGACTTGCGGGTTATTATAGGAGATTTGTGGAAGGATTTTCGTCGATTGCCTTGCCATTGTCAAAGTTGACTCGCAAAGATGTAAAGTTCACCTGGAATGATGAGTGTGATAAGAGCTTTCAGATGCTGAAAGATCGTTTGATATCAGCTCCAGTGCTTACCTTACCAGAAAGTGGGAAAGAGTTTGTAGTTTTCAGTGATGCTTCTCGTCAGGGCTTGGGTTGTGTGTTGATGCAAGAAAGCAAAGTGGTGGCCTATGCATCTAGGCAATTAAAGCAGCATGAGTTGAACTATCCTACCCATGACTTGGAGTTGGCAGCGGTGGTCTTTGCTTTGAAGATTTGGAGGCATTATCTTTTTGGAGAAAAGTGTCGGATTTTCACAGACCATAAAAGCTTGAAGTATCTCTTCACTCAGAAGGAGTTAAATTTGAGGCAGCGACGATGGTTGGAGTTAATCAAGGATTATGACTTGATCATAGACTATCATCCTGGGAAAGCCAATGTGGTAGCGGATGCTTTGAGCAGGAAATCTACTTCAGTATCCTCGTTGAGAGTGTCCTATCTGCAACTACTTTCCTCGATGCAGAGTATGAGATTGGAACTTGAGACTGAAGATAGTGGAGCGCTAGTGGCCAGTTTTGTAGTGAGACCTTCACTAATGGAGCGTATTAAGGAACTCCAGGGTAGTGATGGAAAGTTGATGCAAGAAATACAGAAGTTGCAAGTGGGTGAGACTAGTGAGATCAGAATAAGAGAAGATGGAATCCTAGAGTTCCGGGGACGTGTTTGTGTTCCAGCAGACTCAGAGCTTAGGAAGGCAATCTTGGAAGAAGCTCATTCTTCAGCTTATGCAGTTCATCCGGGAAGTACCAAGATGTACAGAACTATCAAGGGAAATTATTGGTGGTCAGGGATGAAGAGAGAGATAGCAGAGTTTGTGGCTAAGTGTTTGGTATGTCAACAAGTCAAGGCAGAGCATCAGAAGCCGTCAGGATTACTACAACCCCTTCCAATTCCAGAGTGGAAGTGGGAACATGTCACCATGGATTTTGTGGTGGGTTTGCCCCGAACCCCTCGTGGTTTTGATGCAGTGTGGGTGATAGTGGACAGACTAACCAAGTCAGGACATTTCCTAGCAGTGCATACCAAGTATCCTTTGGAGAAATTGGCAAAGTTGTACATTGATGAGATAGTGAAGTTGCATGGAGTGCCAGTCTCTATAGTTTCAGATCGAGACCCTAGATTCACTTCTCGTTTTTGGCCAAGATTTCAAGAAGCTTTGGGCACAACACTGAAGTTCAGTACCGCTTATCATCCTCAGACAGATGGTCAGTCCGAGAGGACCATTCAGACTCTTGAAGATATGTTGAGGACTTGTGTTATAGATTTCCAAGGGAGTTGGGATCAACACCTAGCCTTGGTGGAGTTCGCCTATAACAATAGTTTCCAAGCAAGCATCGGCATGGCTCCATATGAAGCTTTGTATGGAAGGAAGTGTAGAACTCCTCTTTGTTGGAGTGAAGTGGGAGAAAGAAAGCTTGAGAGTGTAGAATTGATTGATCAAACCATTGAGAAAGTTAAAGTGATTAGAGACAGATTGAAAGCAGCCCAAGATCGTCAAAAGAGTTATGCCGACAACCGCAGAAGATTCTTGGAGTTTGAAGTTGGGGATAGAGTGTTCTTGAAGATCTCTCCATGGAAAGGGGTAATTCGATTTCGAGGTAGGGGAAAGTTGAATCCCCGGTTTATAGGTCCATTTTTGATCCTGGAGAGGATTGGACCGGTAGCTTATCGATTAGAATTACCGCCTGAATTGGAGAAGATTCACAACGTGTTCCATGTGTCCATGTTGAAGAAGTATATCCCCGACCCATCTCATTGTCTTGAAGCGCCACCAGTTGAGTTGAGAGAAGACTTAAAGTTTGAAGTGCAACCCGTGATGATTCTTGATCGCCAAGAGAAGATGCTTCGCCGAAAGGTCATTCCTTTGGTCAAGGTGCTTTGGAGGAATGACGTAGTAGAAGAGGTTACTTGGGAACCTGAAGAGCTGATGTTGAGATTGTATCCTCATTTGTTTGGGGATAGAGGTATGTGAAATTTCGAGGCCGAAATTTCTGTAAGGGGGGTAGAGTGTGGTGTTTCGGTCCGTTTTTGCCCTTGTTTGTTGTTCCGATTGTCTTAAGTGTCAAGCTCTTGGAGTTTTGCCGGGCTTTTGAGAGTGTTTGGAGAGTTTTTTTAGGGTTAGTGGGCTGTGCACAGGCCGCACAGTGCTGTGCGGGCTGTGCACAGGCCGCACAGCCTCTCCTGGGGGCTGTGCGGCCCCTGTGCGGGCCGCACAGGGGCCGCACACCCCAGGCAGAGGGGTGTGCGGCTGGTGTGCGGGCCGCACACCACCCGCACACCCTTCTGGCTGGGGTGTGCGGGCACTGCGCAGCCCGCACAAGCCCCGCACACCGTCGGGTTTTTCTTTATAAAACCCATGTTTTGAGCCCTTTTTCCTCATTCTTCTTCTTCTCAAACACCTCTATTTCCTCCTCCTCTCTTCCCCCACCATTCCATGAGGTGTTAGAGCCGATTTAGGAGGAGATTTCAGGCTTGAGTCTTTGATCACCAAGTTGATCACTCTTGAGATCAAGGTATGCTTCCATCCATTTCTTCATTCTTCTTGTTCTTTGATGATGATAGTTAGGGTTAAGCATGAGCCCTTATTGATGCTTAATTGTTGTCATTTCTTTTCCTCTTTGATGGCAAATCTTGTGATAATTTATTTCATTGAGTGTATGGCCTTAAATCCATGAAATCCATGAACCTTGAAAACCCTAATCCCGGAATTACTGTAGCACCGGCCATGTTTGGTCATTCTTGTCTTCTTTGTTGGTCTTATGAGTTGTGAGAAGTCTTCTCCTTGCCTTAACATCTTGCCTTGGTGTTTAGCAAACCCTAGACGCAACCATTTCCCATTTTTGAGCATTTTCCTTCTTTCTCTTTAATCAATGGCATGTTGATGTTTGGTTGCTTGTTTTGGGTGTTTAATGGCTTCTAGGAGGTGAGGCTTCAAGTAAGGGCAAGGGACCGGTGGAGAAGTGATTTTGAGGCGTTTGCTCGCCAAGTTTGTGAGTGGGAAAAATCACTAACATTGGACTATGACTCATGCATGATATTTGTTGTTTGAATTGCTTATTTGGATGATGGTTTCCTTATTGCTAAATACCTTGAAAGCTTTGACTAAAGAGTTGAATTGCGATGATTTATGAAATTGGCTTATCTTTGAATTCTTGCGAAAATATATGTATGTTACTCATGATTTGAAACTCTATGTTCAAAGTATATGTTTCAAGCTATGTATTTTTCAAGAGATGGATGATTTCCTTATGACGACCAAAAAGCATGTGAAACCAAGTTGATTTCATTGTGTTAAGACAATGTTAATGTGTATTTTCAAAAGACACTTTCTTATGATGTTTTTGATGAAAATGGTTTCATTGTTAGTATTGTGATCAAATTGATCACCCTTGGGGTGAGAATTGCCATTGTGCACCGTTATTGTCTCTTAATGAGAATTATGCCATCATGATGTACATATTGAGCCTACGGGCTAAGTTTTGTTTAAATTGTTTGTTGGTGACATGGGAGCCGAGCTCCAGAACTTGCTGCAGTAAGAAGTGGATGGTTTCCACGGGCCGACCTATATAGAGGTGGCGTGGAATACTGTCGAAAATGATTATGCCATGTCAGGTGGGAGCGTAGAGTCCTGACATGGATATAGTTGGGTTGTTCGGAGTCACCACACGAACCTCCCAGCGGCCAATGCCAAGATACGCGAATCTTGGTAGCTCCAGACCTAACCAAGGCCATGGTTAGCGACGGAGGGTTTTGAGGCCATTCTGGACACTATTGTTTATTTGTGAATGTTAAACTACTTGTTTCTAGGTATTCTTGATATTTGAAACTATCAATGAGTATTATGCTTATGCTAGGTCCAGGATGGCATGTGATTTCTTGATGTTTTCAAAGAACCTTTATTTGTTTTTCAATGAGAAAAGCTTTGTTCTTGTGAAGAGTTTACTATTCAAAGTGTTTTTCATTCTTGTTATGCCTTGGAGTATTTTTGTGAAGTTTATCCTTATTTGTTCATGCTTGAGCTCTAGTCTTGTGGCTAACCCCTCACTGAGTAACCGAGTTACTCATCCCCTCTTTCTTCCTCCCAGGTGTTAGCACAGCGCAGTGGTGAGGACGTGAAGTGCTTGGCTAAGATCTTCATAGTCTTCTCATTTTGGGGTTATGTATGTTACCTATGTCTTGGCATGTATTTCAGGGATCCACTATGTATTTGTGAACCCCCTCATGTTTTGCTATACTCGTAATACCTTGTATGCCAGTCTAGTCCTTATTTTGTTTGAGGTGTGTATCCTCTATTTGGAGTGGTTGTTATCATCTTTCTCATGTACCCCTGTTTTGAGTATCAATGTGTGATACCTTGTTGAGTAATATAAGTGTGTGTTATTGAGTTATGTATTGTGGTTATAGATGCATTGTACAGGAAACAGGTTAGCCTTACGGCCGCCTAGGGTTGAGGCAGTGTTGGACCTCCCTTGGGTTGTCGTGGCGGTATGTCGTGCTCAGGATCTGCGGGTCGGGGCGTGACAAAACTAGAGTATGATAGGATACAATGTTGAAAATTCTCCTAAACTATAAGAATACAACCGTTGCAACTGAGGTGAACCGCCATAGGCTACATTAGCATAAGCAATTGAACGCACAAGTAAAGGTGTGTGCAATGTGAACTCCCCCCCACACTTAAGATGTACATTGTCCTCAATGTACGCATATAAGCACAATAATAAGTGAAAACGATAAAAGCAATTAGTGTGGAAGTGGCAATTGAAACATTACTCCCCTGAACTCCAAGTGTTGCGTTTGATGAAGCTAGGTCATTGAGAGTTGAGTCTCAATGGTTCGTGGAGCACACACGATTCCATGACCGTGTCAATGACTATTCCTCAAAATCCTTACATCCAAGACCATCTGCGCACACTGACACGACCTTTTGCGTGTGTACCGCAAGTGCACGGCCTTGTCGAAGTAATAAATTTACCTTGGTGAGAAGGTAGTCGAATCCACAGGGAATAGGGAGATAGAATATAAGGTTTCACTAATTAAGCTATGCGAAATACGGGAAACGATAATAGGATTGATGAGTGAAAAATAATGCAAAGCAATAAACTAAATAGAAGGATGAAAGTAAGAGGTGCAAATAGGAAAATCGAGAAGGACTTGCAATGAGTAAAAGGGGGTATCCGGACAAGCTACCTCTAGGATCTATGTTTCAAGTGCAAGACTATGATATTATACTCTCCTATTGATGTCAATTAAGTCGAGGAAATCCTAAGATTCACGGTCCCAAACCTAAGGACAACCGTGACTAACCCCAACGCTATGCCTTGGTATTAGGATTCACAATACCCTTCGCTCTGTCACCTAGATGATTAAGCCCCAGGGGAGTCCATCTACCTAAACCTCACACTATATGGGATTGCATTATGCTCTAGGAATTCCTAGTGATTAAACCTGTTCCTACAAAAATAGTTCTAACCCTTTGGTCCAGGTGGAAGAACCCTAGTCTAGATTAAGCCCCAGCATATAGGATTCACTACAACCCTTCACTCTATTGCTTGCGCAATTAAGCCCTAGGGGAGTTTATCTACCTATTGCTTTACTCTATTTCGACCGCTATTAAATCAAGGAATCGGAGGTAGGGAGAAATCACATCGGAAGGGAAAGGGGTACATTGCTACCTCACAACTCTCCCTCTCAACCCTCTTTAATCTTAAGTAGTCTAATCCTATAGGAGTTGTCACACCTCCAAAGGAAAACCTAGATTGCTCTCAACCCTAATGTCACGTTTAAGGGAAAACAATATCAAGAGATAATTAAGATTAAAACTCAATTTATTCATCAACGATGGAAAGCATAATAATCAATGTCAAAGAAACATAAGAACCCTAAAGTTTACAAGTCCGAATACCCCGCGAGGGGTTTAGCTCCTCATAGAGCTATACATGTTCATCAATGTGAAAATTAAAGCATAAAACATAGACATAGATGAAAACCCCCTCGAAGTTGGTGTGGCCGTGGTCTTGTGCAAACGTCGAACCTCGGAATCGATGCCGACGATGTGCTAGAACCTCCACGAAACCCTCTCCGAAACCCTAGCCGCACTCCAGAAAGTTGGGGAAAAGTTCGGTTCCAAGATCCCCCAAAAGGTTGCAAAAATCCCCTTTTATAATGTTGAATCGCGGCTTTAAAATTGGACTTATCGGGGGCTTCACACGGCCGTGTGGAATATCCACACGCCCGTGTGAAGCTTCTGTCTCGGCTGAAAAATTAATTTCACACGGCCGTGTGGAATTTCCACACGCCCGTGTGTCTTCACTGGATGGCTGAAATTGCAAAACACACGGCCGTGTGGAATTTCCACACGCCCGTGTGACTTCTCTGGAACACTGGTCTTCAGCTGAACAGGCTTGGTAACTTGCCGAAACACCTCCCGGGTCCATTGTTCTTCATCGAGGCCATTACTTGGGCACACAAGCAACGGTAGGTCGCGCCGATTGCTTCAAGTCTTCTTCTTTCGCGAAATTCTCCTAAGTAACACGGATTGGACTTGTTGTGAATGTGACTGCCTTTGTGCCCCTCCAAAGGAGGTTGGCACACATCCACAAGTCCAAATACGTGCTTCGTTCCTTGCTTGGTCCGAGAACATCTCAACATTGGCAAACGCGACCTAATTTCATTCTTCTTCTCCAATTAGGCTCCACAATACCTTCAATGCACAAGAGAACACAAATGCACACATTTAGTGATAAAATCTGATAAAAGGTATGCTTAATGTAAGATAATAGCGCTTCGCGATACTATAACACAAGCACTTATCAAACTCCCCCACACTTAAGCTTTTGCTTGTCCTCAAGCAAAAATAAAACGTGAAAGTACTTGGGAAGAACAATTGAAAGTGCTTGGCCTTAGGTTCACCAAAAGTGCAAAAGAAGCATTCTACAAGTAAGGGGAAATCAAAACATTGCATAAGGTTATCAATGCTCTAGCTAAAAACATGAATTAAAAAGGATAACAACTCGAAAACGTGTTAGTGTGTGCGACTTCACTCAAGAGAACCAACGAGTACTCCTCAAACTCTTGTTTACAAAGACTTATTTACGAACGAAAGAAATTAAGAGAGGAAGTAGTAGCTTCACACATCCTCGAAGGTAGCCCTTTCCTAGGCGGCCGCCAAAGGTGGCTTTCACTCTTTCGAGGAGGTAGCTCTTTCTACCGGGGTAGTAGCTTTCACGCATCCCATGAGATAGCTCTTTCTCTCATTAGGGCATAACTTGTATCCGACTTATGAGAGTAGCTACATACTTCATGGGTGGTAGCTCTTTCCACCTCAAATGCATACATAAAAGAAAGCAACTATTCACAAACCCACATTTTTCTTTTCATTTTCATTATTCTTTTTCTCTTTTTTTTTTTTTTTATATATATATGCATTTTCCAAAGTAAAACTAAGAACGATGATAAATTTGTCCTTTAAAACTTCAAGATCGAGTTTCCAAAAGATTTCAAGAGTGAGTAGTGCAATAGGGTGTAATCGAGCAAAAATCCCCTAAAATTCAAGTGGAACTAGAGCATGATAGAATACAATGTTAAAAATTCTCCTAAACTCTAAGAATACAACCGTTGCAACTAAGGTGAACCGCCATAGGCTACATTAGCATAAACAATTGAGCGCACAAGTAAAGGTGTGTGCAATGTGAACTCCCCCCCACACTTAAGATGTACATTGTCCTCAATGTACGCGTAGAAGCACAATAAAAGTGAAAACGATAAAAGCAACTAGTGTGGAAGTGGCAATTGAAACATTACTCCCCTGAACTCCAAGTGTTGCATTTGATGGAGCTAGGTCATTGAGAGATGAGTCTCAATGGTTTGTGGAGCACACACGATCCCATGACCGTGTCAATGACTATTCCTCAAAATCCTTACATCCAAGACCATCTGCGCACACATAAACGAGGGTTCAGTAAAGCTCAATAAAACTCGAGTATATAAAATGTAAAGCAATGAATACAACTCGAGACAAAATAAAAAGCAAAATAAAAGCTATACTCAGAGGGAGAATCCCTTCTGAGTACTACAAGTCCAAAATAAAGTAAAGATATACAGAATGACAAATAAAAGAAAAGAATCTAAAATCTAGGACGCCTCAGCGTCGGTGTCCTGAGTGGTGGCCTCTGGTGCTGCTGGAGGCTCTGTATCTGCTGGTGGATCGGCTGATGTCGGTGCAGGTGGATCTGCTGGTGATGCGGGAGATGGAGGTGGTGGAGTGGAAACTCGAGGTCGGACCACGAAGGAGGAGGAGGCAATCTGCTCGAAGGTCTGTCGTAAGCTCTGGAACTGCGCCATCACCTCCTGGTGCTGTGAAATCTGTGTGGCCCTAACCTCAGCCACCTCGGTCTGTAGGATCCCCACTGCGCTCTCGAGGCGCTCCAGTCTGTCCTGGCCTCGAGACGGTGAAAACATCCGCACCGGAGGTGGCTCCGGTGCGGTGGGGGGTACCTCAGCCTCTGCCCCTGTCTCTGTGTCCTGCGGGGGTGGCTCCAATGCTGCCCGGGAGCCCTCGGCCTGCGCTGTCTGGGGAATGGTCCATGTATATACTCCTGGCCCTGTCCTGCGGATCATCCCCATCATCCTCAGTGTATCTGTGCCCAGAGGGATTGGTATACTGGTCTTCTCTGCCCCTCGTACTCCGTCTCTGAGACTCATCCCTATCAGGAGTCTCGAAATGTAGGGTCCTGAAAAGATCACTCCAACCCTAGGGTACTGGCCCTGATGGCGCAAATACTCTGCTAAGATGTGCCCTAAGTGGAGTGGTACCCTCTGAGCCATCGAATATAGATAAAGAAGCTCCTGGCGACTCAGAACCCCAGTACTATCATCTCGGCCACTCACTGATCTACTAAGAATGGCATGTAAGTATCTGTAGGCCGGGCGAGACAAGCACGTGGCCTTTGAGATTCCTGGCTCATACTGGCCTTCTCCGCACAAATCTCTGTATGCCCTCTGCGGGGTAAGACTGCCCGGGTAGTCTGTAGGAAGATCTCTGTACTCCTCGGTCTGTGTATAGGCCTCATCGTATAGTCCCAGATGGATCGAAAACTGGGTCAAGCTGAAGCTGAAATGCTGGCCTAATACCCTGAACTGAATGGTATCAGGAGTGGAAAAATCCCTGTATGACCTGTCAAACTCAAATGAAGCCAGGAACTCCAGTGTCACCCCTCGAATGGCTGGGTCTCTAATCCTCAATAATCTCCTCCAGCCACCCACCGAAAGTAGCTCCTCAACCTCCTCGGCAATACCGTCACCCCCCTGGATCTCTCTGATAATGCTCAGGTCGGGGTATCGTGACTGTCCGAAACGGAGTGGGGATAATCTATCAAACCTGGTCTGGTGCTCAGGTATACTGAACTTTGTCTCCTCTGCAGGGGGTGTGGGCTCACGGGGTCGCTTCCCAGCCGACTTCTTGGGTCTAGAAGACATTCCTGTAAGATTGGAAAAGAAAACAATCAAAATCAGTTCAAAATAACCAATCTGCAGAAATCCACACGCCCGTGTGTTAATTCCACACGCCCGTGTGGATCATCGGGCGGACAGAGTATAACGGCCGTGGGTTAAAAAAAATTCAAAATTTACAATCTAATTCGCTTTAATTCATTCTTAAGCAACATTGCATACTCATAAATCAATTAATAAAGGCGAAATCATCAAAAGAACGAATTAAATTGAGAATCGACGAAGAAAAAGGCTTTGAAGTTCTTACCGACGGAGTGGATGAAGAAATACTAAGAATCGGCCGGAAAACTCCAATAAAATGCCTCAAAAATCCTCTGAGATGGTTGGCGAACTAGTGGAGAGGGTAGGAGAAGAGTTTAGAATGGAAATAGAAGAGGCACAAGTGAAAACCAAAAGGAATCGCGCGGCTTTTGGAGTTCTGGGGATTCACACGGCCGTGTCACGATTCCACACGCCCGTGTGCCTCTCAAATTAGGGTTCACAGGGGCCAACCCACGCCCCTGTGTGCATTCTGTTTGTTCTCTGACTACCCCACACGGCCGTGTGTTAATTCCACACGGCCGTGGGCCTTCACAAAGATATCCACAGGGGCTGGTACACGGCCCTGTGGAGTCTCGGGAGAACACAAAAGGTCTCTGAAAAACTTCACACGGCCGTGTGGAATTTCCACACGCCCGTGTGTCCAACCTGGCCAAGAACACAAGGCCGGTCACAGGGGCATGTCACACGCCCCTGTGACCTCTCTGGATTGCCCGAGAAAACTAAGTGTTTCACACGGCCGTGTGAATGAACCACACGGCCGTGTGCCTTGACAAGCTCTCCCACAGGGGCTCACACACGCTCCTGTGGTTTCTCGGGAAGTTTGGGGTTCTTTCTGCAGAGTTTCACACGGCCGTGTGGAAATTCCACACGGCCGTGTGCCTTGGCACAGCGGCACTCACAGGGGCATCCACACGCCCCTGTGGACTCTCTGGAAAAGAGTTGAAATTCTGCGGAATTTCGCACGGCCGTGTGTTAATTCCACACGGCCGTGTGCCCCTTCAGAAGTTTTTTCACAGGGGCAAAGTCACGCCCCTGTGTCTTCTTTGGTTGAGCTCCAATTGGTAACACACGGCCGTGTGTTAATTCCACACGGCCGTGTGTGTTCTCTGGTTTACTTAGAAAATTTTACAGACTCTCAGAAAAATTCAGAAACTCTTTTAAAACACTTAGAGCCTAGATAAACCATAAAAACATGACCAGAGATTATCGAAAACACACTCAACCGACTCAAACTTCGTCAATTAACGTTAAGGCACATGTAAATAATCGAAAATCCACAAGAAAACCCAGCATATGCACATGAAAATTGGGACACCATTGCTAAGACTTTTATTCAATCCTAAAACTAAACTAAGTACTAGAAAACTGTAAAAACGCTTGGGTTGCCTCCCAAGAAGCACTTGTTTAACGTCACTTAGCTTGACGTACCTGTCTTACCTTATGGAGGTTCATGAATGGAATTTGCCCTCTTCCCTAAAATTTGAAAGCAAGCATTGCATAATCGTTGCAAGGTAGAGGGAGAATTATCGAGTTTGTTACCACACATGGGTGAAACACCCTTACTCCGTGAATGCTCATCCCCTTTCTTGTTGGGATTCTTGTTGTGGCGACGTCTCGACCGCTTCAATCTCCGAAGGAATTTCTTCCTAAGCTCCTTCTCCTTCTTGATGTCTATCTCAACTGAAACAAGCGCGAGCACTTCTTCCTCTTCAGTCTCTATGTCTTGGTCCGGCCACCCTTCATATGGATCCGGGTTAAACATATCCTGCATATATTCATCAATGCAATCATCAGTGACATCAAGATAATATAGAGCATCATCAAAATCAAGAGAATGTCGCATGGCTTCGGCGAGGCGGTAAGTGAGCTTGTCGTCCCCAACCCTAAGTGTGAGCTCTCCACCGTCCATGTCTATCAAAGCCTTGGAAGTGCGCAAGAACGGCCTCCCAAGGATCAGCGGTACCTCGACATCCTCGCCTACATCAAGCACTACAAAGTCGACCGGGAAAATGTACTTATCCACTTTCACCAACACATCTTCAACAAAACCCCTCGGATGCCTCACCGATCTATCTGCAAGCTGAAGTGTCATCCGGGTAGGTCTAGGCTCGCCCAAGCCTAGCTTTTGGAAGAATGTGTAGGGCATGACATTGATGCTTGCCCCCGAGTCGGCTAGTGCCATCTCCTCACCCATATCACCAATATTGCACGGTATGATAAAACTTCCGGGGTCCTTCCTCTTGCTTGGCATATTCTTCTGTAGCACTGCCGAACAGTTTGCATCGAGGATGACGGATGCACTTTCCTCTAACTTCCTCTTATTGGTCAAGAGGTCTTTTAAGAACTTCGCGTACTTGGGCATTTGGGCTAATGCTTCCGCGAATGGAATGTTGATGTGCAATTGCTTGAAGACACCCAGAAATTTCTTGTATTGCTCATTGTCTTGGTCATTCTTCAATCGTGAAGGATAGGGAATTCTCGGCTTATAAGGTGGGGGTGCCACCTCTTTCTCCTTTGGTGCTTCATCCTCTATTTCCACGACTTCGGGTGAGTCCTTAGTCTTCTCAAGAGGGAGATGTCCCTCAACCTCCTTACCATTTCTCAAGGTTATTGCCTTTAGTTGTTCTCTTGGGTTGGTCTCCGTATTGCTAGGCAAACTACCTTGAGGTCTCTCCGCCAAAGTTTTCGCAATTTGTCCTACTTGGTTTTCCAAGTTGTGTAAGGAAGCGGTGTGATTGCGAAGAGTAGCTTCCACCGATTGGAACCTTGCATCCGAAGAAGAAACGAACCGTGTGAGGGCTCTCTCTAGATCAGTCATCTTTCCCTCCAACCCGGTCACTCGGCTTTCTAAATTCGGAGATTGTTGACTTTGAAATCCCGGTGGTGCACTATTTTTGTTCTGTTGTGACTGTCCTTGATTGCTCCAAGAGAAGTTCGGATGGTTCTTCCATCCCGGATTGTATGTACCACTATACGGGTTGTCTTGGCCTTGTCCTCGATATGAATTCCCCACAAAATCGGCCTGCTCCACCGCACTAGTGCCTCCAATAGCAATAGGACAATCGCTTGAAGCATGTCCTCCCCCACAACCGTTACAAGTAGTGATGGCCGCAATTCTTGGCGAAGCTAGAGCATCTAGCTTCTTACTCAACGATTCCACTTGTGCTGCCAATGATGTAACCGCATCAACCTCATGAATTCCGGCAACCTTTTTCCTATCCCTTGAGTTCCATTGATAACTATTCATAGCCATCTCCTCTACAAGGTGCCGAGCTTCACCGGGAGTCTTGCTTCCAAGAGTCCCTCCGGCCGCCGCATCTAAGAGTTGCTTTGTACTCGGATTCAACCCGTTGTAAAATGTGTGAATAATCATCCAGTCGGGGAATCCATGTTGCGGACATTTGCGAAGGAGCTCTTTGAACCTGTCCCATGTCTCGAATAGAGACTCCAATTCCATCTGTACAAAGGATGATATCTCATTCCGGAGTCTTGCAGATTTCCCCGGTGGGAAGTATCTAGCCAAGAATGTCTCGGCCATCTCCTCCCACGTAGTAATGGAGGCTCTCGGTAATGAGTGCAACCAATGCCTTGCTTTTCCTTTCAATGAAAACGGGAAGGCTCTCAATCGAATTGCATCGTCCGTCACTCCATTTATCTTCAACATGTCACACACTTCCAAGAAATTTTCTATGTGACTATTAGGGTCTTCATCGGCTAACCCATTAAACTGTGCGGACTGCTGCAGCATCTGAATGAACGATGGCTTCAATTCGAAATTCATTGCTGTAATTGGGGGCCTGACAATGCTTGATTGGGTCCCCATAACTGCGGTTCTAGCAAAATCAGACAACGTTCGCTGCTGCTCGTTCTGTTCTGCCATTGTCTCTGACCCTTCTGTCTCAATATCGGCTTGATTTGATGCTTCTTGTGCAGGTTCTTTCCCTTTACGATGTGTTCTTTTTCCAATGTCTGGGTCTCCTTCAACAAGTATTGAAGGGTTCCCACGGGTCATAACCTGGAGCCGAAAATAAAGAAAAGAAAAATAAGAACAATGATAGGTAAAGAAAATATGAGATAGAGTGCGAAGTGAATAACTAAAGTAGTGAAAAACAAATATCTAAAACGCCTATTCCCCGGCAACGGCGCCAAAAACTTGACACGACCTTTTGCGTGTGTACCGCAAGTGCACGGCCTTGTCGAAGTAATAAATTTACCTTGGTGAGAAGGTAGTCGAATCCACAGGGAATAGGGAGATAGAATATAAGGTTTCACTAATTAAGCTATGCGAAATACGGGAAACGATAATAGGATTGATGAGTGAAAAATAATGCAAAGCAATAAACTAAATAGAAGGATGAAAGTAAGAGGTGCAAATAGGAAAATCGAGAAGGACTTGCAATGAGTAAAAGGGGGTATCCGGACAAGCTACCTCTAGGATCTTGATGAGTCGCCGCGCGACACGCTAAAGAAGCGAGCACGCGACTCCCCGGCCGCAAGTGCACGGGTCGTCAAGTAATAACCTCTCGTGCGAACACAAGAGGGTCGTATTCCCAAGGGCCCCAAGATCTGCTATTACTTCCTCCTAGGTATCACTATCTGGTCTACCAAATCAAGAGTTTAATATAAACACAAATAGGAAAATTAAATAAAAGAAAAGCTATAAACAAAATGGACTAAGGCACACCATACAAGCAATGTAAAGAACAAGTAGCAATGATAACTAGAGGCCTCGGGCGAGGATCCCCTAAGGAGAAGAACAAGTTAGGATGAATATAGGAAATTGAGCGCTAAGTTGGCTAGGTTTGATCCGCTAGACTCGGGAGTCGACTACCCCGGAACCTCCGTGGTGTAGCCCTAATCCAATACGGGTTCCTCTATCCAGAGGATACCCCTACGATGTCATTAGGAACATGGAGTCTCGATTAGGGTTATTCTAATGCGCGCTTTCGGCTAAAACAACCCTAACCACGCGGGGAGCTACCGGCACCCGGAACCTCCGGTGTACCGGTACATTGAATCCCCCTTCAATCTATGTGCGACCTAATACATGCAAGCATCCCGCCATACACATACAATTCAAGAATCAAAACCTACGGAATCCATCCATTGTAGGTTGAACATTAAAACAATAGATTGAAATCAAACAAACAAGCCAACAATCAATTATAAACAATTATCATCATCCATACAAGTTCTCCTCCCAAGGTTCACCGGAGCCCGGTGGCCTTGGGAGCCTAGTTCCACATCAAAGGAGATAATACACAAGATAATCAATGAAAATGCTCATAAGGAACTCCCTCAGATGTAGGCTAGAAGGTGGTGATGAAAGCTCGCCGGATCCGCGCCGATCAAGCTCCGTGATGACAACCTTGAGTGCTTCCTTCTTCTCCCCTTGAGTTTTGCTCTTCAAATTGCCTCTCCAATCCGGTGATGATGGTGGAAATGGGTGGAGATGATGGTGGAGAATGGAGGAGATGATGGTGGAGAAGGATGGAGAGGATGCTGGCCAAAGACAAGCTCTCCAAAGCCCTAGAAAGCCTTAAATAACCCAAACAAAGCCTCATCAGCCCGTGCGTGTGCGGGCACTGTGCGGGCCGCACAGTGCCCGCACACCCTTCTGTCTGTCCTGTGCGGGTACTGTGCGGCCGCACACTGGCCGCACACTGCTACAGTAACGGTGCTACAGTGGAAATGCTACAGTAAAATCGCTACAGTAACTTCCTCAAATCCACTCTTTTCTTGCCCGAAACTTGAGGATACGTGTGAGCATCAATAAATTCTTCGATGATGCCAAAAGAAGCTCAAACACGCACTAGATGGTCTTCCGATGTCCTGAAATGATAATTAACAAGAAAAGCGCGTAAAGGGCATCGGAGACATACAAAAATGCATGAAAGTAAATAAAATGTACATAATAAAAGTGATGTATTTAGACACTTATCAGATCTATGTTTCAAGTGCAAGACTATGATATTATACTCTCCTATTGATGTCAATTAAGTCGAGGAAATCCTAAGATTCACGGTCCCAAACCTAAGGACAACCGTGACTAACCCCAACGCTATGCCTTGGTATTAGGATTCACAACACCCTTCGCTCTGTCACCTAGATGATTAAGCCCCAGGGGAGTCCATCTACCTAAACCTCACACTATATGGGATTGCATTATGCTCTAGGGATTCCTAGTGATTAAACCTGTTCCTACAAAAATAGTTCTAACCCTTTGGTCCAGGTGGAAGAACCCTAGTCTAGATTAAGCCCCAGCATATAGGATTCACTACAACCCTTCACTCTATTGCCTGCGCAATTAAGCCCTAGGGGAGTTTATCTACCTATTGCTTTACTCTATTTCGACCGCTATTAAATCAAGGAATCGGAGGTAGGGAGAAATCACATCGGAAGGGAAAGGGGTACATTGCTACCTCACAACTCTCCCTCTCAACCCTCTTCAATCTTAAGTAGTCTAATCCTATAGGAGTTGTCACACCTCCAAAGGAAAACCTAGATTGCTCTCAACCCTAATGTCACGTTTAAGGGAAAACAATATCAAGAGATAATTAAGATTAAAACTCAATTTATTCATCAACGATGGAAAGCATAATAATCAATGTCAAAGAAACATAAGAACCCTAAAGTTTACAAGTCCGAATACCCCGCGAGGGGTTTAGCTCCTCATAGAGCTATACATGTTCATCAATGTGAAAATTAAAGCATAAAACATAGACATAGATGAAAACCCCCTCGAAGTTGGTGTGGCCGTGGTCTTGTGCAAACGTCGAACCTCGGAATCGATGCCGACGATGTGCTAGAACCTCCACGAAACCCTCTCCGAAACCCTAGCCGCACTCCAGAAAGTTGGGGAAAAGTTCGGTTCCAAGATCCCCCAAAAGGTTGAAAAAATCCCCTTTTATAATGTTGAATCGCGGCTTTAAAATTGGACTTATCGGGGGCTTCACACGGCCGTGTGGAATATCCACACGCCCGTGTGAAGCTTCTGTCTCGGCTGAAAAATTAATTTCACACGGCCGTGTGGAATTTCCACACGCCCGTGTGTCTTCACTGGATGGCTGAAATTGCAAAACACACGGCCGTGTGGAATTTCCACACGCCCGTGTGACTTCTCTGGAACATTGGTCTTCAGCTGAACAGGCTTGGTAACTTGCCGAAACACCTCCCGGGTCCATTGTTCTTCATCGAGGCCATTACTTGGGCACACAAGCAACGGTAGGTCGCGCCGATTGCTTCAAGTCTTCTTCTTTCGCGAAATTCTCCTAAGTAACACGGATTGGACTTGTTGTGAATGTGACTGCCTTTGTGCCCCTCCAAAGGAGGTTGGCACACATCCACAAGTCCAAATACGTGCTTCGTTCCTTGCTTGGTCCGAGAACATCTCAACATTGGCAAACGCGACCTAATTTCATTCTTCTTCTCCAATTAGGCTCCACAATACCTTCAATGCACAAGAGAACACAAATGCACACATTTAGTGATAAAATCTGATAAAAGGTATGCTTAATGTAAGATAATAGCGCTTCGCGATACTATAACACAAGCACTTATCACACACATAAACGAGGGTTCAGTAAAGCTCAATAAAACTTGAGTATATAAAATGTAAAGCAATGAATACAACTCGAGATAAAAAGAAAAAGCAAAATAAAAGCTATACTCAGAAGGAGAATCCTTTCTGAGTACTACAAGTCCAAAATAAAGTAAAGATATACAGAAATGACAAATAAAAGAAAAGAATCTAAAATCTAAGACGCCTCAGCGTCGGTGTCCTGAGTGGTGGCCTTTGGTGCTGCTGGAGGCTCTGGATCTGCTGGTGGATCGGCTGATGTCGGGGGAGAAGGTGGTGGAGGAGAAACCCGAGGTCGGACCACGAAGGAGGAGGAGGCGACAATCTGCTCGAAGATCTGTCGCAAGCTCTGGAACTGCGCCATCACCTCCTGGTGCTGTGTAATCTGTGTGGCCCTAACCTCGGCCACCTCGGTCTGTAGGATCCCCACTGCGCTCTCGAGGCGCTCCAGTCTGTCCTGGCCTCGAGACGGTGAAAACATCCGCACCGGAGGTGGCTCCGGCGCGGTGGGGGGTACCTCGGTCTGTGTATCCGTCGGGGGTGGCTCTAAAGCTGCCTGTGTACCCTGAGTCTGCTCCGTCTGGGGTATGGTCCAGGTATACGTCCCTGATCCTCCTCTGCGGATCATACCCATCATCCTCAAGGTATCTGTGCCCAGGGGAACTGGTACACTCGTCTTCTCTGCTCCCCTGACTCCATCTCTGAGCCCCAGGCCAATGACAAGTCTGGTGATGTAGGGGCCTGCAAAGATAACTCCTACCCTGGGGTACTGGCCCTGATGGCGAATGTAGTCGGCCACAATGTGCCCCAGGTGGAGTGGCTCACTCTCCACCATCGAATACAAGTAGAGGAGCTCCTGGCGACTCAGAACACCAGTACTGTCTCCCCTGCCACTAATAGATCTGCTCATAATTGCGTGTAGACATCTATAGGCAGGTCGAGAAAGGCATGAAGCCTTGGAGACACCCGGCTCGTACTGACCCTGACCACAAAGTCTGCTATACGCCTGCTGCGGTGTCACGGTACCCGGGTAGTCTGTGGGGAGCAATGAGTACTCCTCTGTCTCAGTGTATGCCTCATCATATAGACCCATCCCAATCGAAAACTGGCTCATACTGAGGCTGTAATGTCGACCGAGGGCTCTGAACTGAACTGTGGTGCCCTCGGTGAAACTGTTGTACCCCCGGTTGAACTCAAACGACGCCAGGACCTCTAAGGTGAGCGGTCGGATCACCGAGTCCCGGATAACCATCAATCTCTCCCAGCTACCGACTGAGAGCAGCTCGCCAATCTCATCTGCGACGCTGTCTCCCCCCTGAATACTCCTCACTATACTCAAATCCAAATATCTCGTCTGTCCAAAACGGAGTCCTGATAAACGCTCGAACCGAACTTGATGCTCGGTTATACTGAACTCTGTCTCTACTGGAGGAGGTGTGGGCTCACGGGGCGCTTCCCCGTCGATTTCCTGGGTCTAGAAGACATTCCTGTAAGATTGGAAAAGAAAACAATCAAAAACAGTTCAAAATAACCAATCTGCAGAAATCCACACGGCCGTGTGTTAATTCCACACGCCCGTGTGGAGTTTCTGACGGGCAAAGCATCACGGTCGTGGGGTTAAAAATCCACAATTTACATCTAAATTCGTTCTAATTTCATTCTAAGCATGCTCGTATGTAATGTAAACATTCAAACCAAGCAAAATTGTATAAAAGAACGAATTGAATCAAGAATTGACGAAGAAAAAGGTACTGAAGGTCTCACCGGCGGTGAAGATGAAAAACAAAGTAATACGGCCGGAAAACTCGAACAAATTCCTTCAAAAACCTCAGAGAAAGTCGGGGAAGTGATAGAGAGGGTAGGAGAGAAGTTTAGAGTGGAGAATGAAGAGGCACAAGTGATTTCTATAAGAAAAACGCGCGGCTTTTGAAGTTCTGGAAATTCACACGGCCGGGTGAAGTAACCACACGGCCGTGTGCCTCAGAAATTAGGGTTCACAGGGGCTAACACACGCCCCTGTGCGCACTCTGGTCATTCTCTGAACTACCTCACACGGCCGTGTGTTAATTCCACACGGCCGTGTGCCTCCACAGGGGTCTACACCGGGCCACCCACACGGGCCTGTGGACTCTCGGGAAAACACAGACGCTCTCTGAAAAATTTTCACACGGCCGTGTGAAACATCCACACGGCCGTGTGCCCAACTTGGCCAAGAACACAAGGCCGTCCACAGGGGCACCTCACACGCCCCTGTGGCTTCTCTGACTCGCCCGAGAAACAATAAATGTTTCACACGGCCGTGTGAATAATCCACACGGCCGTGTGCCGTGACAAGCTCTCCCACAGGGGCTCACACACGCCCCTGTGGTTTCTCGGGATGAAAGGGAATTCCTGCAGAATTTTCACACGGCCGTGTGGAAATCTCACACGGCCGTGTGCCTTAGCACAGTGGCACTCACAGGGGCATCCACACGCCCCTGTGGACTCTCTGGAAAAGAGTTGAAGTTCTGCGAAATTTCACACGGCCGTGTGTTAATTCCACACGGCCGTGTGCCCCTTCTGAAGTTTTTCACAGGGGCAAAGTCACGCCCCTGTGTCTTCTCTGGTTGAGCTCCAATTGGTAACACACGGCCGTGTGTTAATTCCACACGGCCGTGTGTTTTCTCTGGTTTACTTAGAAAATTGTACAGACTCTCAGAAAAATTCAGAAACTCTTTTAAAACACTTAGAGCCTGTATAAACCATAAAAACACGACTAGAGACTATCGAAAACACACTCAACCGACTCAAACTTCGTCAATTAATGTTAAGGCACACGTAAATAATCGAAAATCCACATGAAAACTCAGCATATGCACATGAAAATTTGGACACCATTGCTAAGACTTTTATTCAATCCTAAAACTAAACTAGGTCCTAGAAAAACTGCAAAACGCTTGGGTTGCCTCCCAAGAAGCGCTTGTTTAACGTCACTTAGCTTGACGTACCTGTCTTACCTTACGGAGTTTCATGAGTGGAATTTGCCCTCTTCCCTATAATTTGAAAGCAAGCATTGCATAATCGTTGCAAGGTAGAGGGAGAATTATTGAGTTTGTTACCACACATGGGTGAAACACCCTTACTTCGTGAATGCTCATCCCCTTTCTTGTTGGGGTTCTTTTTGTGGCGACGTCTCGACCTCTTCAATCTCCGAAGGACTTTCTTTCTAAGCTCCTTCTCCTTCTTGATGTCTGTTTCAACTGAAACAAGCGCGAGCACTTCTTCCTCTTCAGTCTCCATGTCTTGGTCCGGCCACCCTTCATATGGATCCGGGTTAAACATATCCTGCATATATTCATCAATGCAATCATCAGTGACATCAAGATAATATAGAGCATCATCAAAATCAAGAGAATGTCGCATGGCTTCTGCGAGGCGGTAAGTGAGCTTGTCGTCCCCAACCCTAAGTGTGAGCTCTCCACCGTCCATGTCTATCAAAGCTTTGGAAGTGCGCAAGAACGGCCTCCCCAGGATCAGCGGCACCTCGACATCCTCGTCTACATCGAGCACTACAAAGTCGACCGGGAAAATGTACTTATCCACTTTCATCAACACATCTTCAACAATACCCTTTGGATGCCTCACCGATCTATCCGCAAGCTGAAGTGTCATCCGGGTAGGTCTAGGCTCGCCCAAGTCTAGCTTTTGGAAGAACGTGTAGGGCATGACATTGATGCTTGCCCCCGAGTCGGCTAGTGCCATCTCCTCACCCATATCACCAATATTGCACGGTATGATAAAACTTCCGGGGTCCTTCCTCTTGCTTGGCATATTCTTCTGTAGCACTGCCGAACAGTTTGCATCGAGGATGACGGATGCACTTTCCTCTAACTTCCTCTTATTGGTCAAGAGGTCTTTTAAGAACTTCGCGTACTTGGGCATTTGGGCTAATGCTTCCGCGAATGGAATGTTGATGTGCAATTGCTTGAAGACACCCAGAAATTTCTTGTATTGCTCATTGTCTTGGTCATTCTTCAATCATGAAGGATAGGGAATTCTCGGCTTGTAAGGTGGGGGTGCCACCTCTTTCTCCTTTGGTGCTCCATCCTCTATTTCCACGACTTCGGGTGAGTCCTTAGTCTTCTCAAGAGGGAGATGTCCCTCAACCTCCTTACCACTTCTCAAGGTAATTGCCTTTAGTTGTTCTCTTGGGTTGGTCTCCGTATTGCTAGGCAAACTACCTTGAGGTCTCTCCGCCAAAGTCTTCGCAATTTGCCCTACTTGGTTCTCCAAGTTGTGTAGGGAGGCGGTGTGATTACGAAGAGTAGCTTCCACCGATTGGAACCTTGCGTCCGAAGAAGAAACGAACCGTGTGAGGGCTCTCTCTAGGTCAGTCATCTTTCCCTCCAACCCGGTCACTCGGCTTTCTAAATTCGGAGCTTGTTGACTTTGAAATCCCGGTGGTGCACTATTTTTGTTCTGTTGTGACTGTCCTTGATTGCTCCAAGAGAAGTTCGGATGGTTCTTCCATCCCGGATTGTATGTACCACTATACGGGTTGCCTTGGCCTTGTCCTCGATATGAATTCCCCACAAAATCGGCCTGCTCTACCGCACTAGTGCCTCCAATAGCAATAGGACAATTGCTTGAAGCATGTCCTCCCCCACAACCGTTACAAGTAGTGATGGCCGCAACTCTTGGCGAAGCTAGAGCATCTAGCTTCTTACTCAACAATTCCACTTGTGCTGCCAACGATGTAACCGCATCAACCTCATGAATTCCGGCAACCTTTTTCCTATCCCTTAAGTTCCATTGATAGCTATTCATAGCCATCTCCTCTACAAGGTGCCGAGCTTCACTGGGAGTCTTGCTTCCAAGAGTCCCTCCGGCCGCCGCATCTAAGAGTTGCTTTGTACTCGGATTCAACCCGTTGTAAAATGTGTGAATAATCATCCACTCGGGAAATCCATGTTGCGGACATTTGCGAAGGAGCTCTTTGAACCTGTCCCATGTCTCGAATAGAGACTCCAATTCCATCTGTACAAAGGAAGATATCTCATTCTGGAGTCTTGCAGATTTCCCCGGTGGAAAGTATCTAGCCAAGAATGCCTCGGCCATTTCCTCCCACGTAGTAATGGAGGCTCTAGGTAATGAGTGCAACCAATGCCTTGCTTTTCCTTTCAATGAAAATGGGAAGGCTCTCAATCGAATTGCATCGTCCGTCACTCCATTTATCTTCAACATGTCACACACTTCCAAGAAATTTTCTATGTGACTATTAGGGTCTTCATCGGCTAACCCATTAAACTGTGCGGACTGTTGCAACATCAAAATGAACGACGGCTTCAATTCGAAATTCATTGCTGTAATTGGGGGCCTCACGATGCTTGATTGGGTCCCCATAACTGCGGGTCTAGCAAAATCGGACAACGTTCGCTGCTGCTCGTTCTGTTCTGCCATTGTCTCTGACCCTTCTGTCTCAATATCGGCTTGATTTGATGCTTCTTGTGCAGGTTCTTTCCCTTTACGATGTGTTCTTCTTCCAATGTCTGGGTCTCTTTCAACAAGTATTGAAGGGTTCCCACGGGTCATAACCTGGAGCCGAAAACAAAGAAAAGAAAAATAAGAACAATGATAGGTAAAGAAAATATGAAATAGAATGCGAAGTGAATAGCTAAAATAGTGAAAAACAAATATCTAAAACGGCAATTCCTCGGCAACGGCGCCAAAAAGTTAACACGACCCCTTGCGTGTATCCCGCAAGTGCACGGGTTTGTCGAAGTAATAAATTTACCTTGGTGAGAAGGTAGTCGAATCCACAGGGAATAAGGAGATAGAATATAAGGTTTCACTAATTAAGCTACGCAGAATACGGAGAACGATAATAAGATTGATGAGTGAAAATAATGCAAAGCAATAAACTAAATAGAGAGATGGAAGAAAGAAGTGCAAGTAGGAAATCGAGAAGGACTAACAATGAATAAAAGGGGGGTATCCGGACAAGCTACCTCTAGGGTCTATGTTTCAAGTGCAAGACTATGATATTATACTCTCCTATTGATGTCAATTGAGTCGAGGATATCCTAAGACTCACGGTCCCAAACCTAAGGACAACCGTGACTAACTCCAACACTATGCCCCGGTATTAGGATTCACAACACCCTTCACTCTGTCACCTAGATGACTAAGCCCCAGGGGAGTCCATCTGCCTAAACCTCACACTATGTGGAGTTGCATTATGCTCTAGGGATTCCTAGTGATTAAACCTGTTCCTATACGTAATTCTAACCCTTTGGTCCAGGTGGAAGAACCCTAGTCTAGATTGAGCCCCAGCAAATAGGATTCACTACAACCCTCCACTCTATTACTTGCGTAACTAAGCCCTAGGGGAGTTTATCTGCCTATTGCTTCACTCTATTTCGACTGCTATTAAATCAAGGAATCGGAGGTAGGGAGAAATCACATCGAAGGGGAAAGGGGTACATTGCTACCTCACAACTCTCCCTCTCAACCCTCTTTAATCTTGAGTAGTCTAATCCTATAGGAGTTGTCACACCTCCAAAGGAAAGCCTAGATTGCTCTCAACCCTAATGTCACGTTTAAGGGAAAACAATATGAAAGGATAATCAAGATTAAAAACTCAATTTTATTCATCAACGATGGAAAGCATAATAATCAATGTCAAAGAAACATAAGAAACCCTAAAGTTTACAAGTCCAAATACCCCACGAGGGGTTTAGCTCCTCATAGAGCTATACATGTTCATCAACGTGAGAAATAAAGCATAAAACATAGACATCAATGAAAAACCCCCCTCGAATTAGTGTGGCCGTGGTCTTGTGCAAACGTCGAACCTCGAAATAGATGCCAACGACGCGCTAGAACCTCCACGAAACCCTCTCCGAAACCCTAGCCGCACTCCAGAAAGTTGGAGAAAAGATAGGTCAAAAGATCCCTCCAAAGGTTGCAAAAATCCCCTTTTATATTGTTGAATCGCGGCTTTAAAATTGGACTTATCGGGGGCTTCACACGGCCGTGTGGAATTTCCACACGCCCTTGTGAAGCTTCTGTCTCGGCTGAAAAATTAATTTCACACGGCCATGTGGAATTTCCACACGCCTGTGTGTCTTCACTGGATGGCTGAAATTGCAAAACACACGGCCGTGTGGAATTTCCACACGCCCGTGTGACTTCTCTGTCTGGCTGGAAAATGGCTCACACGGCCGTGTGGAATTTCCACATGCCCGTGTGACTTCTCTGGAACAATAATCTTCAGCTGAACAGGCTTAGTAGCTTGCCGAAATGCCTCCCGGGTCCATTGTTCTTCATCGAGGCCATTACTTGGGCACACAAGCAACGGTAGGTTGCGCCGATTGCTTCAAGTCTTCTTCTTTCGCGAGATTCTCCTAAGTAACACGGATTGGACTTGTTCTGAATGTGACTGCCTTTGTGCCCCTCCAAAAGAGGTTGGCACACATCCAGAAGTCCAAATACGTGCTTCGTTCCTTGCTTGGTCCGAGAACATCCCAACATTGGCGAACGCGACCTAATTTCATTCTTCTTCTCCAATTAGGCTCCACAATACCTTCAATGCACAAGAGAACACAAATGCACACATTTAGTGATAAAACCTGATAAAAGGTATGCTTAATGTAAGATAATAGCGCTTCGCGATACTATAACACAAGCACTTATCAATGATGAGGGTTCAAGGATTTCATGTAGTCAAGCCATACCATTCAAGACAATTAATCCTCACAAGATTTACCACCAAAGAAGAAGAAAAAGAGGTAAGAATAAATCTCTTATAGGGGCTCACAACCAACCCTAACCATCTCCATCAATGAGCAAAGGACAAGCAAGAAAAGGATGCAGCTTACCTTGATCCAAAGGATGAGCAACTTGATGATCCAAGAATCAAGCTAAAAAATCCCTTCTAAATCAGCCTTAAAAACTCATGGAATGATGGAGGAAGAGAGAAGAAGGAGATAGAAGAGTTTGGGAGAAGTAAGTTGAAGAAAAGAAGCTAGAATGAAGTTTATATAAACAAAATGGGTCGGTGTGCGTGTCATGTGAGGGCTGCACAATGCCCGCACAGAGGCCGCATAGCCCGCATGAGAAGCTGTGTGGCATGTGCACAGCCCGCACAGTTTTGTGTAGCCTGTGCACAGCCCACTCACCCATAAAACTCCGCCAAAAAGCTTTCAAACACCCGGCAAACAACTCCAGGGGCTTGACAAGAAGACTTGCACAACAAACAAGGGCAAAGAGGACTGAAACAGCACACTCTACCCCTTACAAAAATTTTAGCCTCAAAATTTCACATACCTCAAGCTTGAAACAAATTAGGGTACTTTCTCAACGTCAATTCCTCTGGCTCCGAAGTTACCTCTTCTACCACTTCATTCCTCCAAAGCACTTTTACCATTGGAATGACCTTTTGTCCAAGTATTTTCTCTGGCTATCAAGAATCATCACGGGTTGCATTTCAAACTTTAAATCTTCTCTCAATTCCACTGGTGGCGCTTCAAGACAATGAGTGGGGTCGGGGATATACCTCATCATTCTTAGTTTTACTTTGGAAAATGCATATATAAAAAAAACAAAAAAAACAAAAAAATATATGAAAAAGATGGAAAAAATGAAAAAAAAAAAAAAATATATATATATATATGAGTTGTGAATATTTGCTTTGTTATATGCATTTGTGGTGGAAATAGCCACCACCTATGAAGTATGTAGCTACTCTCATAAGTCGGATACAAGTTATGCTCTAATGAGAGAAAGAGCTATCTCATGGGATGCGTGAAAGCTACTACCCCGGTAGAAAGAGTTATCTCCTCGAAAGTGTGAAAGCCACCTTTGGCGGCCGCCTAGGAAAGGGCTACCTTCAAGGATGTGTGAAGCTACTACTTCCTTCCCTTTTTAGTTTTGTTTTTGTATATAAATAAGTCCTTTCTAACAAAAGTTTGATGAGTACTCATTGGTTCTCTTGAGTGAAATCGCACACACTAACACATTTTCGAGTTTTTATCCTTTTTGATTCGAGTTTTTAGCTAGAACATTGGTAACCTGATGCAATGTTTTGATTTCCCCTAACTTATAGAATGCCTCTTTTGCATACTTTGGGTGAACCTAAGGCCGAGCACTTTCAATTATTCTTCCCAAGTACTTTCACGTTCTATTTTGCTTGAGTACAAGCAAAGCTTATGTGTGGGGGGATTTGACAAGTGCTCGTGTTATAGTAAGGCGAAGCGTTATTATCTTGCAATGAGCATTAATTTAATCAGATTTTATCACTAAAAAGTGTGTATTTGTTTACTTTTGTATATTGCAGGGTTGTGAAGATAAAGTGAAGGAAAGGAACGAAGTTAGATCGTGTTCGTCATTATTGGGAAGATTCTTGGACTAAGCAAGGAGCACGGCATGAGTAGAGATTTGTGAGTGCGTGCCAACCTCCTTTGGAGGGGCACAAAGGCAATCACATTCACAATAAGTCTAACTCATGCTAACAAGGAGAACTTCACCAATTAGGAGATTTAAAGCAATCGGCACGATCTACCATTGATTGTGTGCCAATTCAACGGCCTCAATGAAGAACGACGAATTCGGGAGTGTTTCGGGGCAATTACTGTAGCAAGTACTGTAGTAAAAATGATTGTAGCAAGCTACTGTTCATCTTCGGCCGAAATTCAGAATTCCAGAGAATTCACACGGGCGTGTGGAAATTCCACACGGCAGTGTGAATTAATTTTCCAGCAAGCCAGAGAATTAACACACCCGTGTGGAAATTCCATACGGCCGTGTGAATTAATTTTCCAACAAGCCAGAAACTTCACACGCCCATGTGGAAATTCCACACGGCCGTGTGAAGTCCCGATAAGTCCGATGTTAAAGCCGCACTCAACAATATAAAGAGGGATTTTGGAGACTTTGAAAATATCTTTTGATCTACCTTTCTCCCCAACTTCTGGAGAGTGCGGCTATGGTTTTGGAGAGGATTTCGTGGAGGTTTAGAGCGCGTCATCAGCATCGTCACCGATGTCCGGTGGCCGCACAAGACCACGGCCACACCATACGCAAGGGGGTTTTCATCGATGTCTTTACTTTGTGCTTTCTTTCATACTTTGATGAACATGTATAGCTCCATGAGGAGCTAACCCCTTGTGGGTATTTGGACTTGTAAAGTCTATGGTTAATACGCTTCTTTGATATTGTTATATGCTTTTCCATTATTGATGAATAAAAATTGAGTTTCAATCTATATTTCATCTTGATATTATTTTCCCTTAGATGTGACACTAGGATTGAGAGCACTCTAGGTTATCCTTTGAAGGTGT